>JAJPUD010002665.1:143815-302552 GCA_023553655.1 Myrmecobius fasciatus | reverse complement strand
ATGGAGACAAACTAAAACCATTCTCAATAAGATCAGGAGTGAAACAAAGCTGCCCACTGTCACCATTACTATTTAATATTGTATTAGAAATGTTAGCTTTAGCAATAAGAGAAGAAAAAGAGATAAAAGGAATCAGAGTAGGTAATGAGGAAACCAAATTATCACTCTTTGCAGATGACATGATGGTATACTTAGAGAACCCTAAAGACTCAACTAAAAAACTACTAGAAACAATTCACAACTTTAGCAAAGTGGCAGGATTCAAAATTAATCCACATAAATCATCAGCATTCTTATATATTACCAACAAAGTTCAGCAGCAAGAGATGCAAAAAGAAATTCCATTCCAAATAGCAGATGATAGGATAAAATATTTGGGAATCTATCTGCCAAGGAAAAGTCAGAAACTACATGAACTAAATTACAAAACACTTTCCACACAAATAAAATCAGACCTAATCAATTGGAAAAATATTAAGTGCTCATGGGTAGGCAGAGCGAACATAATAAAAATGACAATACTACCCAAACTAATCTACTTATTTAGTGCCATACCAATCAAACTCCCAAGAAATTATTTTACAGATCTAGAAAAAATAGTAGCAAAGATCATTTGGAAGAACAAAAGGTCAAGGATTTCAAGGGGATTAATGAAAAAAAAGGCAAATGAAGGTGGCCTTGCTGTACCAGATCTAAAACTATGTTATAAAGCAGCGGTCATCAAAACCGTTTGGTATTGGCTAAGAAATAGAGCAGTCAATCAGTGGCACAGGATAGGATATCAGGACTATCTAGGCAATAACCTTAACAATTTAGTGTTTGATAAACCCAAAGACCCCAGCTTTTGGGATAAATACTCTCTATTTGGCAAAAACTGCTGGGAAAATTGGAAACCAGTGTGGAAGAAATTAAGGCTTGACCCATACCTAACGCCACATACCAAGATAAGATCTAAATGGGTTCATGATCTAGATATAAAGAGGGACTTTGTAAGCAAGTTAGAGGAACGTAATATAGTTTATCTCTCAGACCTGTGGAGATGGAATAAATTGATGTCCAAAGAAGACCTGGAACTCCTAATTGAACACCAGATGGATAATTTTGATTATATTAAGTTAAAAAGTTTCTGTACAAACAAAACAAATGCAGACAAGATTAGGAGGGAAGCATCAAATTGGGAAATCATCTTTACATTTAATGGTTCTGATAAAGGCCTCATTTCTAAAATATATAGAGAATTGTCTCATATATATAAGAATTCAAGCCACTCTTCAATAGATAACTGGTCAAGGGATATAAACAGACAATTTTCAGATGATGAAATTAAAACCATCTTTAGTTATATGAAAAGTTGCTCTAAATCACTATTGATCAGGGAAATGCAAATTAAGGCAACTCTGAGGTACCACTACATACCTGTCAGATTGGCTAAAATGACAGGAAAAGATAACGATGAATGTTGGAGGGGATGTGGGAAAACTGGGACCCTAATACATTGTTGGTGGAACTGTGAACAGATCCAACCATTCTGGAGAGCAATTTGGAGCTATGCTCAAAAAGTTGTCAAACTGTGCATACCCTTTGACCCAGCAGTGTTTCTACTGGGCCTATATCCCAAAGAGATCTTAGAGGAGGGAAAGGGACCTACATGTGCAAGAATGTTCGTGGCAGCCCTTTTTGTAGTGGCTAGAAACTGGAAACTGAAGGGATGCCCATCAATTGGAGAGTGGCTGAATAAATTATGGTATATGAATGTTATGGAATATTATTGTTTTGTAAGAAATGACCAGCAGGACGATTTCAGAGAGACCTGGAGAGACTTGCATGAACTGATGCTAAGTGAAAGGAGCAGAACCAGGAGATCATCATACATAGCAACAGCAGTATTACATGATGATCAATTCTGATGGACATGGCTCTCTGCAATAAAGAATTGTCTCAAACCAGTTCCAATTGTTCACTGAAGAAAACCATATACACCCAGAGAGAGGGAAATGAAATATGGACCACAACGTAACATTTTCATGATCTCTATTGACATTTGCTTGCATTGTGTTGCCTTTCTCTGATTCTTTTTTTTTTTTTTCTTGTAGATAGGATTTTTCTTGCATAACTTCTCAAGCATTTCAACACTATTAACATGTAGTGGTCTTCCTGTCATCTAGGGGAGGGGAGGGGACTGGGGGTAAAATTTGTAATGGAAAGCTTTGTAAGGATCAATGTTGGGGAACTACCCATATATATGTTATACAAATAAAAAGCTTTAATAAAAAAAAAAAGTAAAAAAAAAAAAAAGAAAAAAAAATGACATCATGTCACAGTGACTTCAGATCACAATTCAAATGCCATATTTACATTCACCCTGACCATATCCTTATCATTCCCCTTACTACTTTGTACCTTTTACTTTGGGAATAGTAAATGAAAGAAATATTACCCCAACAATGACATGTTTCAAACCAGCTCCAATTGTTCAGTAATGAAGAAAGTCATATACACCCAGGAAGAGGCCTGTGGGATCTTAGTGTGGACCACAACATAGCCTTTTCATGCTCTTTTTGACATTTGTCATTTGACATGATATTTGCTTGCATTTTGTTTTCCTTCTCAGGTTTTTTTTTCTTGTAGATCCAATTTTTCTTGTACAGCAAAATAACTGTATAAATATGTATACATATATTCGATTTGTCACATATTTTAACATAATTAACATGTATTAGACTATCTGCCATCTAGGGGAGGAGGTAGGGGAAAGGAGGGAAAAATTTGTAACAGAAGGCTTTGCAAGGGTCAGTGTTGAAAAATTACCCATACATATGTTTTGCAAATAAAAATCTTTAATTAAAAAAAAAAAGAAAAAGAAAATGAGTCTTTCAGAATACAGACTAGGAGGTCGATGGAGGCCTTAGACTTTGTAACTTTAAGAGAAGCTATATAAGAAGAAAAAACATGCTGTATTGATTGCAGAACATTTCTTTGGGAAGAGAAGTAGGATATAATTGTTCCAGTTTTCAGGGAGTGAAGGTTAGGAGAGGAAATTAAACTAATATATGTGAGAGGGAAGTATTAGGGGTCTTCAAGTATTTCTTGTATCTTGGTACCTAACAATGTCTGGCACATAATGGATGATAAACAAATACTTGTTGATTGATTCATTGGGTGTTGGACTAGATAATAATAAGGGCAAGTCAATGGAATAGTGAATAGACACATTCTATATAGCTCCAGAAAATTTAAATTTGATGGTAGAACATTCTGAATAATAATCAGAGCTAGACAAAAATAGAATGGACTACTTTAATAGGCAGCATGTCAGTAGAAGTTTTTTAATAAGGGTATATTATGGAGGAGACTCAGGTTTTAGGTATGGATTAGAATCGATGGCTTCTGAAGTCCTTTCCAATTATGAAATTCTGTGAGTCTATGATGTCACTAATGATCTAAGGTAAAGACTTCATATTTGAAAAAGCACTATTTAAGTCATCTCAGTAAGTGGTCAGTTTGCTGTGAGGTACAAGGAGAGGGCTTCCAGTTAGCAAGTCCAACTGTGGTTCTCTGGCAATGAGAAGGTTATAAAACTTCAAAAATGGAAAAAACAAAACAAAACAAAAACCTCAGACTCTTCTTATTTGGAAGAAGCATAGGGAATATCATGCAAACCTTAAAATCCTATATATAGGTACTTATTATCTTCCTGACTCAATCAACCAATTAGCATTTATTAAACACCTGCTATGTTTCAAGATACAAATACAAAAAGTGAAACAATCTTTACTCTTATGATCCAATGAGATAATATATGCAAAGTATTTTGTGTATATACTGCAATATAAATGCTACCTATTGTTAATGGAGGAGATAATATGTATACATAGAAATGGATACAGAATAAATACAAAATAAAATTTTGATGTTGTTCAATTAAAAAAAAAGAAATATTACCCCAGTTGATAAATGATCAAAAAATATGAACAGACAATTTTCAGATGATAAAATTAAAGCCATCTATAGTCATACAAAAAAAAATGTTCTAAATCCTATTGATTAGAGAAATGCAAATTAAAACAACTCTGAGGTACCACTTCACAACTCTCAGACTGGTTAAGATGACAGGAAAACATAATGACAAATGTTTGAGGGAATGTGGGAAAACTGGGACATGGTTGGTAGAGTTGTGAAATGTAAAGGTGAAATGGTAGAATTGATGTCACTTTCCAACACAAGTTTGGAATTGCCTGGAATCACCTCATTGTTGACAAGCTGCTCATCATTTCTAGTAGCGCAGTAGTATTCCATTACATTCATATATCATAACTTGTTCAGTCATTCTCCAATTGATGGGCATCTTGTCAATTTCCAATTCTTTTTCACCATAAAAAAAACTGCTATAAATATTTTTGCACTTAAGTCCTTTTCCTTTTTTTTTTTAATGATATCTTTGAGATGCAGGCCTAAAAGTGTTATTGCTGGATCAAAGCATAGTTTTACAAGCCCTTTGGTCATAGTTCAAAATTGTTCTTACACAACTATACAAACAGCACATTAATGTTCCAGTTTTCTCACATTCCCTCCAACATTTATCATTTTTTCTGTCATATTAGTCCATCTCCTATCATTACTAATACTAATTTATATGTGAAAAGTCGAGTCAAAGACATCATTAAGGACATTTGTGAATGCAAAGAGTGGTAAGCTTGTTATATATCAAAAAATTGCCACAACATAATAAATAGCTTCAATAAGAAAAAGAAATCAGGAGGTCTCCAACAGGGACTTACCATGGAGGTCTTGAAGAGCATAAATTTGAAAATAACCAATGGTATGGGAAAATACAATAAATAGGATAAGATCATCTAAGTATATAAGCTATAGTTATAATACATAGAGTTGTATTTTCTCTTGATATTTTATCACCAATCCAAGACAGCTTGTAACTATCTAGTCACTAACATGTTAACTGCTAAGAATAAAACAGTTCCGTCAGTTTCCAGCCTTTCCCCCTTCCCCCAGACCTTCCAGGGTGCGGATAAAACTTAAGTGTTCACAGCTACTAACATTATTGATCTTCTGTCAACATAGGACAGCACAGTTAGGAAATGGAACCAGGGGCTCTAGTGCCAAATGTTTCCTTTTCCTTCCTCCACTGAGCCAAGCAGAAGATCATTTTTTATTTTACCATGATGGAAAACATTTCAAGGTGCTTTTTCTTTGAAAGTTGCTTGAAATAAATTTTCCTTTTAAATTTGAACTCTCTGGGAATTAAAGATATGACTTCTTTAAAACCAATAGGCCTTCAATGCATACAGATTTTTATGTTCTCTTTCCTCTAAACTTTTGAATCTCAAAACAATGATCTCTTTTGAAGTGGAATATAGAATTCTTTGTCTCACAAGTGAGCATATTGCAAACTTAGATTAACCTTAGAAAATCTGATATTTACCAGGATAATTTCATTCCTGGTGGCTAACATTTCATAGGAAAAAGTTGGGGGGGAAAGAGCCCATATTCCCATAACATTAACATTGCTTTGTCACCTTTTTTGGAAATGAAGGATGAATAAAGCATATGATGAGAATTAAAAAATGAAAGATACATAGAAAAGTAAAAGACTAAGCTGCTAGCTTGTTAATTAAACAGGGGAATATTTGCATTTCTACTGGAAAGTTGAATGATTTGTTTGAATTGAGATAGACTTAGTTTACTTCACTCATTAGTACCTATGAAAGAAATAATGTCTTTAAATCCCCAAAGTATTTTGGCTTTAGTAAAGAACCCTGAAGTATAAGAGTGATTCTACTCTGCCAGCCTGTGACCTTGGTAAATCATTGAACACTTCTGGCCCTTATTTTCTTAATTCTTAAAACAGGATATGATTGGGCTAGTTCCCTATATGGCTCTAAAATGAAGACAAAATAACCAAAAATATTTTGACATTAGAGTTTTCTTAACATGCATGCATGTTCCAGGAAGTGCTATCATTATAATTTAAACCATAACATATTCTCAAATTTCCTGTTGCTAATCATGTACTATTTATCTGTATGTGTTTTTGTGTGTATGTATGTCCACAACATAATAAACATATATACTCATATTGTGTATATGTATAGTTTAAAATATTATATATTTATATGTATATTAATGTGATAATATATTACCTAGCCTTTCAGGCTATGTAGGATAGTAGTGACCACAAAAATAGAGACTCTCAGAGTAAGAAAAGCAAAAAGTGGTTTATTATGAAAGAGCAACTCCTAACCAACAAGATATTGGTTAAAGGAGTGCAAAACACAAACTACAAAACACAAGATTAAATAGAAAAGAACACCCTCTTCCCCTTGACTTTTTCTCCCATTCTCTGGGGGAGTCCAGGCTTATATTCTAAATGGAAAATCTATCCCAGAAACAAAAGAATAAATTGCCTTTAAAAGAAGTACTTAAATGCTAAGTAAGAAGTGGTGGGAAATAGGAAGGGAATGTTCATTCAAGACAATGGAACACCTGCAGCTAAAAAGCAGCTTTTTAGCTATAGCTTAACTTGTTATTGCAAAGTCTTAAATCATAATTAGGACATAGATTGAAGCCACATCCTTATGAAAGAGTCTTTACTAAGTTTATCTCATACAATCCTTCCTCTTTTATTTACTAACCTTTGAAGACCTCTTACACCATTCTTGATACATTTCCTCAACCATCTTGCTCTCAATCTCCAATCCCTCTGAGTCTGATTTTTCCCTACTGGAGTCCAAACTCATCAGCAACCAAAGAACCTGTTTTCAGTTTGATTCTTTGATCCCACCCTCTAAAGGTCCAGATCTAATTGGACCTTCCAATTCAATTTTCCTTCTGTGCAAATCCCAGTCATGTCCCTGAGGTTAAATTTTTCCTATAAAACCTACCTGGGGGCTATCCCCTGGCTGCTATCCTCCCCTGCATCAGCCCACCACAGCATTTTGCCTTGTGGTGTCTTTTCTCTTCCTCCCTACCATCTAACTACACTATGCTTTCCAACCCCACTTCTCTTCCTTACAGCTAATTAACTCTTTGGGTGCTAAGTCCCTTTCAAGATTTAGTCTGCCAGCTAGGGGCATGCCCCAACTGCATGGGATACTCCCTTCCAACTGGGGAATTTTTTTTTTCTGTTGTTAATTATTAAAAAGCCTTTCTTTGCTAACTATATGCTCTCTTATCTCTATTTATTTCAAACATGGCCTGGAGTCTAATGAGCCTCTTCAGCATGCAAATTAGGTTCTGTACCTCAAACTTCCATTTGGAGATTATCATTCCAATCATTACATGTCCCCAGTAAGTAGAGTAGGTAACCTTTCACAAATAGAAGTTGCCTATTATAAAAGTCAGCAACAACATAAATGCTAAAAGAAACAGATAGATATATACATCTAGCAACAGATAGATGCCTAGGCCAAATACTCATTTATGTATTTAGGGATATAATGACCACATATTTTCTGACAGGAAACTGCAAGATCTCACATACTTGAATCGTGTTCCGTAGCTTCTACTGAATACTTAACCCTGATTATAGAAATTTGCTATGAGGAAAAAGCAGGGACATGATTATAATCAAAAACTGGTGTTTCAGGCCTCAGCCTGAGTGGACATAAATAAATATGGATAACATAACAAGATAAAGCATACTCAGGAATAGCCATTCTCAGGAATAATCAGGTGTGTTCTTATTTAAGGGAACATCACTGGGAAACTGAGTCAGAAGAACCCTCCCATAAATGTATTCCAAAGTTGTCCTCCTAACTCTTTTCTAGATACTCATCTCCACCTGTAACAATTCAGGATCAGGTTCCTCTGAGTTACTTGTGACATTTCCTTTCAAATGGTGGATTCTTGGCTTGATGACCCATCAGATAATCATACCTGAATTCAAAACTCCAAATATCAGCTACAGTCCCAAGAGATTTCATCTCAAATAGCAAGCCTTATTAATCAAAGCTTCAGGGGAATTTAGCTCTCAAGGACCACATATACTAAATAAGTATTAACTATACCTACTTACATCCATAATAGTAAGAGATTCATCCTAGAACTGGCAGTTTACCAGTTCTTGGCAAAGGGAAAGTCCTCTTACACATCTAACCACTTAGAGTCTCCTCTCACCAGTTTCTCGCTCACTTGGGTTGTGCACAACTTACCTAACAAATTTCAAACTTTTCTCAACTGGCTTATCTTGTGGACAGAATTAATCCTCTATCTTTGCTAGACTACTTCCATTTTTTTTCTTTTGTGTCTCTCTTTGGGAGTTTACCCAATCAGAACTGGAGCTCCCAAACAGACTCCAAAAACCACTGGAAAATTGGCACCTGCCCAAGGATTTGGTTTGAGAGAGACCCTTCACAAACAGGAAATATTCTGGAATGAGCCCCCAAATTGTGGACAGTAGTGACCACAAAAACATTCAGAGACTCTCATAAAAAAAGAGCAACTCGAGGGGGCAGAGCCAAGATGGCAGAGTGAAGACACGACTCTGTGTCCTCCTCTGACCTTCTCTCAAACAAACAGAAGATTAAGTCTCTGGACTGATTTTTAACATAAATATTTGAATTACAAAACATTCCTTGCAGAAGGTACCTTTGAAGAGCTTCAGAACAAGGTCTGTTTCAGTCGGGCAAGGGATTGGTCAGGGAATCGGGCAGGGGATCGGGCAGTTTGACAGGTGCAGCTCCAGGACAGACAGGGTAGGAACCTGGGCGGGACTCAGCATGGTAGATTTTAAACACCTGGGGAGTCTATCTGAGGCTCTCAGGACATTCTGCCCTGATTGCCGGTAGGTGCTTTGGCAGATCTGTCTTTTGTAAAAGGCAGATTATAACCCTCTGCAAACTCCAACGGCCCAGCACCTGAAGTTAATTATTCGAATTGCCCCAGGCAAACTACCACAGCTGCCAATGAGTAAGAAACAGAAGAGAGCTCTCACCATAGATAGCTTTATGGAAAGAATGTAGACCCCAGATCTTGAGGTTCCTATAGGCAAAGCAACTACAGAGAAAGCCACGGGGGGGGGGGGGGGGACACGACCTGGCTCCCCTTTCACAAAGCTTTTCTGGAAGACTAAATAAAGAATCTCAAAAGAAAGTTAGATGAAAATGGGGAAATGAATTGAGATCAGTGCAAGAAGCCTTTCCAAAAGAGATATGATAAAGACACCAATTTACTGCAAAACAAAATTGTTGAAATGGAAAAAGACAACAAAGCACTAAAAAACAAAATTGGTGAAGTGGAAAAAGTAAGCAATGAACAAGTTGGCCAGTTACAAAAGGAGCTAAAAAAGGTAACCAAAGAAAACAATACATTAAAAATTAGAATTGAACAAATACAAGTGAATGACTCAATAAGACTTCAAGAATCAGTCAAACAAAAACAAAAACAAAATGAAAAAATAGAAGAAAATATGAAATATCTCCTAGGAAAAACAACAGACTTGGAAAATAGATCTAGGAGAGACAATCCAAGGATTATTAGACTTCCTGAAAGCCATGATGAAAAAAAAAGAATCTAAACACTATCTTCCAGGAAATCTTGAAAGATAACTGCCCTGATGTTTTAGAATCAGAAGGCAAAATCACCTTCCAAAGAATTCACCGATCACCTCCTGAAAGAAAAACCAAAATTAAATCCCCAAGGAATATCATGGCTAAATTTCAGGACTATTGCACCAAGGAAAAGATATTGCTAGCAGCTAGAAAGAAATAATTCAAATACCAAGGAACTGTAATTAAAATCACACAAGATCTGTCAGCCTCCACATTAAAGGACTGAAGGGCCTGGAACCAGATATTCCAGAAAGACAAAGGAATTTGGATTACAGCAAAGAATAAGCTATCCAGTTAGAATGAACATTATCTTCCAGGAAAGAAGATGGACATTTAATAATATAGGTGAATTTCACCTATTTCTAATGAAAAGACCAGAGCTAAACAAAAAATTTGACCTCCAAACACAGAACTCAAGAGAAGCATAAAAAGGTAAAAAGGAAAGAACTATATTTCTACTATGGGTATACTTCAAGAATGGGGGTATAATTTGATATTACTTTGATAATATGAAAAAGAAACTAGAGGTGGAAAGGCTATCATACTGGGAAAAAGAGAGAAAAGGAAGTAAAATAAGGTTAAAAAAAGGAGGTAAAAATAAGGTAAAATCTCAGGAAGAGGCAAAGAAAACCTAATATAATTGAGGGAAAGAAGGGAGGGAGATGAGTATTGTGTACTTACTCTCATCAGTTTGGGCTCTAAAAGAGTATATCAGACACATTTGGTTTCAGAGAGAAACTTGTCCTTCCTTATAGGGAAGTGGGAGGGGAAGGAGGAAAAGAAAGGGATAGACTAATAGAAGGGAAAATAGAAGAAACAGGGAAAAGGAGTAAAGAGAGGAAGGGGCTCCAAAGGGGGGAGGACTGTTCGGGGAGGTGGTCATCAAAAACAAAATACTGGGGAGCAGGGAAAGGAGAAAGGCGAAAGGCAAGAGAAAAACATAACTTGGGTAGATAAAATGGCAGGAAATACAGAATTAGTTATTCTAACTGTGAATGTGAGTAGGATGAACTCTCCCATAAAGCGGAAGCGGATATCAGACTGGATTAAAAGCCAGAATCCAACAATATGTTGTTTACAAGAAACACATCTAAAGCAAAGAGACACATACAGGGTGAAGGTAAAAGGCCAGAGCAGAATCTATTATGCTTCAGGTGAATAAAAAAAAAGCAGGGGTAGCAATCCTGATCTCAGATCAAGTAAAAGTAAAGATAGATCTAAGCAAAAATTTTATTAAAGAGTACCATAGATAATGTAGCAATATCAATACTTAATATATATGCACCAAGTGGTATAGCATCCAAATTCCTAGAGGAGAAATTAAGAGACATGCAAGAAGAAATAGACAACAAAACTATACTAGTGGGGGATCTCAACCTTGCTCTCTCAGAATTAGATAAATCAAACCACAAAATAAATAAGAAAGAAATTAGGGAGGTAAACAAATTGTTAGAAATGTTAGGTATGATAGATCTTTGGACAAAATTGAATGCAGACAGTAGGGAGGTTACTTTTTTTCTCAGGGGTTCATGGAACTTATACAAAAATTGACCATGTGTTAGGGCATAAAAACCTCCAAATCAAATGCAGAAAGGAATAGTAAATGCATCTTTTTCAGATCATGATGCAATAAAAATCACATGCAATATAAGGCCAGGAGAAAATAGACCAAAAGTTAATTGGACATTAAATAATCTAATTCTAAAGGATGAATGGGTGAAAGAGTAAATCATAGACACAATCAATAATTTCATCCAAGAGAATGACAATTATGAAACAACATACCAAAATTTGTTGGATGTGGCCAAAGTGCTTATAAGGGGTAATTTTATATCTCTAGATGCTTACTTGCATAAAATAGAGAAAGAGAAGATCGATGAATTGGGCTTATTGTTAAAAAAAAAAACCAAACCCAAAAAAACCCTAGAAAAAGAACAAATTAAAAACCCTCAATTAAATACCAAATTAGAAATTCTGAAAATAAAAGGTGAGATTAATAAAATTGAAAATAAGAAAACTATTGAATTAGTAAATAAAACTGAGTTGGTTTCATGAAAAAAAACAACAAAATAGATAAGCCTCTAGTTAATTTAATTAGAAAAAGGAAAGAGGAAAATCAAATTGTTATTCTCAAAATTGATAAGGGAGAACTTTCCTCCAATGAAGAGGAAATTAGAGTAATAATTAGGAGTTACTTTGTCCAACTTTATTCCAATAAATTTGATAATCTAAATGAAATGGAGGAATACCTACAAAAATATAGACTACCCAGGTTAACAGCAGAGGAAATAAATTATTTAAATAGCCCCATTTTAGAAAAAGAAATATAACAAGCTATGAATCAATTCCTTAAGAAAAAATCTCCAGGGTCAGATGGATTTGCATGTGAATTCTACCATACATTCAAAGAACAATTAATTCGAATACTATATAAACTATTTGAAAAAATAGGGAAAGAAGGTGTACTACCAAATTCCTTCTATGATGCAGATATAGTGCTGATAGCTAAACCAGGTAGAGTGAAAACAGAGAAGGAAAACTATAGACTAATTTCCCTAATGAATATTGACACAAAAATTTTAAATAAGATATTAGCAATGATATTACAGAAAGTCATCCCCAGGTTAATACATTATGACCAAGTGGGATTTATACCAGGATTGCAGGGCTGGTTCAATATTAGGAAAACTATCAGCATAATCAATTATGTTAATAACCAAACTAACAAAAATCATATGATTATATCAATAGACGCAGAAAGATCATTTGATAAAATCCAACATCCATTCCTATTAAAAACACTAGAGAGTATAGGAATAAATAGGCTTTTCCTTAAAATGATTAGTAGCCTCTACTTAAAACCATCAGCAAGCATCATATGTAATGGAGACAAACTAGTCCCATTCCCAATAAGATCAGGAGCGAAACAAGGCTGCCCATTGTCATGATTACTATTTACTATTGTATTAGAAATGTTACCTTTGGCAGTAAGAGAAGAAAAAGAAATTAAAGGAATTAGAATATGTAATGAGGAAACCAAATTATCACTCTTTGCAGATGATATGATAGTATACTTACAGAACCCTAGAGACTCAACTAAAAAAAATTGGTAGAAACAATTCACCAAAGTTGCAGGATACTAAATAAATCTACATAAATCATCAACATTTTTATATATTATCAACAAAGTTCAGCAGCAAGTGATACAAAAAGAAATTTCATTCAAAATAATAGTTTATAGTATAAAATATTTGGGAATCTATCTACCAAAGAAAAATCAGGAACTATACAAACTAAACTATAAAACACTTTCCACAAAAATAAAGTCAGACCTAGTCAATTGGAAAAACATCAAATGCTCATGGGTAACCGGCTGAGCAAATATAAAAAAAATGATAATACTACCCAAACTAATTTACTTATTTAGTGCCATACCAATCAAACTCCCAAGAAATTATTTTACAGATCTAGAAAAAATAGTAGCAAAGTCCATCTGGAAGAACATCAGGTCAAGAATTTCAAGGGAATTAATGAAAAAAAAAAGGCCAATGAAGGTGGCCTTACTGTACCATGCCTAAAACTATATTATAAAGCAGCGGTCATCAAAACCATTTAGTACTGGCTAAGAAATAGAGTAGTCGATCAGTGGCATAGGATAGGATCACAGGACAAACTAGCCAATAACTATAGCAATTTAGTGTTCGATAAACCCAAAGACCCCAGATTTTGGGATAAGTGCTCACTATTAGACAAAAACTGCTGGGAAAATTGGAAACTAATGTGGAAGAAATTAAGGTTTGACCCACACCTAATGCCACATATCAAGATAAGATCTAAATGGGTTCATGATTTAGATATTTAAAAGTGATGTTATAAGCAAATTAGAGGAACATAGGATAATTTACCTCTCAGACCTGTGGAGATGGAATAAACTTATGTCCAAAGAAGAACTGGAACTCTTAATTGAACACCAGATAGAAAATTTTGACTATATTAAGTTAAAAAGTTTTTGTACTGTGGCAGCTAGGTGGCGCAGTGGATAGAGCACTAGCCCTGAAGTCAGGAGGACCTGAGTTCAAATCTGAACTCAGACACTAAACATTCCCTAGCTGTATGACCCTTGGCAAGTCACTTACCCCCAATTGCCTCAGCAAAAAGGCAAAAAAAAAAAAAAAAAGTTTTTGTACAAAGAAAACTAATCCAGACAAGATTAGGAGGGAAGCAATAAATTGGGAAATCATCTTTACATTTAATGGTTCTGATAAAGGTCTCATCTCTAAGATATATTTATAAGAATTCAAGCCATTCTCCAATTGATAAATGGTCAAAGGATAAGAACAGACAATTTTCAGATGATGAAATTAAAACCATTTCTAGTCATATGAAAAGGTGCTCTAAATCACTACTGATCAGAGAAATGCAAATTAAGACTACTCTGAGATACAACTACACACCTCTCAGATTGGCTAAAATGACAGGAAAAGATAATGATGAATATTGGAGGGTATGTAGGAAAACTGGGACACTGATACATTGTTGGTGGAACTGTGAACTGATCCAACCATTCTGGAGAGCAATTTGGAGCTATGCTCAAAAAGTTATTAAACTGTGCATACCCTTTGACCCAGCAGTGTTTCTATTGGGCTTATATCACACAGAGATCTTAAAGGAAGGAAAGGGACCTACATGTGCAAGAATATTTGTGGCAGCTCTTTTTGTAATGGCTAGAAACTGGAAACTGAATGGATGCCCATCAATTGGCGAATGGCTGAACAAATTATGGTATATAAATGTTATGGAATATTATTGTTCTGTAAGTAAAGACCAGCAGGATGATTTCAGAGAGGCCTGGAGAGACTTGCATGAGCTGATGCTAAGTGAAATGAGCAGAACCAGGAGATCATTATACACGGCAACAACAATACTATATGATGATCAATTCTGATGGACATGGCTTTTTTCAATATTGAAATGCTTCAAACCAGGTCCAATTGGTCAGTGAAGAAAGCCATATACACCCAGAGAGAGGGATAGGAAATGTGGACCACAACATAATATTTTCATGCTCTCTATTGATGTTTGCTTGCATTGTGTTTCCTTTCTCAGATTTTTTTTCTTGTAGACACGATTTTTCTTGCACAGCAAGCTAAGTGTGGAAATATGTATAGATATATTCTATTTGTCAAGTATTTTAACATAATTAACATGTAGTGGATATCCTGCCATCTAGGGGAGGGTTGGGGAGTAGGGGGGAAAAATTTGTAACAGAAAGCTTTGTAAGGGTTAATGTTGAAGAATTACCCATACATATGTTTTGCAATTAAAAAACTTTAATAATAAAAAAGAAAGAAAGAAAGAAAGAAAGAGCAACTCAGGGGCAGCTAGGTGGTATAGTAGATAGAGCACCAGCCCTGAAGTCAGGAGGACCTGGGTTCAAATCTAGTTTTAGACACTTAACACTTCCTAGCTGTGTGACCCTGGGCAAGTCACTTAACCCCAGTTGCTTCAGGGAAAAAAAAAAAAGGCAACTCCTAACTAACAAGGGGTTAGTTAAAGGAGTGCAAAGCACAAATTGCAAAACACAAGATTAAATAGAACAGAAGCTTCTCTCCTCTCCCCCTCACCTTCAATCTTGACATTTTCTCCTTTTGTCTGGGGGAATCCAGGCTTATGCTCCAAATATGGAGCTCTATCCCAGAAACAAAAGAATAAATTGATTTTAAAAGAAGTACTTACCTAACACTTCCTAGCTGTGTGACCTTGGGCAAGTCACTTAACCTTGATTGCCTCAGCAAAAAAAGAGAAAAAAGTATTTAAATGCTAATTATGAGGTGGTGGGAAACTGGAGGGGAATATCCCTTCAAGACAATGAGTACCTGCAGGTTTTTAGTTATAGCTTAACTTGTTATTGCAAAGTCTCAAATCAATAACTAGGACACAGGTCGAAGCCATATTCTTATGAGGCATTCTTCACTTAGTTTATCCCATGCAAAGACATACACTCAAAGGTCAAATATTGAAGCTAAAACTTAAATATTATGGCAACATAATGACAACATAATTATGTATACATGTATATATGTGTATATATATGTACATAGAATCAGAAAATTTTAGAATATTAATGTATTTATTACTATATATAAATAGCTTAAATTGTATATAGATTGTTTATAGATAAATGACACAAAATATATATGTATGCATGCATGTTTATGTGTTTTTTGTACACATATATATGTATATATATATATATTTTTTTTTCCCCGCCCCAGAGTTTTATCCATTTTACATTGTATACTGTCCCCCATGGACTGTTTATGGCCTTAGTCCTAGTAGCAAACTGTTGATTGGAAGTCAAATGGATTTCTTTCCTTTTTTTTTTTTTTAAGGTACAATTGCAAAGGTGTTGACAGCTTGCTAACTTTTTAGTACATTATATGTACAAGGGTAGCAGTATACAGGGCAGAAGTCTGGATATGGTGTATTTGTTGCTTGTTATGTAAATCAAACACATTTTATTTAACATTTTTAAATTCTTTTAGATAAAATTGTTCTTTGCAAGAATGATTGATGCTTATTTTTTTTGAAAAATTTGCTATGAAACAATGTGGTAACCCCAGGTAACATTTATCCACTACCCACAGCTCCTCATTCAGTTCTTCATCATTTTCTCTTGCACTTATAAAATGCTATAAGGAATATAAAGACATCTATTCACTTTAACTTATAATAGTTTATGAAATAAAAACCTGTCACAAAAAATTATGTATAAGTGCATAATTAGAATTAGGGAATTTTAGAATATGTATATATCCATAGCTGTAGTGATATGAATACATAATTATACAGGGATATAGATTGCCATAGATAAATGGCACATAATGTATATGTATGCATATATGTGTACATCATATATATGCATGTAATGTACATAGTTATAATACATGATTAGAATCAGAATTTTAGAATACGTATGTATTTATACATATATAGATTAATGATATATATATAGATGTATAGTGATATAGATTAGTAATATAAATATTATTTATAAATAGTTATAGATAGATGGTACATAACGTATATGCATACATACATGTGTGAATGTTTTATAGACACATACACATATATATTCACATATATGCATGTATTAGTATACAATTTTAATTTAAGAAATTTGTATTTACATTATAAGTATAATTTATATATGTATATATTTATATTATGTATTATTTATGAATAAAAGAATGTGTTTATAGCTATAGAGTTAGAAATAAATAGCATAAAGTCGAATGTACATATAGACTGTATGTAGATAAATGGCATATAATGTATAGGTATGCATACATGTGTATGTTTTATGTGTATATGTATAAACATATAATTAGAATCAAGAGATTTTATAATATGTGATAATTTAAATCATACAGAAAAATAGGACTTCATGGAACATAAATGCATGTTGGGGGAAAATATATGCATAGACATATGTATGATATGTTTACAGCAATGCATACACATATATATGTGTATCTGTGTATGTGTAAGTATGTATACTGGAGCAATCTGAGATTTTTAGTGTTGGGAGAGATCTCAAACAATTCATCAATAAGCTTCTATTAGCCTCTTACTGTATGCCAGATGTGCTCGACGCTGGGGATAAAACAAAAAAGAAACAATTCCTGACCTCACAGATTATTTATTATTGAGAAAAATAATATATGCTCATGTAAGCATATACAAATGTGTATCTGTTTTAAATCAGACCAATTATTTCACTAGTTTTAGAGATCCAAGTAAGGACATTTTGCTACCAAATACAGAACTGAACTTTCTCTGAAATTTCTAGTCTCTAGGAGTAGGCTGGTACTTTGAGAGTTTAGATGATTTTCTCAGGATCTTCGAGCAGGGTTGTGTTCTAGATGGAACAAAACTCAGGTAATATATTGTCTATTCATTATGTCATTCTTTCATTCATGCACAAAATCTATATAAAATAAATTCAAGGTAATTTAGATAGTAGGGAGAGAATTAGCAGGTGTGTGTGTGTGTGTGTGTGTGTGTGTGTGTGTGTGTGTGTGTGTGAAATCAGGAAAATTTTCTTCTATGTGATTGTATTTGAACAGAGCCTTAAAAATAATCTAAGGTTCTTAAGAGGTAGAAGTGGTGGGAATGCATTCAAGGCATGTGAAAGAGCTAGAACAAAGGCATAAAGATAAGAGGTAGAATGTTGTTTGTAAAGCATGGAAGGGAAGCCAGTTTGGCTTGATTGGTAAATATCTGAAGGTTTAAGTCATATCCAAGTTAGATATGAATGTAGTTCTCTGTAAAACAAAAATGCATTAAAAAAAATTAATGGAAATAAAATGTAGGAGACTACCTTAATTATATGGAAAAATGCATAATAATTCTAGAAAGATCAGTTGAACTTTGTTGTTGTGACGACATTTCAGGCAAGACTCATTCTTTATGACCCCATTCGGGGTTTTCTTGGCAAAGTTACTGTGAGAAATGCTGCAAAGTTGGGTTTCCACAGATTGTTGGAAGCTTAGAAGGTAGTGTGGGATAGTGGGTACCACTGACAGAGGTTTTCAAAATGTCAGAGGTTAAAGAAGACTAAAATTCCACAGAACAATTAAGTGATCAATAGAAGCCTTGAGCAAACAAGGAATTGGGGAGCTAGAAAGGCACAGATGGATTCAGCCAATGAGAAAGAGTTTTGAGAAAGCCACAAACAAGATAATAGCCCATCCAGCCCAAACTAGTTGGGGTCAAAGAGCTGACTTGACCAAATCACTACTGTACCTGCTTAATAATCTAATTGAATATTAAACAGCACATCTTGTAAGACATGGAATTTTTTTTTTAATATGGGGTATAGAATGAGAGAGAAGGAACATGTTTATACATATTTAGGGGAAAACATGTAGTGGGCGTCTCAGAAAGATCGTAATCCAAAAGGAATGGACCAATCTGTTCTCTGAAGGGAGGGACTACACCAAGCCAACAACTATAAAACTTCTCTCACTTCTGTGCTCAGGGTTACCTCTTTCTGAAGAAGAGTGGAGCCCATTTCTGGCCAGAAACATTAAGATGATTCCTTAAGTTTCTTCTTTAATAAATTTTCCTCTACTTCCTTGACACTGATTTTCATATCAAGAGTGTATTTCTAATAACACTGAAATGGTTTGTCATTTCCTTCTCTAGTTCATTTGACAGATGAGGAACTAAAGCAAAGTGATTTTCTCAGGATCACACAACTAGTAAATGTCTGAGGCTAGATTTGAATTTAGGAAGATGTCTTTATTACTCCAGACTCTGTACTGTATCCATTGTGTTATCTAGCCGTCCTCAGTTGAATTAAATATACTTTAATGATATTTAACATGTAATTAATATATACTAAGTCTACTTATAATTATATTTAATGTAATTAAATATGAATATTTGTAATATAGTAGTGAATTTAGAATTGGAGAACTTAAATTCAAATCACACACAATCTCTGAGATTTGGGCCAAATCACTTCAATTTTCTGGGCTTTGAATTCCTCATTTATAAAGCAAAGGGGGTGAACTTGGGTGATCCACAAATTCTCTACAATTTTTCAATTGTCATCTTATTCAGTTCATACCCTATAAAAGAGTCTTTTCTTCTACATAATTGACAATTTGCTTATATTTAATTCTTATTTCTACATTTCATCATTATCCTATATAATACTTACTTTCACACCCTGAGCTTCTCTGATTAAGGATCCCCAAGAGAACATATTGTTTCCTTTGTGTCTTTATAATTCCAGGTACCTGTAACCCAGTCAGCACTTAAAAAGTAATCACCAAAGTAAATTGCTGAATGTATTTTATCCATGTGGGTTATTTTTCTATTGATACAGACCTGTCTCTTCACCCTTGCTTTTGTCAATAGTGATATTACTATGGGCAAAAACCAACAAGGTTGTGCTCAGGACTGTGTTGAGGAGCTTCTCTGAACTAGGCTACGCAGTTTTGGGAGTTATGCCAAGGTTCATGCTCTAATTCTTTCTAGATTGGTAGAATGCATACTTTCCTTCAGTGAACAGACTGAATTTCCCTTTTTAGTCTTTGTCTCCCTGCTGCTTAGCATTGTACTTGAAAAAAAAAGGGGGGGGAGCACTTAATAAAAAGTTTACTGAATTGAACCTGTACTTGAATAGCTGTGTATTTATTTCATTAGGAAAACTTTCCAGCAGCTTGAAAGACCATTCCACGAAGAGGCGTAAAGTAGAGATTTTGTGGAAGATCTTCAAAATAAGATAATTATGATCTATATTTAATGAATTAGCTGGTTTGCATTTACTGATCTTAACCTGAGTTTGATTTTGGGTGTGATATTTGTATATTTACTAATAATAATTACATTTTTATGCATGACAGTAGAGCTCAGATTAATTTTTCTCTATAATACATTCCTGTTTTCAAAGCACTTTCAAAAAAATTAAATATATCCTTTAAATCTCAAAAGTATGTTGTGAGATAAGTAATACATATTTTAATATCTCCATTCTATAGATGTGGAAATGAAGGTTGAGAAATGATTACTCAAGGTCACCAAACTTATAAGTGGAAGAAATGGAAATTACACATAATTTATTCATTCAGTAAACATTTAGGAAGCTCTAGCTATGTGTAGAACATTGTACTAGTCCTTTGAGGTGCTACTAACTTTAGATAAGACACATATTCTCATGGAATTTCATTATAGCCTTATTATGTGTATTTGTGTCTTATGGGTGTATACAATTCAAATATATATATAACAAAATTGTATAATGTTTTGTGATAAGTGCATTAGAACGTCTTAAAGTGTTTTGTGAAATTTAAGTGATGGCCATTCTTGATTGGAGACAGGAAGAAAGAGAGTCTTAAGGAGGAGGTATTATTTAAGCTGTGTTTTAAAGGATGAGTAGAAGTATTGGGATGAGGGAGGACATGGCAAACATAGGAAACAAATTCATGGGGATGAAAAAGCAGATCATATGTTTGTTGGACTGATATAGTAAGGAGAGCATAATCCTATTTGGCTGGAGCTCAGGGTTTCTGAAGGGAGTGATATTGAAAAAGTAGGTAAAGACAAAGAAGACTAAAATTGTACCCTGTAGGAATTAGGCATCTACCCAAACTGTCTTTCCAGCTTTATTTCTTTACATTATTTATTTTTCTATATTCCACAGTCCAACCAGACTTGGGTCATAATGGTTATTGATTGATTGATCATAAAGATTTCTAAAAAGAGGTATGGTCTACAGTTATATAGAAAATAAAAAAATATTCTTGGTAATACAGAAATATTTGTAATATAATAGTGAATTTAGAATTGAAGAACTTAAATTCAAATCACACACAATTTCTGAGATTTGGACCAAATCACTTCAACTTTCTGGGCTTTGGGTTCCTCATTTATAAAGCAAAGTGAATGAATTGGGTGATCTGCAAGGTCTCTGCAAGTTTTTAATTCTAGAACCCTATTCTGAGTTCAAGGCTGGTATTCTTTCTACCATATCGTGTGGTATACAACCATACGTATGCTGGAGCCAGCTTAGATCAGCTTGTGAGATCCTGTTAAACATTCAGAATGAGAATTTATATCTCAGAAATCAACAAATACTACAAATACAATATTTTGGGGATTGATTGATTGTTTTTTATAATCTAAACAATAAAGTTGTGGAGAAAATGTGAATAATGGAGACTTAAAATTGTTTTGTATACAAAAAAAAAAAAAAATTCCTCCAGAGAGCCAATTGTTAAACATCTACCAGCATATCCTTGCATAATACATGCTATCTCGATGTGATGTGGTATTATAATGTGATTTCAAAAAAAGTCACAAAGATTAGTGGTTTAATTTTATAGCAAAGCCATAGTGACCTAAAAATGTATTTAAGTTCAATCAAAGCATATTCCAATAAATGTATTATTTTAAAAGTATATGAGACAGCTAGGTGGTACAATGGGTAGTATACTAGTTATGGAGTCAGGAGGACCTCAATTCAAATTTGGCCTCCGACACTTACTAGCTGTATGACCCTAGGCAGGTCATTTAACCTCAATTATCATACACCTAACACCTACACCTGCACAGATATTCTCACATATACATGTATACACACACATACACACATACCTATATAGGTATATATATTTTTATACCTATCTATATCTATCTGTCTATCTGTGACAGCATATTAGAAATAAACAATAGCATGGATTTAAAAATTGATCTTTTTTTTTTAAGTCCAGATCTGTGTTTCCAGAGGTGAGAATGCCCTCCCCACAGAAGATCAACACCAGTCCCACAATTTAATTTTCTTAGAGGGTTGCCTAGGGGTATATAGAGGCTAATTGAATCCCTCAGCATCAGGTAGCCAGTGTTTATCAGAGATAGGATTAGAACTCAGATGTTTCTGACCCTCAGCCCTATCTAACCTTATAGCATGATGCTTAGATATAAAAAAAATAAATAAATATTTGAAATATTTTTGTGTCTAACAAATGAGCTCAAACACAAAGATGGAAAACTCAGCTAACTCTTAATTTAGGTTCCTAACATTATTTGTCTATCAGAGAAAGAGCCAACCTGCTTTGTTTTTTTTTTCTTCTTCTTCTTCTATTTTCTATTATATAAATGAATATCAAATCTTCTATAGGAGGAAAAGTCAAGTGATTATGCTAAAAAAAAATCTGTCTTTTTAAAAACGATGCTTTATTCCACATCAGGTCACTTTTGCTTTTACAATTTTGGAATATGATTCTAAGTATGATCTTGAAGAAAGCTTACATCCCTAAACACAATGCCTGATTTCCTATTGAAAGTGCCAGAATGCAGTGTTCATCACACCTGTGAATTTGTTTTTTGTCTTTTTGATCTTTAATTTTGGCCGTGCTCTCCATCCCCACCCGTCAATGACAACCTAAGTTTCCCTTTCCTGTTGGATGGTTTCATTGGTTTACACAATCTTCCTTTTCTTGTTTCTCCAAGGCACTGCACATCTAATTTTCCTCCCTGAGAAACTGAAAACATCTTTAAATGAACTATTAAAAAGTGTGCATCAAATGCCTTTTAAACTGCATGAAATGTCAGTACTTCCTACACAACTCTGATACGAGAAGGGAATTTGAACTGTTAATTGGATTAAAAGGTTAATTGCCTAACCTTGGCTCCTTCCTTGACAAAATGATTCTTCTGACCTGTTCATCTTCCTGCCAGGAAGCCTGGACTTTTTAGCAACAAACTCAAATGACTCAATCTTATCTCTAAGGTTAACTGTATTTACATAACAGCCCCCAAAGTTAGTACCTTGCCAGCTTTCTTCTCTTTGCCCAGTGGCTTTTGGGAAATCAGTCTCATTTACTTTCCTTTTTGGAAAATGTTGATCTTTATACTTTTTTCCTCTTATATTGTTTGTGGAAAGTATTTTTCCAAAAGAAAAAAAAAAAAAGTCAGAGATCTGTTTGAATAAACCCTGTTGAGTTGCCACTTTGGAAATCACTGGAAATACTCTAAGTATGAGTAAGCACAACTGGAAAAAAAAAAAAAAAAAGATCTGCCTGAGAATATTTTGTAGATTATTTATAGTGCTTTTCTTTCTTATTGAATCCTTAAGATGATAAAATACCTCTTCAAGGGTGCTATTGACATACTTCAACTGTATGATCTTTCTTGGTAAAAAAAACCTTGATGAGTCCCAATGTAATTCTCTAAAAATGCTGGTGAAATATTGCAGTTATTCTGAGCCTATCATTAACATTTAAATTCAGAAATGGGAATCAGAATGTGTGCTGTTCTATGTATTAGATTTCCCTAATGTGTGGTTTATTTAAATTGTCACAATTTGCTTACATGAGAAAAATAAAACTCAAATTGATTTCATTGGTCTAGGCTCCTCAGTTTTTTCCCAAGTGTTCACATTTTCACTTCATCATATTTTGATAACCTTAACATAAAATCAGATTTTTTTTAAACTGAAGTTTTATCAGGATATTAGAATATTAAAGATTTTGAAGACAGGGGAAAGCATTTGGTTCTGTCCTCCTTTCCTTAGTTACTACTGCCTTCCTTTCAGCTTCCTGACTATGATTCTGTATTTTTCATCTATTAGGTATTTATTTGTTGTTTCCATCTTTAGAATATGAGCTCTTTTAGGTCTTCCTTTATAATGCATAAAGTCTGGCATATAGTAAAGGGAAAAAAGAAGGGAATAAGAATTTTTAAGTGCCTGTTGTATGCCATGTACCAAGCTAAATGCTTTACAAATATTATTTTATCTGATCCTCACAAAAAACTTGGAAGATGGCATGCCATTATTATCCATATTTTGTAGCTGAACAAAGTGAGACAGACAGAAACTAAATGGCTTGTCCAGGATCACACACCTAATATGTGTTTGAGGTCAGAGAACACAAACAAACACGAAGAGAGGTCTTTCTGAATCCAGGCCTAGAACTTTATCATGAAGTGGAAAAAGGCACATCTATTGCTGTGAAAATTTGGTTTGGTCTTTTGTGGCATTCTTAAATTCTCATTTAAAAAAATTTTTTTAGCATTTAGTAAATGTTTGTTAAACTAAAGTTTCTATTTATGTTCTTATGTGATCATTATGATCTGAAAAAAAGTACAGGAAAGATGTTTTAAGTTAGATAAAAGTTGGAATAGGCAATATATTGATGTACTATACATTGGGATATACTTTTTTATGAATAAGAAAGATATTCCTTTGACTATGTTTTTTCTTTTTCTTTTCAGAATCTCACTTTGGAAATGATTAATCCAACAAATACCTCAATGAGAATCCCCTAATTTTCTCTGCAATATTCCTGTCATATGGCTGGTCATTCAGCCTTTGCTTGAAGACCTCATATGAAACGAGGAGAATCTTGCTATCTTTGAGGTTGTCCATTCTACGTTTGAACTTTTCTGCTTCTTAGGGCATTTTCCTTATACTAAGATGAAATATATTTCTCTATTATTTCTACCCATTGTTCATAGTTCAATTATTCTAGAATTTATCAAGTACTTTGTGCTAGGTACCTAGAATGAGATATTGTGGATAAACTAACCCCTACCATTAAGGAGTTTAGGTTCTGAACTCTAGTCTAAAGGAAACAAGATTAATCTATTTTCTATGTGACATTGAATAAAACATTTAATTACAAAAATCTCAGTTCCAACCTTTTCTTATCCAAACTAAACTTTCTCAAATATTTCAATCAAATCCTTTTTATATGCTTTTTTCCCCCTTTCTTTTCCAGTCTTTTCATATCCTGGATCTATTCATGTTTGCCCTTGACTTTCCTAAGATGTAGCATCTATCAAAAAAAAAAATGCTTTAGTTGAGGTCTGAGTAGGAGCAAGTATCATGGGACTATCACTTCCCTCATTTTGGAAATTGTCAATCCCAGCTGCTTGTCCCATGAGGTCCATCTTTTGGAGTGTGTTTCTTCACTATTTCAACTCAATGTCATTTCTCAAACTATACCTTTATGCTTTGGATATTTCAACCAGATTCATCAGAAGGATGGTCTTGCCCATCCTATAATGACTATATCTTATTAATGACACCCAGAATGCCTAATCCAATATCTTTCTCCCAGAAGCAATGTCATAGGGTTGGAATGAGGGAGGAGGGAAGGGAGTGAAAAAGGAAGTCTGCTTATGGGGTTCCATGCCCTAAGATTATCAGATTTCTCCCCTGCTTTGCCTTCTCAATGAATTTAGCCACATCTAGTCCCAATTTTTTTCTCATTTATTACTGACTAGCAATAATTTTCACATTCTCCATTTGTGCTAGTGCTTTTTTTTAAAACCAAAATAATTGTGTTATCTTACAAGATTTGATCTGTTATTCTAGTCTATAGAGAAATTCTTGGATACTGTTATCTGTGGGGTGAGATATCTATCTAAGCTTTAATTTTACTTTCAGTTTGATGGAGAGGAAAAGTGTACTACCTTTGCAATCAGGAGAACTAAGTTTAAGTTCTCCTTCACATAGTCACTACCTATTTTGTCAAGGGCAAAGCTTTTTAAATTCCCAGATTATATATCTTCATCTGTAAAATAGAAATAAGAAAGCTTGCACTCCTCGTCTCAAAAAGTTGTTGCAAGAAAAATGATTTGACTGTGTGACCCTGGGCAAGTCACTTAACCTCAATTGCCTCAGCAAAAAGCAAAAAAAATAAAAAAATAAATTAAAAAATTTAAAAAAAATGATTTGTAAACCTTAAAGTGCTAAGTGTAAGTTATTTTTATTTTTCCATTACTTACTCCCTCCCCCTCTCCCTCCCTTTCTCTAAATAAAGACTACCATATTCAACTTTTAGACATTTCTAGTAAGGGAATTAAGGGAAAGAGAAAAAGGAGTACAAAGGAAAATAAGGAGGAAAAGTATGGGAGCAGGAACTGAAGAAGATTCATAACATTATAGACTTAAAAGTGGAATGTTCTGTAGAAGTCACAGAGAACAATCTCCTTAGTTTTCAGATGAATAAATTGATGACCAGAGAGGTTGTGACCCACCCAGAGTCCACCCACACCACAGTAAGTATCTGAATCAGAATTTGAACTCAGGTCTTCCTAATTTGAAGGTCATCACTCTATTGGCTAATTCAATTGGCTAACTCTTAATTTAATGCCTTCATTTTACAGATAATGAAATTGAGACCTAGAGAATCTACGTGATCTACCCAAATTCACAAAGGTAGTAGTAGTAGTTGTTGTTGTTGTTGTAATAGTAATTATAATAGTAGTAGTAGTACCAATAGTGGTAGCTATTGTAATAGTAATAGTAGTTTAATAGTCATAGTTATCGTAGTAGTAAAATAATAGTACTAGTACTTAAATAGTAGCAGCAGCAGCAGCAGCAGCAGTAGTAGTCAGAATATGATTTGAACTCAACTCTTTTGTATTTAGAATCCATTCTTTTTCTCCACCCCACTTATTTAAAGACAACTATCAGAAAGAAATGAGGTACTATGTATAGTAAGAGAAACAATTGCGAAGAAGAGTAAATGGTGATACTAATACAAAGAACTTATCTCTTATCAGGTGGGTATCAGCTCTAGTAGAGTTAAGGCTGGTCCCTAAGGGCAGGTTACTGGCAGATGATCAGAATGGGGCAGGCTTCATATTGGAAAATGTATTTGAGATGGATCAGGGCAAGAAAAGATTATTATCAAGTAAACAGGAAATCCTCTCCAAAAGTCAGATGGACAAAGTGGAACAAGCCTTTGATGAGCAAACTAAGGTCTGAATTCCAGTGGACTTTTAGGATGGAAACTGTCATTTGCATCCAAAGAGAGAACTTTATGGAAACTGAATGTGGATAAAAGCAGAGAATTGTCACCTTTTTTTTTTTTTTTTGTATATTTGTTTGCTTTTTCTTTCTAATTTTTTTTTTTTTTGGTACAACTTGATAAATATGGAAATAGGTTTAAAAGGATTGTACATGCTTAATCTATATCAGAGTGCTTGCTGTCTTGGGGAAGGAGAAAGTAAGGAAGTGAGGGAGAAAAAAAATTTGGAATACAAAGCCTTACAAAAGTGAATGCTGAAAACTATCTTTTCATGTATTTGGAAATATAAAATACTATTGAGAAAAAAAAAAAGAAAGAAAGAAAACAAGAAAGCCAAGGTCTGGTTTTCAATGTCAGCAACTGCCTTCCACTCTTGAATAATCTTCCATTTATTATGTTGTATTTATTATATCCCTTGTCTTTAGTGATTTATATATTACCTTCCCCATTTTAATGATTTCCCATTGAGAACATGACATGGTACTTATCTCTAGTATGTAACATGTTGCTTAAAATATAGTAAGTGTTTAAATAAATACTTGTTGACTGACTAAATGACCAAAACAATAGAAAGGTGAGAGAACAATTACTTTGACATCTGTTTCTTGAGGGTCTTTATGTAGTCTGACTTTCCCACCTCCAAGTGGCCTAAGATTTATCTATGGTCTTCCATACTTCAAAATGATTTAATTCCTCAATGTCCTTCGTTCCTTCATTCCTCCTTCCCTCCCTTCCTCACTCCTTCCCTCCCTCTTTTCTTACTTCCTCTTTCTATTCCTCCCTTCCTCCTTTTCTTCCTTCCTTTCTTCTTTCCTTTCTTTCTTTTTTCCTTTCTTCCTTCCCTCCTTCCTATATTCCTTCTTTCCTTCCTTTCTTCTTTTTTTCCTTTTCTTTAGGGCTAAAGAAAGAAAGGTAGAGGAGGAAGGGTTAGGATGGATCCCAGATTGTACCCTAACAACTTCCTCTTTAGAATTCTTTTCCATTTCAAGATTATCTTTAAGAGTGACTGAAGAAAAGATATGGATCATAACAGAGTTAAATTTGTGGAGATTATAAATTGATTTGTTATCAAAGAGCTTTTATAATACATTTCTTTACCAGTAGCCAACAAGAAAATGCTAATGAACAATTATTGACCTTTTCTAGTGATGAGGGCCCTGGTATTGGAAATCTAATACTCACCCTTTGAGATCTGTACTCTAACCAATACCAAAAGTTTCTCAGGGAAAAAAAAAAAGTTCTCTATGATTTTTAAATAGTAGACAAACTCTTATGCCTACCACTCTTAAGGGTAACAGTGATTATCTCATTAGTCTGGGCTGAGGGGTGGTGGTCAATACAGTGTGGACTACCTAATTAGAATCTCAGCTCTTTTTTCAGCAATCAGGAAAATTTTGCCTTTCTCCCCTTCCCTTCCTGAGGCTTAAATCTGATTATTTCATCCCTCTGAACAATTAATTTCAATCTCTCTTATAATTTCTCCCTGCTCTTCGTAGCCTAGATCCTTCCTATTTTTCTGGTCTTTTTACATTTTAGGTCTTTATATACAAACTTTGTAAATTTAGCCATTTTGGACAACTTGAAATTCCTGTTACATGACACTCTTACTTCCCAGTCTCAGTTTGAATGTCACCTCCAGCAGATTTTTCTTAGTTCCCCAGCTAATTGTACCTTTCCCTTTAAGGTAATCACCTACATGTTTTATATTTTTGAATACATAATTATTTATACATATTTTTCCTTTATAGGAATGTAAGCTCCTTGAGGGCAGGGACTGGTTTTACTTTCTTTGTATTCTTATCACTTACCATTGTGCCTGGAATTTGTCATTGTTTAGTCTTTCTTTCAGTAATATTCAACTTTTTGTGACCTCATGGACCATAGAATGTCAGACTCTTCTATCTTCCACTATTTCTTGACATCTATTCAATTTCACATTTACTGCTTTCATGATACTATCAGTTTCATCCTCTGCTGTCCCTTTTTCCTTTTACCTTTAATCAGGTTCTTTTCCAGTGAGACCCTTCTACTCATTATATGTTCAAGGTATTTAAGCTTCAGCTTCAGTATTTGACCTTTGTTTGGAATATAGTAAACATTTAATAAATGTCCATGTTTAATTTGAATGGACTCCAATCATGTGCATATGGTATAATGGGATTAGCCACAAAATCCTGTTAACTATATATATCAATACTATTCATCAAATCCATTAGAATAGTCTCTATGCTTGTTACTCTCTCAAATAAGAGCCTCTTAACTAGTCTCAAATGCAGACACAACTTGGGTAGTGGACTAGCCTCTCCCACCAAACCCTAACAAGGATAATTCAGTAGTTAACAAACATTTTTCCACTCATAGTCTTCTTATTGAGTTAATGTCCATCCCTTTGGGACTCAGAATTAAGGATTTGCCTTTGTCTCTTTCCTAAGCTCAGTCACTGGAAATCTTGACTTAGCTGCTAATTGCTACAATATCCCAATCATGCGTGCCAGTTGCTATGTTCTGGTCAAGCATTTCCACTCTCTTGCCTTTTGAGATGTCGTATTACAGTTGCAATTACTATCTCAGTGTTATCATGAAAAAAATACTTGCAGGGACAAAATTCAGTTCTATACATGTGAATGCCTTCTTAATTTCTTTCGCTTCTTCCTGTCTTTCAAAAACATCCATGCCCCAGTTTTACCTTCTTCACTCTTCCCTCACTTCCCACCCCCACCCCATTCTCTCAGTCTTTTTCTCTTCTTCAGTTTTATGGACCAGGCCACCCTCAAACTTGGAACTTATTTTTTCCTCCACCCTGCCCCCTAATGGAGAGCAGAATTAAGACAGAGCTATACAAATATTTTAAGTAACCTTCACATCTACCATTCTGGCCAGTAAAACAATTTCTCATTAAGAAAGAAAAATGAAGCTCTCTTGTCAATAAAAACTGGTTGAAGTCCTGATGACCTTTTAGAATTAAGATTAATGGTCCAATCAAATAGTCTTTGTAGGTAGTTGTGATAATGATAGATTAAGGGCAATCCTAGATTCAAACTGTAATTACTCACAAGGATTAATTTTAATTTTATCAATCAAAAGAGGTGAGTAATGTGACATAGTTTGTTTTAATTAAACTAAATAAAAGTCTAAAAACATAACTAGAAACACTCATATAGCTATACATAGAAAATCATGCTCTCAAAATTAGTCAAGTAATTGCTTTTGCTTTCAGGGTTTCTTTTTCTTTTTTTTTTTTTTTTGCATTCCTTAAGAAGCATCTGGAGAAGTTAGAATTAAAATTATTAAAGGCAATTTGGGATTATCTTTAATTAATTCAATGTCTTGAAAGAGCCCTCTCTGATTCTGCCATAACAAATCTAAAATAATCTCAAATTGGGAGAATTAATTTCCTTACTCTATAATTGCCTTGAAGTCTCTTCTTATGGACTAGATCCATCCTTTAGAGATATTCTGGAATCATTCATTCTTAAACTCTTTGCTATAAAGAAGTTAAATAGAAGGCAAACAAAACATCCCTCCCTCCCTAGGGATTCATGTACCCTCTTTAAATAACCATGCTAGTGTTCTGAAGTCTTAAAAAAAAAAAAAAAAGAAAAGACATAGACCCTTCTTTCCTTTATCTATTTTTTCTTTTTGTCCAAGCTACTAAAGATTTGTTTTGATATGCTGACTACCTTTTTCTTTAGTATGCATGAATCTGTACTCTTCCTGTCATTTCTTAAAAAAAATTTTTTTTTAAAAAAGAATGTTATTAATATCATTAATCATGACATTAATTTCAGGATTCATCCTACATGGTCCTGCCTTTGAGTATTGAACCCTCCCTTATTTATAAACAAAGAAATTAATAAAACTAAATAAAAAAGAGAGGAAGGAAAAGGAGGGAAATAGGAAAGGAAATAAGCATTTATATGTTGCCTATTATATGCTAGGCACTTTGCTAAGTGCTTTTAACTAATATTTTCTCATTTGCTCCTCACAAAAATTCTGTAAAGTAGATGCTATTATTATCCTTATTAATTACAATTACAATAAGAGAGGCAAACAGAATACATGACTTTCCTAGCACCACACAGCTACTAAATGTATGAAGCTATATTTGAACTCAGGTTTTCCTGTCAGGCCCAGGATTCTATCTACTCACCAAAAATGTTTCAGGAAAGTACAGGAATATTTTGCAAAGGGTATATTGCAGTCTTTAATCATAGTCACTCATCTTGCTGCTCTGCCTCTTATTAATGACTTTAATGACTTGGGTCATTAGCTTATCCTGTCTGGAATTCAAGGGAGACACACAGGAACAATACTTTATCATAGGGCAATATTGAGCTGAGGAGGACACAGTCTCTGGAGTTAGAGGATTTCAAACTCTGTTCAGCTCCCAGCTCTGATGCTTATTTATTATAATCTGCATGGCCTTGGGGAAGTAATTTGATCTTGTTGCCCAAGGGTCCTCATTTGTAAAATATTATACCATATACTCTGTGAGATTCCTTCCAGATCAAGTTCTATAGTCATACATTTTATCATATATTACATTAAACAAACATGGTTCATCGCAATCAGAATTGGGCTGCCTTTTAAGTGTTACTTTCATTTATATTATTATCACCTGCTTTCTTCACAAAGTCACTGATTTCCTCCATCTCCTAGCACAACTTGGATTGGTAAAACATAACATTCCTTCTTTAAAAAAGAAAATCCACATCACAAATGCCTTGATGTTAAGGTTGTGAAATTATTAACCAATATATTTGAATCACTGTAGATCACTTCACTGGGAATGAATGAAGGGACAGAAGCCAAGAAATTCAACTGAAAGTTTTTGTTAGAATTCTATTTCTTCCTTCATCATTCACTGCATCTCTAATAACTTGTTTGTTTGTTTCTTGTTCATTGCAGTTACCAAATCAATCATTTTGATTGAACTGACTTAAAAAAAACAACTGATGTTTTGAGTATTATATGCCTCCTCCCCTTTCTTTTGTTCCTCCTGAATACTTTTCTCCATTTTTCTCTAGGCTATTCTTCTGGCCTTTATAAAACAGAGTAAGTTCCCTGGGATATTTTGGGCCTGATCCATGCATGTTAGGTTTACTCCTGTTTATTCACCAAACTTCCTTTTCTCAAGCTTTAGATGGATAATGGTCCTGCATGGATCCAATTCAGTCTGGGTGAAGTCCTTAGGAGGAATAAGTAAAAATAGAACCATGCTAATTTAAATTCTTCTCCCATTCATGAGTCATCTGTCCTGTCCTTTGTGGTTTTAGATCTTGTCTCTGTTAGTATTTTTTAAACTGACCAGACAGTGAATTTGTTTCCCTATGCAGCTGTACAGAATAATGCAATTAAATTAGCCTTTCTTCTCCCCTGATTTAACTAATAGAATTTGTAGGGAATTTATTAAATTTAAATTAATTGCATGCAAACTAATTGCTAAGGGTGGGAAGTTAGCTTGTAAGAGTTTCTCATTAATGGAACAAACTGATTTTGCTTGACCATCATGATGCTTCCAGCCATTACTGTAATGTTGGCTAAGATGAATCCAGAGACTCCCATTCATCTTTATTTGAAATTCTTGAGAGAACAGGAAAAGCCCCAGGACTTCTTACCTGGCCTTTATCACATAGCTCAAGTGATTTTGTGTGTGTGTGTATGTGTGTGTGTGTGTGTGTGTGTGTGTTTTAATTTTTTAAAATTTTTTTTATCACAGGAACAGATTTGGAGAGTGGAAATGAACCTGGACTCTCATTGCAAATATAGGAAAATTTTAATCTACTACTTAAAATTATTCACAATTAATTAATTATTAATATGCTAGGCTGAAGACAGTGTCTTTGTTCTCAAAAAGCTTGACTTCTATAATGGAAGACAATATATGGAAAATGTATGTATGTAAATATAAGGGAAAATGATTTTCTATCTTCCCTACCACCCCAAGCTCAGTCACATAGTCACAGAACATCATAGATGATGTATGTTCATATGTTATTAACACCAAGAACTCCTTGATGAAGTAAATCCTTTAGACAATTGGCATTTTAGGTGAATCCAGACTCCATGAAGTTGCAAATATTGACCCCAGTATGGGCTGGAGGGGGAGGGATTTCTCTCTTCCCCCCATTCCTGACATCCCAAATAGCAGTAAAAGTTAATTTGAGAACTCTCAAGGTATAATAGAGAGAGCAGATGCACGATCTTTAGGGGAAAGATACAGAAAAACAGTCACTTAAGTCTGAAAGTAATTCAAAGTAACATGATCCCTGGCAATAGAAAAAGGAGATTGTGGACTCAAAGAAGAGTTAACCCGGAAACTCAAGAGTTGAATCTTGTGAGTACTACACTAAGAGAAAAAGGATGGCCCTGCCCTGCAGTAACCGATGTTTGAGTTTCCTTGACCTCATGTGTTGTCTATTTGTGTCTCATTACTTTTGTTATCTAAGTTTGTGTCTTCTATCGGTCTTGTACCTTTGTTTCATAATATAACCCATTTCTTTGTTTGTTTTGGAGGGGTGCAAAGGAAGGGAGGATATTTTTTAGCTACTGTTTTTTACTTTATCAGCAACCATCTTTGTTAATAGCTAATTGTTTTTGCTGACTTTGTTTTGCTAATTGCTAAAAGCTAACAGTAGTATGGCCTCATGACTTTAATATTAAGAGTACAGATCTACTTATGTCCTTAGAACCCAGAAATAGCAGCAGTGCTTTGTGGATTCAACAGAGGCAGTGTAATGTACAGGGGATAAGAACTAAATCTGTAATTTCATTTGTACTGAGAACTTCTCCATCTATATACACAGCAAAAACAGAAATATATTTTGGGAGGATAGAACTTATTTTACGTCATGTACTATCCTGACCAAATTTATTAAAAAAATTATTAAATTTTCACTTCAGTATATCTAAGAGAAATGCATGAGTATAAAACAGATCAGCTTAACGTGATATATTGATATTTTTCCTAATAATTAAAGTGTTAAAAAAAATAGAATTGGTTGTTCCTATAATTGTACCTTCTTCTTTTAAAACGTACGTCAAGAACTATCATTTACATTAAATCTTTATGATGCCTCCAAATGCTAATATCCACAGCCATAATTACCTTATTTTTATTACTTTGAATTTATTTCATGTTTGTTTATTTATACTTATGTATGTTATCTTTCCAAATAGAATGTCAGCTTCTTGAGAATAGGGATTATTATAATTTTTATATTCTAGACCCTAATAGTATCCACAGTGTCCATCACCTAGGAGGTACTTAATAAATGGTTCTCAGTTTATAGTTGAATTTCCTTAACTTTCAGATTCTTTGTGTTTCCAAATAAGGATGGGATGACTAGTTTCAAAAAAAAGAGAGACAGAGAGACAGAGACAGTTAGAGACAGAGAGACAAGAAGAGGCAGAGACAGACAAGAAGAGGCAGAGACAGAGACAGAAAAGAGAAATGAAATAAACATTGAGGGATTGGTATGTATCATGCACTGGGCTGAGCAAATTCACTTGATGTAAAAAAAGATGGAGATAGAAATAGATATAGTGAGGCAGAATCAGAGACAGAGATAGAGTAATAATATGAAAATAAATATAAGGGAACTTCAGGGAAGTAAGAAAAAGGTGGGGAAATCAAGATACTCATGATAAGAAATAAATTGAAAGTAAATTAGGGATTCTAAGAGATGAGGAGATAGCACATTTCAGACATGGGGTCAATTGGTACAAATGTGCATGGATGGGAGAGGAATGTGATGTATGAAGATGAGTAACAAGGTCAATTTGCCTGGACCACAGAGAACTGGAAGTATAATTTGTAGGGATATTGTAAAGGTGCCTTGGAAGTCGGTTATGGAGAACATAGAAAGATAAACATAGTCATTTGATTTTTAAATCTAAAGTATAAGGAAATCATTTGAGCAGGAGTGGGGGTAGAATATGGTCAGAATTCTGTTTTTAGGAATATCACTTTGGTAGTTGAGAAGAGACTGAATTGGAGAGGGAGTTAGGCAAAAACATCATATTGCTAATTTGTATGAGATTAAATTGCATGACTCAACCAAAAATACATTAAATCCTGTTTTCCTCTTGCGGAATCTTGAGTGTAAAAGGCAATTGTTTCTGTTTTGGCCAGAAACCATGAGGTTCTTTTCTTCCCAGACTGATTTTTTTAAATAGGTAAAAAAAGACCATTCTTTGTCTCATTTCTTACCTAGCCTTAATCATCGAATGGGTGTTGCCTCAGACAAATTGAGATCCAAGAAAAACTTTAGCTTAAAAAGGTCACAATCTTTCACTGAATCCAGGGCCATTGTCCTGACTATTGGACTCAGATGGCTGTGGAGGAGAGAGTGGAGTTGGTGACTTTTTACAGCCCTGACTCCTTTAAATCCAATTTTCTTCAAGTCATGACATCACTTTCCAATGTCAATGTTCTCTTTGAGAGTGGAGGACAAATACCAACAAGTTCAATGATATTGGCTAACTAAGTGTTAAATCTTGGGAAAGATGAAGATCACATATGGAGCTTGAATCTCAACATCAAATGGAACCAATGGAAAAAGGAGAATATTTATAGATACTTTAGTCTTCTTTAGACAGGATGCATTAAATATAAAAGCTAACAAAGAGAAAGCTAAAAGTTATAGCTGTGAATGTTGAGACTTATTGACATCCTAAAAACAAAGCTGATTGAGAGGAACACATTTAAAATAAGCAATATTCAAGATTTAAGCAATAGCATTGCAATTAGATTAAATACTAGGCTATATGTATATATATATAATATATATACTCCACTATGCATACCAAGACTATTTTGGTTTTATATATGAAATTTTTATCCATTAGCCACAGAGCTTTGTGTGGACCAGTAGGAGATAATACATGCAATGACAATGCATATAGATTATAGATATAGAGAGGCAGAGATGAGAGAGAGAGGATATAATTTCAAGGAGTGTGACTACTGCTGACAGAGTTAGATTGTGGACAGTGGCAGGTCTTGACGTTCCAGTGTAAGGATTCTGCAAAGAAAGGAAGTACTTCCTAGGTCCTGTGGCATAAGGAAATGTGAGTTACCTTTGTCACATATGTGAACATCATATGTATTTCACCACCATTGTTCATCATGGCAGTAAGGTGACACAGTGGCTAAAATGCTGTGTCTGGAATCAGGAGGACTAGATTTCAAACTCGACCATAGATACTTACTTAATAGTTGTGACCCTAGGCAAGTCACTTAGCCTTTTTTAATCTCAGTTACCTTAGGTATAAAATGTGACTGTGAAGATAAATTAAAATATTTATAAAATGTTCAGCCCATGCCTGGTACTGTAGGTAAGAAATGCTTATTTCCTTCTTCCTAGGAGATTCTGCTTCAGATTATGGGAATAGAGGTTGGCCATCTCTCTAACTATTATTTTTGCTGTGCCCTTAGTTAAGAGCTAACTGAGTTTTCTGGATGATTTCTAATGAGAAGCACACTAGTAAGGGCTTTTGAGTTATAATATTGACATTGTAGATTTGAGAAGGTTAAGCCTAGAATTTGTGATGGCACCACCCATTTGGAAAAACAACTTATGCATGTGAGAGTAAATTGTGGATGGTGTATTGCAAATAAATTATAACCAAATCTCATAGTAATGTCCTAAATCTATGACATGGTATCATAATGTCATTGAATGGTAGCAAGTTATAGTTAACAAAGTAAGTGATGGATATGAGTTAAAATATGGCCTCATATACTAACAATATGAGTCTATTCAAGTCATTTCTCTGAGTCTCAATGTCCTCCTTTGTAAAATTTTATAAGGTTGTTTTGGAGATGAAAATATAAAGTATTTTGCAAATCTTAAAATGCTGTACAAATAAGAGCCATCATTTTTAGACCATTGACTTATTTTATTATTGCAATATATAATATAATAAAATAACAATACAATAATAGAATATATAATATAACATAATCATTGCAATAAATAATATAAACAGACATAACAATATATTATTAAATATATTATTTGAGCGAACTTTTTAATCATTGTAGCATCCCTTAAATATAGTAAGCACTATATAAATGATTATTGTTATATTATATTATGGTTATTATATTATGATTATTACTTTCAATATTAATAATAATATTTTGTTCATTTCTATGAAACAATGTGATAAATTGGAATGAGGAAGGGCCCTGGAGTTAAGGGACCTGGATTCAAATCCCACTTCTTAATTATTGGCCTTAACTGTGAGTCACTGGGCAAATCACTGTCTCTGGGACTTATTTCTCATCTGCAAAATGAGACAGGACTGAACATAATGGCAATGCAGTCCTTTCCAGATCTAGGTCTGAGATTCTTTCTTTTTATTGTTTGCTGTGCTATACATACATGTACACACATAAATATGACATACACATACATATTTAAATATATGATATTATTTAAATATATATACATATATATTGGCAAAATATATACATATATATCTATTGTATAAAATATTTACTTATAAATGTATTGGTAAAATCATTTTATATATATTATTATTTATCAATTCTTTCTCTGGAGGTCGATAGCATCTTCCTTCTTAAATCCTTTGTAGTCAATAAAAGTATTTATAATAATCAAAATAGCTTAGTCACTCAATTTTTCTTAAAATAATACTGTTATTATGACAAATAGCATATACTTAGTTTTGCCATTTCACCATTCTTTATTTCATGCAACTCTTTCCATGTCTAATATCAATAAACTCATCATTTCTTATAGCACAGTAGTATTCCATCATGATCACATTGTTGAGGTTGAGAAGGGGGACCCCAAAAGTCAGTGTCATGAGGTATCTCAAAAGAATTTGCAGGCTTGAACCCATCTCCTAGTCCAGAGGCAAAATTTATTAAAAACAATGTGGTGCCATTACTGAGCCGACTGAATTCTAAGTAGAATCCAGTAAAGAAGCAGTACCAAGGAGATACACTTATAGAGCTTTCAATCATAGATGTTAATTCTGTAGCTGGAGGGTAGGCTTAGGAAGTAATCTTCTGATGAATTAAGGGTGGTTCAGATAGATTGGGTGTGCTTAGTTTCCTGAGGTAGATTCCAAAGCCAGAAGACCAAGGACTCATTAGAACAGAAGCCCCAAGGTCAGGGGACCCCAAAATCACATTACATCAATATACCACAATTTGCTTAGCTATTTCCCAATTTATGGACAACTCCACAATTTCCAGGTTTTTGCTATCACAAAAAAGAGGTGCAACAAATATTGTAGAATATAGAGATTCTTTTCCTTTCCCCCTAATCTTATTGGGAAACACAGGTCTGTGAATCTAATCAATCTTATTTCTGAGGAATTAATCAGCACTTTTGGGTTGGGTATGCTTGTATGGCAATAGATGTCTGCTTGCCTATTTGTATTTGTATGCATGCAAAATCCTACTGATATGTGACTTTTAGAAAATAAAACTTTTCCTTTGAAATAGAATCTTGTCCTCCACCTTAAATTTCCAAATGGGGAGCATTAAGGGAATAGAGAGAGTTTTTAATTCATTAGGATTAATGATTTCACTGTCTGACGTCCAAGAGTAAAATAGCAGGCAGAAGAAACAAGTTGCTATTTGCAAAGCAGAAACAACAGCCAGACTGTTTCCTCTTCACTCACTGTGCACAGTGTGGGCTGGCACCATCACAGTAGCTTAGAAATCTTTAACACTGTCAGGAAAAACAAACGGAGTCCTACTGAGAGAATAAAAGGGTGAAGAAAGGAAAGGAGGAAGACCAGGGATTCATCTGCATTTAACAAAAGAATGATATATTTGCTAATGGGATGGTGGAAACGACTTTTCCTTGATGAATCACTTATTCTCAATGCCTTCTTTTTCCCCTAGCCTTTTCCTTTGTTCCAGACTGTAGTTTAAATGTTGATTTAATTAGTAGCAAATTCTTTTAAAGTCTAAAGATTTCCTTTAAAATGTAAAGATCAGCAGACTACAGAATGTTGTTTGACTTGCAAGATGGTAATTTTTCCATGTTTTGTGTTTGGTAATTCTTAGATGAGTCATGATTAGTTTCTCAGTAAAGCTTTTCTAGAGAAAGGGGGAGGTAAAAGATGAGAAGAAGTGCAAGAAGTAGGGTTGTTAGTTCAGAACTTCCCCAAAAGCCTTTTCATGCCATGGAGGTGATACTGGAACCTAGAAGACTGTGCCAATGAAGGATAAGCTCTGGATCTTATTTAATCAGCAGAAAAGACTTTTAGTGAGAGCCTGGTGACTATGTCCTGTCTCTTAGGTATAGAGAGATATCTCAAGATGACAAAATTTTGACCATGCTAACAGAATGATGTCAGAGTGGTTAAAAAAAAATAGAGTGTTATGAATTACACAGCTTTTAAACGAACTACAAACTGTTGATGTTCTTTATATGTGATCTCTGTCCAGTGGTTAATGAGTTGGCACTCTGCTGGACTAAGTGAACTATGGTCATGCTGACATTCTCAGTATAAATGAAACCAGAAAATACAATTAAATTATAAGTAAGTGGAAGGATGCCTCAAGGGTTCTCCTCAGACAGACAAATAAAAGGATTAGAAGATTTAGTTTCAGCATTCATTCAGAGGCATCATTTCATGGGATTTCAACTTGTTGGGCAATGCTCAAAATAAGCATGAGGAAATGGACCACCATGAATATAATTTTGGCTTATGGATAATATTTTATGGAGGATGAAGGTGCTCTTTGTACTTACCATGTGAGGAAGTAGCAAGCAACGTTTAAAATAAAGTAAGGATAAAGAGTTGAATCTGATCAAACAAAAATGAAAATATATATTTTTTGCTGGTATCAATTTTTTTTAAATCACCAAAGAGCACATTGTTAATGCAGCTTAAAAAGCATAAAATTCTAAAAGACTAGAAAACATCAGTATTTTTTCCAAATAAGGTATATTGAATTTTATGACCAGCAAATGTTGACCCACATACCTACTTTGTTATATCCTTAAAATATTTATGAGAAAGGTCTACATGTACTTCAGGAATGTTCATGAGAAAAACATGAAAAAGGAACTTTTAGGTTTTTGTAGATGATTCCCTTCAGACCACATATTCACAGTCATTGAACTGTTTTAGCATCATACAGAACATTATATCCCATTGTATCTTTTGGGTTGATTTCATTTAAGAATATATCAATACATTTATACATATATATATATATATCACCTACAGATTATATGTTGATTTTACATTTTATGTATATCCAGTTTAAAAAAACGGTGGAGGGGAGACATTGTGGTATAATGGGAAGACCACTACTAGGTGGTCTGGTTCTAATTCCCCACATAGCATTTAAAAGGTGTGTGATTTTTAACTAATCATTTAACTTTCCTCTGCCTGACTTGCTTTTTTTTTTTTTTTTGCAATATAGAGATACTAATCCTTCAATTCCATGTAAGCATGAAGACTTGAATACTTCAAAGGATTATAGATTTAACTCTGGAAAAGACCTTAGAAGACATTTGGTTCAACCTCATTTTTACAGGTGAAGATGCTGAAACTTGGAAAATTTAAGTCACTCCACAAACAAATGGCTGGCCTGGATTTGACTCCAGGCAGGAATGATGCTTCCAAATCCAACATGATTAGTTATGGGAGGTAAAAGGGTGTGTTACTTAATGTCAGACACTATGAAAGCTGATTTTCTCCACCCTCCCCAATACATTCCTTTAAACAAATTTACTCTTTGTAGAAGAGAATTTTTATGAAATTAGTTATCAAAGTATATTTCACTGAGTTATACATAACAGTGAAATTTGTCTCTTTAAACATAAATAGTAATTCAATACAATAGAAATAGCTCATCTAAGTTATTATTATGATTACTTTTACAATTTTCACATATCAATTTATTTTTTAGGGCAATTACAAAGATGTCCATTCAACAGTGCACCAATGTGATTATGCTGCATTAACTAATACCATTTTTCAGAACAGATTATTACATATTTATGTTATTTGTCCTCATATTTAAAAAAAATTGATAGCACTAATATCACAGAAAAAAGTTGTTGAGCTTTTAATTTTTGCTTTATTTTCATTTGCTTTAAAAAAAAAAACTTTTTTCTAAAATATTTTGTCATGTTTATTGCAAAACTAGGTTTTAAAAAACAGTTATTGACATTTTTCTTGGGAACTTACTGAGACTTGGACTAAATAGCAATGCTAAATATATGCTTCTACATTGGAGAAGTTTAAACCAAAGCTGATTTAAAATATTTGTGAGAAGTATGCAATAGTATGCCTATACACAAGCATTAGCAATTTTTTCCCTCTAAAACAATCAAAAAAAACTATGAGACCTATCTATATGACTATAATAACAAACGTTTTCAGCTACAAATGAGTGTTTTACTGGGAATAAATCCAAGCACTGAAACATTTATTCCAATGGTCTTTCCTCAACATGTAGTAATTTAGAGTCTTAGTGATACTACTACAGTTCCAAAGCTTATAGATTCAAGGCATAATATATACCTTTTATGTGTTCTGCATTTTGATTGCTATCAATTTCTATGAACTTTATAGTCTGGTTTACTACATTTCAATTGCTTCTAACCACTAAACTATTAGGTAGTGAATGAATAATACTAGATACTAGGGGGAAAAGAAACACAAAAAGAATACTATTTGATTATTTTTATTGATGACATGAGACTACATTTTCTTTTTAATACACATTGCTTTATGAATCATGTTGGGAGAGAAAAATGAGAACAAGAGAGAAAAAAAAAGAAAAAAGAAAAAAAGAAGCAAAGTATGTTTTGATTTACATTCAATCTCCATAGTTCTTTTTTTCTGGATGCAGATGGCATTTTCTATCCAAACTCTATTGGGATTATCTTGGAGAGATTTCTTTTTCTGTTAAAGTGATTTGGGATCAACATTTAAATGATATCTGTCCTATCTTCTTGGTAATTGACAACAATGATTTCATACAATAGGGAGGAGGGGTGGTTTAGTGTATTGAGAGTCAGACTTGGGGCTAAGGAAGATCTGAATTCAAAATTCACTTAAAACCAGTATGACCTTGGTAAACTATTTATTTCCTTTAAGAGTCATACAAAACTTTAAGATTATAAATAATTATAAATATGGTCATAATTATTCCTCATGATAGATGAATTATGATCTCTGGTGGTAGGCATTTACATAGTAATGAAATCGTAAGTCCTTGACATATTTTGATGTGACACTGTACCCATGTTTTTTACAAAGGACAATTATAGACATTTACCATGAGAGAGTTATGGCTGGACAAAAGCTCAATATAAATCACTGATGTGACAAGGCATTATCCACAATAGTAAAGCTGTCCTGAAGCATGGTGTCAGGAAAAATATGTTGATAATCCTGCTTTTCTCTCCTTTGATTAGAATACTTCAAAAATTGTTAGTGGTGGTCCATTTGAGAATTGTGATTAATAAAACTTGAATCTTTCTAGAAGGAGGTGATGGAGATGGAGAGTATACCAGAAAACCATGTCATAGGAAGAACAATTAAAAGCCTTAAGGAAGATTAGCCAGAAGAAGAGCAGTTCTCCTCAATATAATCTTTTATATGGAATGAATCTTTGACTTGTCCATGTTGGTCCCAGAACTTTCTTGGTTGTCTTTTGTATACACACTGCTTTTCTTAATGCTCAAGTAAGCATGTAATAAATACTTAATAAATGTGTGCTGATTTATTGAAAATGATCCTTACTGTCTTGAAAGAGGGTGAGTTCCCTATCATAAGATGTCTTACAATAGAGGATATTCTAGAATACTGTAAGAAAAAGATTCATGCTTCAGTAGTAGACTGAATGATGCAATATTGAAGTTCTGTGCCTCTATGGATTGTCTTTCAATAATATCCAAATCTACCATTTACTATAGACAAAGCCATAAGCCAGGTTTTTAGATCTTGGGTGACTGACTAATCAAGTGACTCTCAGAGGCTTTTTAGATGTTCATTTTCCCATAAGCTAGCTGAATGCTGTGAGCATCATAGGACCAATATTTCTGTTGCTGCTTTAGTAAATCCAACAGACATGTCCCAAGAGAGAGGCTTATGCAGACATGGTTAATTATTGGTCACCCTCAGAAGGAAGACTCCCAAACGTTTAACAGCCCAAAGAACATCTAGTTTAGTTCTTTTAACCAAAAGTATTACTTGGAGAGGGGTGTATATATTACAAAAGTATTTGAAGACCAAAAAAAAAGAAAAAAAAAGTTGGATACATGATACACAAAATCTCCTTTGCATTGTACCAAGAAATAAGAAGAAATGTTTCTACTGTGAGAGATGAAGGAGTATGTAGTATGGACAAAGGGATTGCCTAAAAAATTGGCTTTATTTTTAAATAATCTTTATCTTAGATCACTTAGAGATAATTTAGAGCCTTCTTTCTTAAAAAAAAATGAAACAAAACAAAAAAAACATACTTAATTTCTGTGGCAATATAAGAAGTAATCCTAAGGAAGAGCTCTGTTAGCTTGAATCACTTGAATTTACAAAAGCAGTAGACAGCAGGTATCATTGTTCTTTGCTGAAGAGATGACTAACAGCTGAGAGAGAAGATTATGTGAATTTAAATTCCTTTATATAATCCTATGTTCTCCTGTTACAGTTGCCACTGTTAAATCAAAATAATCAATTTTCCTACAGGATATTTATTTTCCCAATAAAGAAGACATTTGACTGCAGTTTAGACATCCCACTTGTGGGTGACCTAAATGAATATTTTCAAGCTTTATCTATTTTAAAAATTCATCTCCATAAAAAAGCAAGAAGACAACATATATGTAGCCAAACTTGTAGAACCTCACAAGAAGAACAGCAGGAATATTAGAACTTCAGAATGATTTGGGAATATTATCAAGAAATGTCATTTTCTCTTTAGGTAGAAAGTTCAAAGGAATGTAGTAGACTTTTTACCATTGGAAATGCTACTACAAGTCATTTTCAATGGGACTGGAAAACTTTTGTCCTGCGAAAAATTAAATCAATGTATTTGATTAAAAATAATTAAGAGTCCATTGTTAAGAGACTTCTTAGGTACTATTGATAACTGTTCAACAACACTTTGAAAATGTGTGAAGTTTATATATTCCTTTAAATACATTAGCCCTTTTAATCCTCACATCAACTTTATGAAGTAGTCACAGGATTTATTATTATTATTGTTTACATTTTTAAAAATATGGAAGTAAATTCAGAATGGTTAAGTGATTCACGAATAATCATACATTTAGCAAATATCAGGCAGAATTTGAAAATGAGTCTTCTCTGATTCAAAGACTTTAGGCACTCTTTCCACACTGATAAGGCGACTTAGATTGGAGAACATAGTAACTCATCTATTTCCCACAGAGCCTTTGTCAGGTTATTGCTTTTCCCCAGGATTTAGCATCATGCTTTACATAGGCTATCATAGATCCATTGTCCAAGGTCTGCTAGTGGCCTCCTAGCTGATCTAGTCCAGTATTTGCCTAAATAGGAATGTTTTCTTTCCTAAGAAATAGTCATCTAATAGGTTCTTAAAAAGTACTCACCATATCCCAAGACTGCCAGTTTCACTCCTGAATAGGTAGGCTTCCCCCCACCCCACCCCCAATATCAAGCCTAAATCTATCTTCCTTTGACCTCCTAATTTCTCCTAATTCTGTCCTCTGGGTTTAAATAGGAGAATGCCAATCCTTCAACGTTATAGCTTTTCAAATATATGGAAGATAATTGTTATTTTTCTTCTCTCTTTTCTCTATAATAAATAATTTGCAGACATTATCACAGACTTAAACTGTGTTAAACATTGCTAAATGCTGGTAATACAAAACTAACAGCAACAACAACAACAAAAACCCAACATCATTCCTGCCTTCAAGGAACTGACAGTTTAATGAGGGTGAGGACAAGTGCAAAATTACCTCATCCTGAGTAGTCTATTTCAGTCAATTGATCATTTTCATAGGACCTATCACACAATCTAATATGCCTCTGCCATCTTGTATTAGTGGTGTTGAGTTTTAGAAACTATCAACTGTTATATTTCTCCTGATTAAATCTCATTTAATTTATTTGATTTAGTCTAAAGGTATTTTTGGATCTGAACTTCAGTTATCCTGCTTGTTAACTATTATTTGAAGATTCATGCCATTTACAAATTTGACAAACACATTATCTAAATATTCATTCAAATTCTTGATTAAAATACTGAATAGCAGAAACTGAAGGACAAATCCTAGAGCATTCCATTAGAGACTTTTTAAAATAAACTGATGCATATTGAATGGTGAGAAAAACTGCAAAATCAACCCAGCTTTGAACAATGCAAAATAATTCAAAATAATAAAAATAAAACATCTGGGTCATTTGGGTAATGAGATTCCCCCAAATCCCTTCTTTTCATATTGAAGGCCCTCTGGAGAGATGATATTAGAATTATCTACAATTCTCCATCCCCCTTCCCTTTTCCAGGTGATAATAACAGTGACAACAGCAGCACTTTAAGGCTTATAAAGAACTCTGTGCAAGTTATCTTATTTGAACTTCACATGGAATAACCCTCTGAGATGATGCTATTATTATTATAGCCATTTCATAGATAAGGTTAAGAAGTTCAGTAACTTTCTTGAGGTTATATAGCTGGTAAGTATCTAAGTTAGGATTTGAATTGACATCTTCATGACTCCATGAACAACACTATCCATTGTACCTTTCTTTTATCTTTCATTTTAGATACTTTCTTAGACAATTTAAGTTAGTTCAATATACATTTACTAAGACACTGTGCCAGGTGTCCAAAATAGGGGATGGGGGAGGGACAACAACAACAAAATGAGTCTTTGTCCTTAAAAAGTTCTATTTCTAGAAACAGCATGCCTACCTGAGCACTGAGAATTTGGTATTTTTCTTTTCAAGAAGTTAAATAACTTGTATGCTTTGTCTTTTTTTTTTCATATTAAAGTATGCAAGCCTATTGGGGAAGAATGGAGGAGCATTCCTGCTTTAGTAAATTTATTTGGATCATTAAAGATGCTTTAAAATATTAACTACTGCTGCTTTGCCCAGAAGACACTATTTATTTATCCTGATAACCAATTATGCTTTTGTTTTTAGCTAGGGACAGACTCCTATCTATCATTTCTAAACTACTGTCACAATAACCAAAGTCTGGCCCATTCATTCTCTGGACCCATCTCACCTTTCAATTTGTATCAGTTTATGAAAAAATCCTTAATGAAGTGCTCTAGGATCTGACACTGGTATCCACAAAAAATAAAATGAATTGTGGAGAGTTTCATTGCTTGGTGGTATATTCTTGAGAGGCCCAGCTTCTTAAACTATGTTACTAGACCCCATATTGATGTGGAATTCACAAAGTTATGATCTATTATCAGTAAATGTTTGATTGGCATATTGATTGTATATACCTATATACCTGGGGCCCATAAAAGTTTCTCAGGGGAAAAGGGGTCATGAGTGGAAAAGGTTTAAGAAATCTTGCTCTAGAAGGAACTGGATAGGGTAGTGGATAATGCTATTCTTGGAATCAGGAGTTTAAATCCTACCTCAGACATTTACAAAGTGTATCTGAGCCTGAGCAAGTCAGGTAACCTCAATCAACCTCATTTTTCTTATTTGGAGAATGAGGATAATTATAGCACCTACCCCTCAGGATTACTATGAGGTTCAAATTGTATAACTTGTACAAAGTGCTTTTCAAACCTTAAGACCATATATAAATATTAGCTTTCAATTGTCATTATTATTAGGAAGGATGTGTGTAGAGGGCAATGTACAAGAGAAAGAGAAGAAGGAAAGGTTGAAGGAATGATTCTTCATGAATAGGAGAAGTATTCTCTTCTTTCCAATTAATGAATTTCTGTATTTGTTATTGTATTCTTAAAGTTTCAAAAAACAATGCTTTTGAAAGATGATAATCCTTGCTCAGCACTTGGGTTGACAGTATTTAAAAGAGTGCACCTTAGAATGATCCTGAAAGATAAAGGTGGTAAGGGTTTTGTTAAATGGAAACAGAAAAGAGAACTTTACTGGAAAGCACATTTCACAATTCAGATATTTTAAACTTAGAAACCAAATATCATATTGAGTAATAGATGAGTTCTTTCTCCCCACTTCTACAATCATGGAAGCTCTTATACATAATCAGTATAATCTATATAGGGAAAGAACTGGATTTAAAATCAGAAAACGTGGCTTTTTAGTCTTGGCCACTACTCAATATCTGTGTAACTAAAGGAAAATCCTTTAACCTTTCTGAGTCTCATTTTCCCTACATAAAAAAAAAAAAAAAAATGTGATACTTGCACTAGATGACCTCTGCTTCATATAATCTCTAAATGTCCTTTGCAGACCTCCTATTTTTTGGGTATAGAAATCAATTTATCTCTTTGGCTTCAATTAATTCATCTGTAACATTGAGATGATGAAATTCACACAGAGGGACTTGTGAGGATCAGGTGAGATCAAGTTTATAAAGCACTAGTAATTGCAAGCTATTGATATTAGTGCTCTGTAAACTTCAGTGTTGTATTAATGAGATTGTCAACATTGTTCTTCAAAGCCTTCATGTGCATTCCTGCAATAATTTCCCAGATAAGCCCATGCCTACAAAAGGACTTCAGAGCATTTGATTTGATTGATTTACATTTTTTCCCCCACAAACTAGTTAATGAAATTATTAGGTGAGTTAATGGGAAGAGAACTCTCCTTACAAAAATATGCTTTGTACACAACTGTTTAGAATTATAAATGAGTTTAAAAGTGATGATAGCCAAATTCTCTTCCAACTCAGAATGTCTTTGATTTTAGATACTTTCATAAGACAGAATAAAATGTACACAGCTAGGAAGTAGGGGATGGTAATGAATAATCTAAAAGTTAAAGTAAGAAAAGCAGCAGAAACTCAGAGGAAGTCAGCATGATATTGTGAAAAAGGAATTAATTCTAGGATCAGAAGAAATAATTGCAAAGCTCTTTTCTGTTTCTGAGTACTTAATGACCTTGGATGAGTATTTAGCTTCTCTTAATATCGTATCATCTTGTGTAAAATGAGGGATGTCCAAATAAAATTTCAAGAGACAAATATTCTGTGTATTAATAATTAGTGTATTAGCCAGGCTGGGCAATTAGCAATAAATTGATAGTTAGTGTTTTCTTTTGGTAACCAAAGACCAAGAGACAGGTCTTGGGTCACATTAAATGCCCATATGTCTTTGTGACAGTACATTAATTGGGTCCTGCCTTTAACAAGACAATAGAACCTCTAACTGGTGGACACTTAATGAGGAGGTGGGTTAAGAGCTCCGGCCTCTCCAGAAGAAAACACTATTGAGTGGGGGAGTTTAGGGGCTTATTCATGTGTTTTGAGCCAGTTCTGGCAGTCTGGTTCTTTTTGTGAACAAGGTCACCCTAGATTTAATGAAGGTAGCAAGGACAAACTTAAATTTCTCTGGGTAATATCTACCAGCTCAGTTTGTATATATCCTCATTTAGGTAGGCTCTACTTAAATTACTTAAGGAACTGAAACCTTTAGAAGTGATACATTATTTGGTCATTCCCATCAGAGAATGACTAGCTTTTTCAGGATTAGGGTTTGACAAAAATAGTAGGAAAAAGTAGGGATCACAAATTAATAGTCATTAATCTAATAATATAATATTTATTTCTCTCAGGAGATTACATTATAATCATATAATAGTTCTAGGCCTATTATCCTAGATCATGTCTACCAGACTTTATTCCCTTTTAAGTACTCTAATTCCTGGAAATAGTATTCCATCTATTCCTTAGGAATGATATTCTATCTCCCATCTCTGTTGGCCTCCCTATGCCTAAAATATAAAACTCTCCTCACCTCTGTCTCTAAAAATACAAAGCTTCCTTCAAGGATCAACTCACCTGTCACATCCTATATGAGGCCTATTCTAGTAACTGCACTTTCTAACTGAAATGACCTCTCACTTTGTATATATATTTGGATTTTTTTTAACATCTGTCTCTGTAATTCTAACCACTTCCTTCCAACTCCTTGAAGGCAGAGATGAATGTGTTTTTACCTTATAAACGTTTATTAAATATTCTACTCTCTCTTAGTCTATGCATCATCTTTCCCCTCCTCCCATCCAATATGTTGCCAGGTCCTGTTGATTTTACAGGCACAAAACATCTCATCTGTGCTGTCTTCTCACCTGTGACTTTGCCACCACTGTAGTGCAGGACCTTATCACCTCATTCCTGGGCTGTTGTCATAACCTCCTGCTCCATCCCCAGGCCTCAGATATCTTCGAATTCCAGTCATTTCTGCTCAGTTGTCAAATTAAAATTTCTAAAGCAAAGATCTGACTATATTATCCTCTATTCAGTAAACTTTAGTTGTTCCTGCTCAGTTGCAGGATCAATTATAAAATGCTCTTTCTGACAATCAAACTCTTCATAAGTGGGCCCCTCCTACCTTTCCAATCTTCTTCTACCTTAAACTATGCTCTGTCTGCTGTTTCTCATACAAAACTCATCTCTTGGAATAAATTTATGTCCAAAGAAGAACTGGAACTCTTAATTGAACACCAGATGGATAATTTCGACTATATTGAGTTAAGTTTTTGTACAAACAAAACTAATGTAGACAAGATTAGGAGGGAAGCAATAAATTGGGAAATCATCTTTACATTTAATGGTTCTGATAAAGGCCTCATTTCTAAAATATATAGAGAATTGTCTCATATTTATAAGAATTCAAGCCATTCTCCAATAGATAAATGGTCAAAGGATATGAACAATTTTCAGATGATGAAATTAAAACTATTTTTAGTCATATTAAAAGGTGCTCCAAATCACTATTGATCAGAGAAATGCAAATTAAGACAACTCTGAGGTACCACTATACACCTGTCAGATTGGCTAAAATGACAGGAAAATATAACGATGAATGTTGGAGGGGATGTGGGAAAACTGGGACACTAATACATTGTTGGTGGAACTGTGAACGAATCCAACCATTCTGGAGAGCAATTTGCAGCTATGCTCAAAAAGTTATCAAACTGTGCATACCCTTTGACCCAGCAGTGTTTCTGCTGGGCCTATATCCCAAAGAGATCTTAGAGGAGGGAAAGGGCCCCACATGTGCAAGAATGTTTGTGGCAGCCATTTTTGTAGTGGCTAGAAACTGGAAACTGAATGGATGCCCATCAATTGGAGAATGGCTGAATAAATTATGGTATATGAATATTATGGAATATTATTGTTCTGTAAGAAACGACCAGCAGGATGATTTCAGAGAGGCCTGGAGAGACTTACATGAACTGATGCTGAGTGAAATGAGCAGAACCAGGAGATCATTATACACGGCAACAACAATACTATATGACGATCAATTCTGATGGACATGGCTCTCTGCAACAATGAAATATTTCAAACCAGTGCCAATTATTCAGTGAAGAAAGCCATATACACCCAGAGAGAGGGATATGAAATATGGACCACAACATAACATTTTCATGCTCTCTATTGATGTTTGCTCGCATTGTGTTTCCTTTCTCTGATTTTTTTTCTTGTAGATACAATTTTTCTTGCACAGCAATGATAAGTGTGGAAATATGTATATATATATATTCGATTTGTCAAGTATTTTAACATAATTAACATGTAGTGGATTTCCTGCCATCTAGGGGAGGGTTGGGGCCTAGGGGGGAAAAATTTGTAACAGAACGCTTTGTAAGGGTCAATGTTGAAGAACTACCCATACATATGTTTTTCAAATAAAAAGTTTTAATTAAAAAAAAGGGGGGGGGAATCATGTAATGAAAGGCTAATGCAAAAAAAATACAAATAAAAACTCAAAGTCTTTTAAAAAAAAACCTCATCTCTAAACTTTGGACTTTATCACTGGTAATTCTAAAATGCTGGATCTCTTTCTCTCCTCATTTAAAACTCCTGATATCCCTGATTCCTTTCAAGTGACAATTAAAATTCGAAGTTCCAATTAAAATTCCACTTCTTAAAGGAAGACTTTTCTGATTCTTTTTAATTCCAGTACCTTCTGTCTGCTGATTATTTCAATTTAAACTGTATTTAGTTTGTTTATACATTGTTATTTGCAGTCTTTCCCTCATTAGACAGCTCCTTGGGAACAGTCTTTTACCTTCATTTTTGTATCCTATCTTACCTTTCTTCTTCCTCTCCTTTACCTTTCTCTGTCTTCCTTTCCCACTTCTTTTTCCTCCCTCTTATCCACTCTCTTTCTCTCTTCCTCTCCCTCCCTTTTTTCTCCTTTCTCTTTCTCCATACCTCCTCTCCCTCTTCTTTCTTCTCTTTATTTCCCTTTTCCTTTCCCTTTCTCTACTATTCCCCCTCCTCTTCTTCCTCTTCTCTCCTTTTCCCTTCCCCTTCTTCTCTTTCTCTCTCTTTCCATTTCAAAGTTCAAAATTTTGATTGGAAGTTTGAGGAAACCAAGAAGCTGCTTGTTGTCTTATGTCTCTGGAATGCTCAGAGCAAAGTTAGTGAATTTACAATTGCACAACTTATTTTGAATGAATACTATCTGTGATCTTGTTCTGAATTTGATGTCACTTACAAGAAGCCTTCTCTTCCATGAAACTCAAGGTCATCTTTCTATTCTCTTAAAAGCATTGGAAGGAATTTATAATGATTTAAATAACATGGCAAAAAAAAGCACAGAAATTTAGAAATATTATAGAAAATGTTGACAGGACTTTGTTCCAGGAGGTAGGGAATCAGAAAATGCAAGTAAAGAAAGTCTGGGGATATTTTAAGATGGTTGAGTGTTGAGAAATAGGCCACCAGCAGCCATCACCATAATACCCACTCTATTGTCTTTCTCCTCTGGATCAAGGCAGATGAGACAGGGCACAAAAAGTTCAAATATAGACAAGCAAGGATAGTTAGTGACCTAGGGCAGAAGGGTTTCAGTAGAACATAAATAATAAAATCAACTTGTAGGAGGCTGGAAAGAATCTAATCAAAAGAATGTGAAAAGATATTCAGTTGAAAAGCTGAGAGAAAAAGGGAAGAAAATAAAGAAGGTTTGTATAGATAGGTCAAGAAAATGATTTTCTTTTGAGTACTGGGGAAATGATACTGCATTTTAAAGTCATAGAAAAGAATTGGACTGAAGATTCAGAGAAGAAAATTAGACAGAAGAAACAAGATAAGATGGAATTAAAAATTCTGATTGGAGGGAATTAGGTGAGAAAGAGTACAAAGAATATTCAAAGTGGTGAATGAAGAAGGAAGAAAGAAGGGGGAGGAAGGAAAAATATCTTGGCTGAATTGAGAATTTAATTGTTTTTTTTTCACAATAGAAAGATAGATTAGTAAATAAAGTTCCAGACAGTCAAGATGACCTTAGTATGAATCATTACTTGGATATTAATACCTATGTGATTCCAATGAAGTTATTTAACCTTTATGAACCTAAGTTTCTCCATCTATAAAATGGGGATAATACTTGTGGGACTTTATAGGAGCTCATGAAGAATAAAATTATGGATGAAAAAGCGTTTCCGCAAATCTAAAGTCATGTTATTATTTTAAACATTTTGGACAAGATAACTTCAGTTCCAAAGTGGTCAGCAAATATGATATGATTTAAAGCAATCAATATGGTTTAGTGAAAAGGGAATTGGTCTGATAGTCATGAGACATGAAGTCACAAAATTTCTAAATTGCCATCTAATCCAAGCCATACATCAGAATTTATCCCCTCGAACTCTTATCAGTTGAAGAATGACTGAACAAGGTATTGTAGATGATTGTGACAGAATACTATTATGCTATCAGAAATGATATGTAGGGTGGTTTCAGAAAAAAATTGAGAAGATATAATAATTGATGCAAAGTAAAGTGAGCAGAACATTATATACAGTAACAGCAATATTAAGAACATCACACCCAGTAACAGCAATATTATAACAATGATCAATGGTGAAAGATTTAGCTTCTTTGACCAAGGCAATGATCCAAGACAATTTCAAGGATTTATGATGAAAAATGCTATTTACTTCCAGAGAAAACTGATGAACTTTGAGTGCAGATTGAAGCATGGTATTTTTTTTTTCATTTTCTTTATATTTCTTGGATATGTTTGTGTTTTCTTTTGCAAGATGGCTAATATGGAAATGTTTTGCATGCTTTCACATGTATAATAGATATCATTTTGCTTTGCCTTTCATAAGATGAGAGGGAGGAACAGAATTTGTTTTTTTTTTTTGTTTGTTTTTTGTTTTTTTATAAAGCTTTTTATTTACAAAACATATGAGTGACCTTTCAACATTGACCTTTGCAAAAAAAACTTTTTTTTTCCCAAGCTTTTCCTTTCCTTCCCCCCACCCCCAACCCCTAGATGACAGGTAATCTAATACATGCTAGATAGGATAAATTATATGACAAATACAATACATGTATACATATCTATACAGTTATCTTACTGCACAAGAAACATCAGATCTAAAAAAGAGAAGAAGAAAAAAACAACCTAAGAAGGAAAACAAAATGCATGAAAATATTCACAGAAAGCGTTAAAATGCTGTGTTGTGGTTCACTCTCAGTTCCCACAGGCCTCTCTCTGGATGTATATGACTATCTTCATCGCAGCACAACTGGTTTGAATCACATCATTTTTGAAGAGAACCATGTCCATCAAAATTGATCATCGTATAGTCTTGTTGCTGTGTATAATGTTCTCCTGGTTCTGCTGATTTCACTCAGCATCAGTTCATGCAACTCTCTCCAGGCCTCTCTGAAATCCTCCTGTTGGTCATTTCTTACAGAACAATAATATTCCATAACATTCATATACCATAATTTATTCAGCCTTTCTCCAATTGATGGGCATCTTTTCAATTTCCAGTTTCTTGCCACTACAAAAAGGGCTGCCACAAACATTTTTGCACATGTGGGTCCCTTTCCCTCCTTTAAAATCTCTTTGGGATATAGGCCCAGTAGAAGCACTGCTGGGTCAAAGGGTATGCACTGTTTGTTAACTTTTTGAGCATAGCTCCAAATTGCTCTCCAGAATGGTTGGATCCGGAGGAACAGAATTTGAAACTCAAAATATTTAAATATGAATGTTAATTTCTTCAAAAATGTAATTGGGAAATAATTGCTGAAACAAATATATTTTTAAAAAATCATTCCATTTATAACAGACTCAACAAGTAGTCTTCATTTTAAGACCTTCAAAGGAGATAATCCCAGAACTTCTCAAAATATCTTTTCTACCTGTGGTTTCTAGGAAGAGAGAGCCTAGCATGGTGGCTAGACAGCCAGCCTTGGAGTCATGATAACCTGAACTTATGTCCCATATCCAATACATACTGGCTGTTACACTGGGCAAATCACTTAACCTCTTATATCTTTGGCTAACTCCCTAAGAGTATAAAATACAAAGATGAAACTAATCTCCATTGACAAATGGACTTTCCTCCCTGAGGCAACACCTGAGTTCATAAGCTCCATTTCTATCTCTTTTCCTTACAGCAAATGGAAACCTGTCTATTTTCAGTTTCTATTCATTGTTTCTAGTTCTGTCCTCTGTGGTTATGCAGAATACTGATTCTTTTCTCCAGTTTTTTCAAACTTCTCTTCGAATACACATCCCTTTTTAGTCTTCTATCATTTTCTTTAACAGGGTGAGCTTAGGCAAAGTTACATATAGACATACTCATTTTGTCGCACTTTGCAGACATTGCATCTTATTTTTCAGATTGAAGGTTTTTGATAATCTTGGATCAAGCACATGTATAAGTACGGGGGGCAGCTAGGTGGTGCAGTGGATAGATCACCACCCCTGAAGTCAGAAGGACCTGAGTTCAAATCTGGTCTCAGACACTCAACATGTCCTACCTGTGTGATCCTGGGCAAGTCACTTAACCCCAATTGCCTCAGTTAAAAAAAAAAAAATAGTTATCAGCACCATTTTCCTGCAGCATGTGCTCACATGGTGTCTCTACATCACATTTGGGTAATTCTTGCAATATTTCAAACTTTGTCATTATTATTACATCTGTTATGTTGATTTGTGTTCACAATTTTTGTTATTACTTTATAATTGTTTTGGGTCACCATAAACATACCCATATAAAATGGTAAACTTAATTGACATATGTTGTGTGTGTTCTGACTGATCTCTGACTGACTGTTCCAATCTCTCTCCCTCTCCTTGAGCTTCCTTGTTCTTTGAAACACAACAATATTGAAATTGATAATTCTATGATGGTGTCTTAAGTGTTCAAGTAAAAGGAAGAGTCAAACTTCATTATTATATTAAGATATTGCCACAGCTTTTAGCAATCATCACCTTGATCTGTCATCAGCATTGAGGAAAAACTCTCAGCAAAATGCTTAAAACTTGCTGAAAAGTGATATATATATATTATATATATACTATGTATATTATATATATAATATATATATATATACATATATATATATATAAGCAATTAAGTATAGTTATCCCTTCACATCATGATTTTTCCCCATCATGATTTCAATATTTCAACAGGTCAGCATAAGAAATTAAATGGGAATTTTGGGGAAGTTTTGTGGAGACTACAGATGTCTTGTGAAGGACAGCAAATGACACAAAAAATTTAGAAACTCAGAAATGCATACAATGTATGTATAATATTATATGATATCAATATATTTTATCTTTTAATACCATAATTATTATCTTTTTTTTCTGCTATGCAGAGAAGGTCAAAACATTTTACATAGATTTTCCAGATCTTGGGCGCACTGCATTCTTAATGCCTGTGACGTAGAAGGACTAACTATTTTTAGTTAAGGTAGCCAGGTGGCACAGTGAATAAAAATAGTGGACATTTGGGTTGGTATGACTCATCTTTATGATTTAAATCTGGCTTTAGATTCTTACTAGCTATGTAACTGTTTACTCAGTTTCCTTATCTGCTAAAATGAACTGAAGAAGGAAAGGACAAACCTTTCCAGAAACTTTACCAAGAAAATTCAAAATGGAGCTATGAAAGTCAGACAGTACTGATTAAAGAATAGCATTTTAAAATTAAGATATGTATTTTTTAGACATAATATATTGCATACTTGATAGATCATTGTATATTATAAACATAACTTTTATATCCATCTGGAAATTTAAAGAAATTTATGTGATGTGCTTTGCTGTAATATTTGCTGCATATATTTGCTGTAATATTTGTAGTGATTTGGACTCAAACCTGCAATATCTCTGAGGTAAGCTTGTTTGACCACAGTGCCTTCTTTTGTAAAATAGATGCAGGACAAGATACTCTCTACAATGTCTTCCACCTCTCACCTGCTGAGTAGCACACTCATCCCATGGATCAAGTAGAAATAATGTACAGTGTTATACTTTGTGACTTTCATTTGTATTCCCTCAAAACCAAAAATATCCATCATGGAGAATTGCTGAGCCATAATCTTTCCTGTCTCACTGAGAGCACTGAATAACATAATTTCAAAATGAAAGCTTAGCTAACTAAGGTAATAGTCCAGGCTCCTATTTGAATGCCTTCCAGCCTATCTCCTACTTTGAAAAAAATGAAATGAGCATAAAGAAAAGCAATGCAATAAATCAGTCTGTGGGATTTACCAATTAAGTGTGAGTTTAATTCCAAGGAAATCAGCATGGCACAGGTGGTATGGATTTGTCAGAAAACAAAGCACTTATAAAAGCTTAAAAAGCTATTCAGGGAGGATGTCTCCATGTTTAGAGAAACCCCAGCATTATCTGAGCCCTGGTCTAATAGATATGCTCTTTGCAGTAATGGGCATAGAGAATTTTTTTCCCCCCTGGGCTCAATCATCACCTTACCTTGCTGATCTCACAGAATCCAAAGAAAAAAATCTTCATGATACAATTGTCTACTTTAGGCAGAACAACTGCCTCTAACTTCTGAAGAATATCTTTGTAGCTAAAAAGACAAGATAGCATTAAGGATGGTCATCAATGATCACTGTGATTTTTTTTTTTGTGTTTAGTATTCTGTAATTTGAAAACTAAAGTACATATGAAATGGATTCAAATTGAATGAAAAATTGAGGTCAAAAGTTTTGTCCATCAGCTGAAGTGAAGAACCTAAGAAAAGTGAAGAGTGGGGTCGATTTCAGAATCAGGTGACTTGGTTTCAAACTATCTGGGTGAACTTGGATAAATAACTTAATATCTCTGATCCTTAATTTCCTCATCTGATAAAACTCATGGTGTTTAGGATTATGATTTCATTGCTATTGGGGACTCCCAGGAAGTAGCATGCTATTAAATGTTTAACAATTAGCTGTCTGGAAGAAAATATAAACTTGACAAGCCTTTAAGTTTATTCTGCATCATTAACATTTTTCTTATCACTTTCTTAAGTCTAAGTAATCAACAAAAAATAAATCAAACCCTGATTCTGGGCTTATCCAATTTCACACTAAAATTTAAAAATTAGTTCTCTGGAAGCAGTGGGAATTAGTTGCCATATTCTTTGCAACATAGAGTCTGAGAAGGTATTAGAAGAAGGACATGAACCTGAATTTTACAGGGTTTGAGATTCTTCACTATATTTTTGCTACCTTTCTGAATAATAACAATAATAATAATGATAACTGACATAGTATTTTATGGTTTGCAAAATCTTCATTATTTCATTTAGTCCTCATAATTTTTTGAGGTATATGATATTATTATCCAGATTTTACAGATGCTAAAACAGACTTGGAAAAGCTAAGTGACTGATTCAGGTTTACATATCTCCAGTGTCTGCAGTTAGCTAAAAACATAGGAATTCTTGATTGATGAAGAGAGCAAAGAAAAGAAGATCCTCTCCTTTTCTTTCTCCTTTTTTTCCTTAATGCTAGTAACTGGCTGTTTCTTGAATTATACATGTAGAGGCTTAATTTATACATTTCTTACCCTTAATTCCCTGTAGCAGAACCCTGAACACATAGTTGGCCCAAAGTTCTCTCCCAATGCTAGATTTAGAATGTGACACTGTACCATGTATTCATATTTGTATAATATTCAATTCAGGGTAGCTAAGTAGGTAAAGCATCAGCCCTGGAGTTGAAATCTGACCTCAGACACTTACTAGCTGTGTGACCTTGGGTAAATCACTTAATCCTGTTTGTCTCAGTTGTTTTCTCATTTGTAAAATGAGTTGGAAAAGGAATATGTAAATTACTACACTATCTTTGCCAAGAAAACCTGAAATAGGTTCATAGAGTGTTAGACATGACTGAAACAACACAACTATATATATTCAATCTCTTGGTCCAACTTTTTTCTCATCTTATTTTTGGCTTGTACTTCTAGAAGAACTTTCTTGGCATCCTCTATTGCTTGTGGCACTTCCAATTCCGTGGCCACAATCCACAAATTCCATTACTAAAGTGATTGGATTTAAAGGACCTCTGTGTCTTCCATCTCTTAACTAGCATTATTATGTAGATCAAATTTTATTGTAATCTTAATTGGGGGCCTCCAAACAACTTTGCTTCCTGAATTTAACTTTGCTCTCTTAGCTGATTAATTTAACAAATTTGAATTTTAGGGTTCATGTAAATTTCTTTGATGTTACTCAGTTTTACCCTTGTAGAAATCCCTCTGCAATATCCCATTATAAATAGTAGATTCTGTGTGTGTGTGTGTGTGTGTGTGAATTGGGGCTGTGACTTGCTCAGGATTATGCTCTAGTAAGTGTTGAGTGTATGAAACTGGATTTGAACTCAGGTCCTTCACACTCCAGGGCCAGTATTCTACTTATTGTACCATCTAGCTGTCCCTAAATAGGAGATTCTTGGTAAATATTTACTGAATTTAATTATTTTGAATATTATTGCCATAGCACTGATATTGGAATTGTAGGTTTTGAGTTCAAATCCTATTCAGTTTACTAGGTAGGTGATCAGACAAGCCACTTTACTTTTTTCCTTCATCTGTAACATAGGGTGATAATATTTACATTTCTACTTTTTCAGGTTTATAGTTAGGAATAAACTTTGTAAACTCTGTTCTAGGAAGAACTAATATTAAATAGCAGTTACTTCTAGAACAATCAGAATTTGAAGATTTGCTATGTACCAGTAAGAATACTTATTAGAAAATAGTTTTTCCCCAGAATGCATTTATAATATTTACATTATATATTGGCATTAAGAATTCTCTCTCTTTTTTTTTTTTAAAGATTGTCCTATGTGATAGTAAAGGAATAGTTTAGTTTTGAGATTACAGAATAAATAAGGAATGATCATTATCATTTGGATAATAAATGCGTTCCTTTTTAAAACAGAAATGGTCCTTTGCAAGATAAATCAATCTAGTAAATGGTTTTGGTGAAAGAAACTGAAGACACATTCTTCTGAGAATGGTGATAATTAGAAATGCTCTTTGTTCTTTCTGTAGCTTTGTATTTTGGGGAATGTGATCCTTCTCTGACAACATAAAGGCCAAGACCAATTAATACTTTAAAAAAAAAAAAGAGCACAGTATTGCAAACTTATTCTGTTCTTTTGACTAAATTTTACCTTGTTCAAATTTTTAAAGCAGTTTGCATATATAATTAGTTCCACACCTTGGCTCTCAAGACAAATAAGTCTGGCAATGTGACCTATGCAAGAGATGAAATCTGTTGCTTTAATTTGTCCCTTTTATAGGCATGTAGCTTTATAGCTTTAAGGGACATCAGGGAACATGTAGTTCTACCTCCCCTCCCATTTTACAAATAAGTAAACTGACATCTGGCAATGTTGTCACTTGTCCCAGATGAGACAGGTTTACCAGAAAGAAGAGTCAAAATTTGAACCCACTCCCTTTAATTCCACATTCAGTACTTTCTGTTATATTATATTATCAGACTAAAAATCCTTAATTGTGTGAAGAGGTATGCATATCTATATTTATCATTTTCCCAGAAATGTTTATTTTTCTAACTGCATCTCTTTGTGTGTCTTTATCCAGCTTCTTCTTCTCCAGTGTTGCCTTTTTTTCCATCTTAATACTTTATACTTGAACTAATTACAGTACTCTCTCAGTTGGTCTCCCTGACTGGTATAGAGGGTGGGACGTTTAATTGAAATCTCTTGACAATATCTGGATAATAATGGAACATTCACTCTACAGAGGCCTTCATCTATTCTTTGTGATTCTAAAAACATTTATCTAGTACCTATTGTATTAAAAATATTGTGTTAGATTAGGGAACTCATCTCTCTCTCTCTCCTTTTTTGTCTCTGTCTCTCAGTCTTTTTTTTCTTTCTGTCTCTCTCTCTCCCCACCCACTCTGTGCAGTGTAACGTGTATAGACTAGGGGAGATGAGAAATAGAAAACTTATCCTTTGGTTGCTTTAGTTACCACTACTATATGTGCCTGTGTTGAAAGCTGTCAGACTGGAAGGATTCATAGGCAGTGACTTTCCTGTACAGAAAAAAGTGAAATACTTTACTCAATTAAAATCTTCCCTAGGTACACTGCTTTGACCAGATCCATTGTAATCTACAACAACAATGTGAAACTTGCAAAAGCTTAGGAGATTTCAGTTATATTCTTATGTTGTTCACCACCAATAATCAAAAAAATATGTTCCATGCTAAAATGAGTATATTATATGAGCTTAGAGAATTCTTTAAACATTTTGGCTCTCTTTAAAGCTACCCAGCCCTGACATCAGGCTTTCATTCAATTTTGAGTACAGAGAGGACCCACTGACTTTCATTCCATTTAAAAACCTATTTCTGAACACAGATAAATGTAAAACGGTCCATAGCTCTGCTGAATGAGGAAGAGTCTAGGTGTTAAGGTGCTAACAAACTACCCCATTTGGGCATGTTATATTTCTGGAGAAGGTGTGAAATTCAGATAAGGTAAGAAGTAAGTGGACAATAGGAGAAAACATCCATCAATATCTATTTTTAAAATTATTTAACCCCAAAATTTGAAAATCATAGATTTTTAGAACTGGAAAAATCTTGGAGTTTGTTAATTGAGCTTTTACTCAATAGATAATAAAAGTTTAGAAAAATTAAAAGATTTCAGTAATATTACAGAATTTGTAAGGGACAAACCAGGACTTGAGTTCAGGTATCAAGAATCCAAGTAGCCTTTCCATTTTTGCCAATGATTCTAACCTGAGCTGTCATTTAGACTTCCAGTGAAATTCTTCTAAAGAACCTGAAAAAGCAAATAAGAATCCATAAATAAATAAACATATCTTCCATGTAAATAATAAAAAATACATTTTGTTATAAATAATATATAATGTACTCACATGCATGACTATTTTTTAAAATACATGCAGATGCTATTGTAATTTGTGATTAACAAAATACAAATTGATTTAAAAGCATTCTTAATTTGTAGCTTTTGTGTAGTGTGCTTTCTAGAGCCCCCAAATTGGGGTGCCAAAATGTACCATGCATTCTAGAGCTCCCACACTGGGGTGCCAAAATATACTGTCCATACTAGCTCTCTGGAGGATCTCAGGACCCCCTGAGCCCTTGGTCTTGGTGGAAGAGTGATGAGGCTGAGACTCGCATGGATGGTCAAAGATGGAGTCAGTTTATTCCAAATTCTCTCACCCTTATAGACCCTAATACCCTTATATAATCAAAGTAACACTGGGCATGCTCTAACTATATACTGTGCATGTAGGACCACATAAACAACTTGCTATTGTGTGTAGATGACTCTTTGCCACTTGGTATCACTCTGTTTTAATTATAGCAGAGGTTGTCACTACCTCCTGACTTCTCAGGAAGAAGATGGGGAGCTGAACCAGACATTGTCATCAGGTTCCTTCTGGGTTGAACGGTCTTAAACCTCACCCAGAGTTCCCCCATTATCTGTGACCCTCTACACTTTTGGTCATTATTTATTCTCTCAATATATTAATAATAAAACCATATCTATTATCAGTTGGTAATCAGTGGAATCTGTTTTACCTTAAAATAAAAAAAAATTTTTTTTAAATGATCTCCTTACTTTAAGAGATTGGGAACCATGGTACTATACTATCATATTTATTTTTCTTGTTCCTTTTTAATCAATGAGAAAACTAGGATTAGAGTGCATCAGTTCAAAGCTGACCTCAGAATCTCACTAGTATCTTTGTTACCTTGGGCAACACATTTAATACTTCCAGGTTTTAAATGGGACTGGATTAGATGGCATTTGAGGTGCCTTTTATCCTTAAGTCCATAATTTTTTTTTTCTCCTGCTGGCTGTATAACTAAATCCATTACAAGCTTTGCAACTTTGCTTTTTATTTTATTTATTTACTTGGTTAGTTATACAAATCGTATTTGTCATTTTCATTTTCCTATGATTCCAGTTCTTTGACCTGTATACAGAATAATATAATTCTTAATGAATCCTGTTTTTATACCATACACTACTCCCCACCTTATATTTACTTTTTTCTTACTACTCAGACTCCAAGTTGGAAAAAAAAAAAACTTGATGTTTTTAGAGTTCATAGACAATTTATACTTCTCCCACTTTTTTTCTATTTCTACCTCTCTCTAATCCTTCAACCATGAGTGGCTATTGCTCCCTTCATTTAGGCTGAAGAAAGATATGATAGTATCAGTTTGCTTACAGAGTATATCAAGATCAGATTGAATATATATATGTCCCAGGGTGCCAAAGCAAGCAGAAACACTTTACCATACACTCAAAGCTAGGAGGAGAACTTCTCATATTTCTCACATCTTTTGAAAAGTTAATTAGGACTTATGAACTATCTACACATAGCTACTTAGATTAGGACTAAATGCAGCAACACTTAGCAAGGATAATTAGTTAAAAATATGAATCTATATGTGATGATCAACTATGCTCTTCTCAGTAATACTCTGAACTGATCTGAGATAATTCCAATAGACTTGGGATGGAAAATGCCATTGATATCCAGAGACAGTGAGAACTATGGAAACTGAAAGCAGAGTGAAATATGGTATTTTCACTTTTTTTTTTCTTTCTTCTTTTTCTCCTTTGTTCTGATTTTTTCACAACATGACTAATGTGGAAATAAGTTTGAAATGATTATACATGTATAACCTATATCAAATTGTTTGTTTTCTTAGGAAGAGAGAAAGAAAGGGAGAGAGAAAAAAAATCGGAACTCAAAATCTTACAAAAATGAATGCTGAAAATTAATCTTACAGGTAATTGAAAAACAAAATACTATTGAGAAAAAATATGACTCTATCAGATGGTAAACTTAGGTGAATTTCCCTCCTAGATCCATCTCTTTCCCAAGCCTATTTATATGGAACAACTCACAGTAATTGTCTCATCCAAACAACCTATTATTGTCTGTGTCTTTCTCAGAAGAAGATGATGGAGGTGAGACCTCTCATATATGACTGCCCCTTCCTTTTTTCTTTCTTCTTCTTTTTTTTTCTTTTCCTTTGCCTTTCTTGCTTGTCATCAGGAATGTAAAGCAGAAACCAGAGTTTTCTCTGTTCAATAGAATGAGAAGTGAGAGGAGAAAGTTTTGGTTTCTCTTTGCCTACTCCTTTCTCATTCTAATAGCAACAACAATTTGATACAAAGAGCCATATGAGAATAGATTAGGTGGTGGATAGAGGAAAGGGAGATGGGTGTGAGATCAATTCTTCCAGAAGCAACTTGTTCCCCTTAATCTTATAAGGAATTATACATTAAGGAATCATCCATTAGCTACATCCCTGAGAAAAATGCTATCTAATCTTAACTAGGCTCTCACAGCAGCAAGGCTTAATTATTTTTCTATGTCATTCATTTTATTGGTTGTTCTAAAACTTTTCTCCTCAGATGTCATACTCTACCCTTCTATAATCCCTGTCAGCTGAGGACCTGAGAATCTTGTCTCATAGTTTACTGAGAAAATCAAAACATTTTCTATATAATCCTTCTGTTCCATCTTCTTGTTTCACCACCCACTGGCATTGCTGTACTCTCATCATTTCTTCCCTTATACCAGATTCTGATAAAAAACATAAAACTCTTCTTAAAGTCATTCTCCTGTCATATACCCTTGATATTCTTCCATTCCCTCTTCTCTAAGAGGTTGCTCCATCACCCCCCACCCCTAATCCTTATATAATTTCTTACTATTATTTCTTCCCTTGCTTCCTATGAACATATCCAGTCTTTTCTATTCTTAAAAAATCTAGTCCATCTAGTAATTTAATGAGATAAATTTCTTGAAAAATCTTTTTGCACTCATTCTCTACTTCTCTCACTCTCTTTTAACCCCTTTGTAATATAGCCTCAAACATCATTGTTCAACTAATTGTTCAAAGTTACAAGTAGTCTTCTTATAGCTAAACTCAATGTTCTTTTCTGATTCCCTATCTATCTGCAACGTTTGACATTGTTGACCTATTTCTTTTCTTGATTACTACAACCTCTTTAGGTTTTTGTGACATTGCTCTCTTCTATTTTTCTTTCTACCTGTCTTATTCTCAGTCTTATTCTTGGGATATCATTCATGTCCTGTGTTTTGATGGTGGGTATATCCTAAGTTTCTGTCCTGGGTTCTTATTTTTTTTTTAATTTTTTTTTTCTCACTTGATAACATTAGTTAACATGAGTCTAAATTAGTATCTCTAGGAGTAATTCCGAGATCTATATATCTAATTCCCTTTCTCTATTCATTTAATCAACATTTACCTTAGTCTATTACAATAGAATAACTGAGTATAATCACCCTGGTTACTTAACATCATATAAACAAAACAACCAACTCCCTAGTAAACTGAATTCATCTTTTCCTTTATTCCTCTCTTATTTTTATTGCTCCCTTGCTAATCCTTTTATTTTTCATCCTTAATATGTTTCTATAGCTAGAATATTTCCTATTCCCTCTAATGATAAAGATTATATTCTCTCTGAGCTTTATAAAATGGATCTATAAATCACTCTGTTTAAAACAATCATCACTATGGGACCAATATAGTTATGGGGTTGATCCTCAAATGGCAGACATATTCTCTGCTTGGCTCATAATGGAAGTATTTCTGCCCTATTCAAGTTTTCATTCCATTGACATAATCCTTAAGAATTCAGAATAACTTCCTAGTCACCACTAGGTATATGGGATTAGGAATTTAGTGGAGGTTACATATACAAACAGATACCTTAATTTAAGTAAAGTTATCTGTATAACAAAATAATTTTTTTCAGTGAAAAACTGGTTATTAACTAGATTCAATTATGATTATTTGAATTAAAAAAACAAACAAAAACATCGATTCCTTTTGATTTTGCATCATTTCTGGAACTGTCTTTTCCCTAGTATTCTGGAACTAACCTCTCACCCTCACTATTCTTGGTAACAAAGAAAAACAATAAATACAATTATATTCTCTGATAGTGTACATAATATTTTGTCCTAGTAGCCCATACCTCTCTCCTGAGAGAATGGAGCTCTGCTTCATAATTTATTCTCTGTTATACTTACACATGCTCACACATGTTCATACACACACATATACACACACAGAGAAAGTTTGGCTTCCTTAGTGTAGTTCTATTCTTATTTAATGCATATCAATTTATACAAATCTACTCATGTCTCTTTGTATTTCTCATGCCATCATTTCTTAGTGTATAATATTTTATTACATTAACATACCATATCAAATATCATTTCACCCCCTAAAATTTTCTAAAGTAGTGTTAGACATAACATCTTATGAGCTAGTGCCCAGAACCAGATTAAAATGTAATTGAGAAATGTTTAACCAAATATATGAAAATACACTAAAACAAAGATAATGTTAATTTGTGATTTTGTAAGCCAACACACAGCCTGGAGTGATCTGTTTCTACTTAGGCTTGCCATCATTGCTCCACACAGTCTTGGATATATGGAGCTGACCATGGGAGCTGACCATGGTTCTCAGAAGCTAAACTCTCTGGAGGTGGAAAATAAGACTTGGCATTTTTTATGAAGATGAAAAAAGCTTCAAGGCTAGGTTCAATGTTAGATTATTTTTTGTTGTCTAAAGAGCAGCTTACCAAGTATGGAGAGATTTGGCACACAAGAGTGAATTTTTTGGTCATGGTGACATAAAATGGATTCAAGTAGTCAAAGCTGAGTCAGTTTTAAAAGTTTATTTCATAGATCTCTGTCACCAAAAATTCATCCCCTGATGGCAAATCCTGTTCCTGAATTTAGCAATATTTTTTTTGGTATAGGAAACTCCTAGATGAGGAAATTCCTTCTATCACTTAAAGAGTTGTCTAGAATATGGAGAAATTAGGTGACCTATCCAAGGTCACCCAAAATATATGTGCAGATATTTCTGACCTCCAGGACAACTATTGTGCTGATACCCTAAATAAAATGAACAAAACTTCAAAATATCTTTTAGTCCTATTTACACTTCTTCCTCTCCTCCCCCTTCATCTCTATTTTCCACAGTGAAGTAATGGAAAAGAGAGTAAGTTGTTAAAAATTGTGCCTGAGATAGCTTAAAAACATAAGTTGAAATATTGGTTTTTCTGTTATGTCCCCTTGTCTGTTGATCAATGTGTTGGTATACTCCTGGGGAAAAGGAGTCACATCCATATTGACATTTTTATTCTAAATGAAGCCAACATTCAGAGAAGAATGTATGGTGTAGTAGAATGGGCCATAGTGCTGGATTCAGGATTTTTGGATTTGAATCTTAGTTCTGCTATCGTTTCTGAATCTCAATGTGTCTTTAATAATTTAATCTTTTTAAATTTCAGTTTCCTCATTTGAAAACTAAAAAAAAAATGGATTAGATAGACTCTAAAGTTCAAGTATTAACTTATATAACTGACTTTTATTTTAGGAAGTTCCTCTGATTTTATCAGTGAACTACTGATATGGAAAACTCTTGATCAGAGATGGAAACCAATTAACCTATGGTTTATAGTCCTAGAGAATGATCTGAACTGCTAAGAGGTTAAGTGACTTGATCATGATCTCACAGATGGTATGTGTTGGTAGGATTTGGACTTAGTCTTTTTGATTCCAAAACTGGCTCTCGAATCACAATATTTTATGTTCCTCCTATGTACAAATAGGTGATACAATGGAGAGATTATCAAGCATGGAGTTGGGAATACTCCTCTTCCTGAGTTCAAATCTGGCCTCAGACACTTACTAGCTATGTGACTGGACAAAATTACTTAACTTCATTTTTTTCAGTTTCCTTATCTGTAAAATGTGCTGGTGAAGGAAATGGAAAACCCCTCTAGTATCTGCCAAGAAAACCCTAGATAGGGTAAAAAAGATTTGGACATGACTGAAAAAGACTGAATGTTCTTCACAGTCTTATATGTGAAGCTGAAATAATACATCCTACATAAAATCTTGATGTCCTCCCTTTATGTAACTTCTTTGTAGTTATTTAAAAGAATCATAAATATAGATTTGAAAGAAACCTTAGATGCCAATAAGCTCAACTCCTTCATTTTATAGATAAGAAAACTTAGTCACAAAGATGTTAAGTCACTTACTCAGGGTTACTTAGTTTGTGACTGAGGGTGAATCTGAGACATTCTGACCCCAAGCCTACTGTCCCATCCCCTATGCTAGATTTCCTAGGGAAATGAGTAAAACAGAATGAAACCTTTTCTATTCTCAATTAGTTTACACCTAATAGGAGAAACATGTTCATCCTTCTATAAGAATATGCAGCATAAATTTTTCCCCCTGAGGCCATTGGGGTTAAGTGACTTGCCCAGGGTTACACAGCTAGGAAATATTAAGCATCTGAGATCAGATTTGAACTCGGGTCCTCCTGATTTCAGGGCTGACTACCTAGCTGCCCCTTGCAGCCTAAATATTAAGTTAAATACATGCAAATAAATACAAAGAAGCTAAATACAAGTTAGTTTAAAGCCTTGGCTTTTGGAGGTAGGGGGATGGGAAAAGTCTTCATATAGAAGACTGAACTTGAACTTTATAGATATTTCCATATGTACTTGTTTCCCCCAATTAAGAATGCATGTTCCTTTTTAGTAGATGTTGGTTTATTCTTTGTATTTGTATCCTCATTAACTATCACAGTGCCTAACATAGTAGGTGCTTAGTAAATGGATGATGATTATTTGACATATACTACATTTACTACAGTATATGTACTACATATACTACAGTAAAAGGAGGCAGTGAAACAAAGTAATAAGATTGAGAGAAAGACTGGATATTAGCATTCCTATTCATAATACATTAAAAAAGCCAGAGAAAAACTTCCAGCATGGTTAGTAGATCTCCTGTGGTGGAAATGGAGAAAAACACAAATTAGAAACTCATAGATTGGGAAGGCATGCAGTGAGAATGATTGCCCACCCATACCCAAGAGATCACAGATCTGCTCAATTATCTGAGTATTTTTTCTAAAGACCCAATTTAAAAATTTTTCTCTTAACCTTTCTGACAACATATTCATTGAATGTGTGTGTGTGTGTGTGTGTGTGTGTGTGTGTGTGTGTATTTGTGAACCTATTCTTAAAACCTGGTAGCCTAGCTGAGGGTGAGGCTAATTTTCACAGTCTCTGTCATCACCATCTCATAGAAATATTGCCCTTGGATAGAAATCCAACATTATTCCATTCCATTTACTGTACACAATTCCCAGTATAATCCTCTCACTTTACAAACAACTCCACAGAATGGAAGCAGATGGGGCAAGCAGAAAAGGGAGTCAGAAACCCAGAGTTTCTGACAATTGAGAAATGCATACAGATTCTGGAACAGGGAATAAAAGTTGATAGGTATTAGTCTATTCCCACCACCTTAGATCAAACAAGCCATCCAGTATTTGTCTGTCTTCAGGAGCTGACACTTTTACACCCAATGATAACATCAAAGAGGTCAGAATACTCTTGTTCCAGTAAGCCATTTCTTTAAGTAATACCAATCATAGCAAATTGTGGCAGAGGAACCAAAAGGAAAGGGAGAGAACTTTAAATTATTACATCTGAAAATAATGTCACTGGCTTAGGAAACCCCCAGGGCAATGCACTGATTGATTGTTCTGTTCTCTTTTGATAGCAGTGAAAACCACTCGACATTTTGTTATGTTCTCTTTGGGGAGTATATGTGTATATTTTTGGTTGCCTTTAAACTTTTGCAATGTTATTCATTTGGAGCTGTCTAACCTTGAAGAAATGCTCCTGGTTCCACAAGGCTGGGGTATTGTGCCACTCCCTATTTCATACCCAGCCGTGTGGTTTGGACTGGATTTAGTCCTGGAGAGCCCAGCCTTTAATGTGAAGGAGCTCCTTGCCACTCCAATCTCAAAAAAACTGTGGATAATTTTATTTATAGCTCACATTTAGGACTTTGTTTCAAAAGTAATGGGTGGAGAAGCAAAATACTGAATTCCGTATACCATATGAGTCAGGTATGGAACAGATAACATTCATATACACACAAAAAAAATGTACACATTGGACTCATACAAGCCCAATATAGGATGTCCTAATAACTCATAACTACTCTTAAAATCAGTTGAAAAACTGATCTTAAGTCTCAATAAAAAGAATTTGGTGGAATAACTGATTAAGCAGTTTACACTTTACCTTGGCTTCATACTATCACACTCTTTCAAAACTGAAGCTCCTGTAAATGTCCTGTTCAGTTGTTTCAATAGTCAGTTGCTTCTTTCTGTATCTGCTATTACTGATGCAACCAACCATTGTTCTCTTTGGACCCAGAACCTACTCTAGACTCTTATGGGCTTAGAAGGTCATCTCTAAGTCCAGACATATCAATTTCAAACAAACAAAACAAACAAGCAAACAGAAAACTTTGTTTGACTGTCTATTCAGGCCAGGATTGTCTTTTAGACAATAACATGTCTTTTACAGAATATACAAATTATAATATGGAAAAGATACAAGAAAGGTTAGAGGAAGAAAATGACTTTTAACTGAAGTAGCAATTGCTTTCAATTCATAGAATCATAAATCTAAGAGCTGAAAGGTACCTCCAAAATCCTTTTCATTTTTTTTTTTTTTTTTTAGCATGAGTGAATGAAGGGCCAGTGCCACAGAGGCTCTTAGTGTAAGTGTTTCAATTTAGTTAGAATTTGAATTCATGTTTTTTGACTCCACAGCCAGTGATCCAAAATACTCTCTACCCTCCTAGTTATGGTCCCTTGGACCACTCAGAATTTACCATTTGTTATTGTAATTGAGTCATTTCAGTCATGTAAAACTTTGTGACTACATTTGGGATTTTTATGGCAGAGGTACTAGAATAGTCTGCCATTTTCTTCTCTAGTTTACTTTATAGAAGAATTAACTGAGGCAAACAGGATTAAGTGACTTGTCCAGGGTCACACAGTTGCTAAATGTCTGAATCCAGATTTAAACTCAGGTTATTCTGTTTTCAGGACTGGCACTGTATCTTCTGGGCCACCTAGATGCCCTAAATTTACTATATCATACTAAAATGCAAATACCTTCAATCATCTAGGTATTTTAAAAATAATTATGGCCAGAAGCAACAACAAACTAGCTATGTGGTAATTAGAAATACAAATGACATGCTTCATGGGGGAAAGGAGTGGCTCCCACCATGTAATCTTGGTTAAATTGATTTATCTCTCCCAAGTCACTATTTCATAATCTGTAAAATGTAAAGACCTATCATTTGGATTAGTTTTATGGACACTACCGATAAATGTTATTATTTGTGCTTCAAATATAGCGGTTTCTGTGGAAAGAGATGATGGATGCTTACATATTTTTAGAAGTTCTAGAGACATTTCTTTCACATACACCAGCATATATTGGCTTACTTAAAGTCTGTACAAATAGCATTTGGATTAAATCAGACAAATTCTAAATATCAGATTGGACTGAATTTTAAAATTTGTAACTAGTTATTGTGTATATACCCTTTACATGATGAGTTTGTCAGTTAGTAATTGGATAATTTAACCAAAGTAGTCAAACCAACAGTACATATTACTACCATTCTGGATTCCATACAGACTGAAATAGAGACAGTACAAAATGAAATCTTGTTGATACAAAAGTTCTTTATTTCCATGCATTCAATAAGCATTTTTTAAGTGTCTATTATGTGACAGGCCCCGGTTTTGGTGCTGGGAATATAAAGAAAAACAATAAATAAAGGCAGTCCCTACCTTCAAGGAGTCTAAATTCTAGTGGGGGGATGGTGAAACAATGTAGCACAAATAGGTAAATAACATGTAAATATTATTTTAATTTCATGTAAATATCATGTAAATGTACTCATTATGTAAATAGCTAAATAATATGAGGTGGAGAAGCTAACATCTGGGCAAATCAGGAAAGGCTGCATATTTAGGAGTATCTGGGATAAGCCTTCAAGAAATTGAAGTATTCTTAGAGATGATGATGAGAAAGCAGTATCTCAGACTTGGGGACTGGTCTTTTTTGGAAGGGTTAGAGATAGGAGAAAGAATGCTGTATATGGTTTGGTCAGTTTGGTTGGAACATAGTACTTATGAAGGGGAGAAATATAACAGGAAAGGCAGATTGAATTCAAATTGCAAAAGCGTGAATAATGAATAAAGAAGGGTTTGGATTTTATCCTAAAGGCAATAGAGAGCTATTAAATATCCTTAAGCAAAGGGACAATATGGTCAAAACTTTAATAATATCAATGAGACTTTTATGTGAAGAATATAGGATCATAGATAGAATTCTTGTTAGGGAGTCAGAAACCCCAATTACAGTTCTAGCTCTGCCACTAATTCATTATATTATCTCCAAGGGTCTTAGGCTTCTCCTACACAAAGTAAATATTTTGGAATTAATGTGGTCTGGTCATTCTCTTGTTGTGAATGCTGAAAACACAATTCTTGGTTGGGTGTAGGGTTAAAATCTATCTCTAAAGTCTAGGAAATTCAATAAAACTATCCTTTCCAAAGAAGGTACTGATCTGCATTGGTAGAGGGAGTTTCTTTACCTAGACATCTCTAAACTAATGAAATCACAGACCTGGCTCCCATCCTATTTGTCATTTCCATAACTTGCAGGAGGAGGAGGAGCAGAAGGAAGAAAGGTTGTCTTGGTCACAATAGTCTGTGGCTCAGGAAGAAAAGATCTTGTTTTGTTAACATTTATGTTAATCCTTGTTTAATCTTCATTGCTCCCTCACCTTCTCAGGAAATTGAAGTTAATACAGTCATTAAAGTTGACTCTGACTATAGAAGATGATTAATGAACCTGACATTTACCCTGATTGTATGCTCTTGACACAGCTTTTCTCCAGTAAAGAGCTTACATTTCAGAGGCTCCAGATGGAAATGTTGTCTTAGAAGCAGAAACATAGTGGAGGTGGGCTTCACTAACCAGATTTTCAGCTGTAGATTCCTATCAGTGGCTGGAGGAGTTGTGTCCTTGCTTTGAAGTTAAGCACCCTCCAGTTCCTCAGGACTGAGTTTTATAGCTTGGCTCCATGCTTTTTTTTTTTTTTACTTCATTGGAAATGCTAATGTCCTGCCTCAAATTAAAAGCTAATTTGTTTGAAAAATTCCAGGAAGCATTTGTTGGAGAAACTTCAAAGCTTCAGTTATGTCCGAAACTGGTCATTCAGGATTTGCATATCCGAAAAGCAGAAAATTTGTTAGTCCCTCAAAGTTACCTTCAGTGTCATGCAACACCAAAGAAGGGGCTAACAGAAAGGGCTAACCAGTTGCTCTGATCTCAAAACAGTGTTTGAGGAATTTGGCAACATGTCTCATTGAACTGAAATGCAGTCATTTTGCCAATCCATGTCAGACATCAAAAGCCTTGAATTTATTCAGGAAATATGCAAGCCAGAGTAGACTAGGATCATCATTAATTTTATTGCAGCATCATTTACACTGAGGAATATGCTCCAAGAAGGATGTATTCCTCTTATTTATGTATATGGGGCTGGAAATGGGAAGGGGTGTCAACTGGGTAAAGTGACATTAAATGCAAAAAGACTCACAAGATTCCATAAACAAATACAGAGGGGCAGCTAGGTGGTACAGTGGATAGAGCACCAGCCCTGAAGTCAGGAGGACCAGAGTTCAAATCTGGCCTCAGACACTTACCACTTCCGAGCTGTGTGACCCTGGGCAAGTCACTTAACCCCATTTCCTCAGCAAAAACAAACAAAACAAGTACAGAAACAGGAATTGCACCAGTCTTCATTACATTCTCCCTAGAAGGTAAATACATCGAGGAACTCATAGCAAAGTACTGCCCATTCACCTAGAGCCTTTATTCTCTGAGCATTTGACAATAGCAGATTAGTTAAGGAACATATTTCTTGCCCCACAATGACATATCTTTTATCCATCAGATATAGGCCATCATCTTTTAGGGAATCTTTTTGTTCCCCCTTCAAACATGCTGTATGAAGTCATCTCCTTAAGAGGCCAATACTTAAAACTCAGAAACCTTTGATCTCTTGGAAAATTGCAGGGGCAGATCATTGTCAGAAATTTTCATTCAAAAACTAAGTTCAGAAAAAACAGAAAACATCTATGAACTCTTCATTAGGATTGCCTGGGTAAATGCAAGCTGTTCACCTTATGCTTCTGCAAATCACCATTTTTATGATTGGGAAAAGGGAAAGGGAGAATTATGTTCTTGCTCTCCAAATCCCTTGTAGCACTTTCTTCTGAAAATCCAAGTGGTAGAGAGTGCAAAGTGATAAATGGAAGAGTTCTCTTAAAGAGAACCTTATTGATGTCAATAATAAATGTGTCTATATTTAAAACACTTATAGGAAAAAAGTTACAGCTGATTAAAAGTAATAAAACTGCTCTTTTTATACACATACATGTATGTATTTATTGTGCATCCATATACACATTTTTGTATATGTACACAAGTGGCAACTAGATGGTACAGTGGATAGGTCATCAGTTTTAGAGTCAGGAAAACCTGAGTTCAAGTTTGAGCTCAGACGTTTCTTAGCTGGGAAAGTTATTTAACCCTGTTTCTCTCAGTTTCCTCATCTGTAAAATGAGCTAGAGAAGGAAATGGAAGGAAATCTATATATAAACACATATGTATGTATAAGAAGGGCAATTTTATTACTTTTAATGAATTATAGCTGTTCAATTCAGGGTAACAAAGTTTTTCTAACTAGAGGTCCCTGAGGACTTGATTTAATGAATTGTTATTGTTGTTTAATTGTTTCAGTCTTGTCTGACTTTTCATGACCCCATTTGGGGTTTCCTTGGCAAAGATACTGAATAGTTTGCCATTTCCTTCTCCAGCTCATTTTACAGATGAGGAAATTGAGGCAAATAGGGTTAAGTGGCTTCCTCAGGGTTACATAGTATCTGAAGCCAGATTTAATGAGTAGCTAGCTGACACATTATTTGTGTGTGAGTTTGTTTTGTACAAGTCAAATATTTCCTTTGCAACTGCATTTGGTTTAATTATGTAGTATAAAAGTAAACTTAATGCCTGAATTTGTTTAGATTCCAAATCAAAGATTTCATATTAAGGAGCTCTTATTCTTCCATCCAAGTAACTCAAGTATATCTTCCTGATTTTGGAGGAAATAATTTAGCTTAGACTTTTGATTCCCATTATTGTCAGTTATTTTTTAGGACTTTACTTCTTAGAAGAAGGGAAATTAGTGTCACAACAAAAATTATAGAGTTAGGATGATTGTCTTCTCTTACCCTCCCCCCTCCCCAATTTTATAGATGGGAGAACAGATTCAAGAGATTTGATGAAATTACCTTAGAAATAAATTCTGGGGGATAAGACTTGAATCCAGTTTCTTTGACTCTACAATCAGAGATATTTCCATTAAGCAAGCACACTTATCCAATGCCAACTGTTTCTATATTGGATGGGGGGTATTAGAAGAAAAAATAAAAAAGGATCTAGTAGTCCCTTTCCTCCCTCCCCATCACCTCACAAACAATTTTTCTTTTTTAAGAATCTACACTTTCTAACATTCGGAATTATAGATTACTCCAAGGAGGGGGATGAAATTGGTTACATTTCTAGTTTGAAAATAATTGCTGCTTTGCTCTGGACTTGTGCTTGGCAAAGTGTCTTGCGTGTAGAAAGAGCTCAATGCATATTTCAATTCAACTGAATCAGGTCACCCTTTCTTTTCTGAAGGCTGGTTGCTGGAATGATATCATAAAAACAGGCTCAGTAGAGATGGGAACATGTGAGCCAGGGCAGAAGCCTAACTAGAAATTCTGTTGTCTAGGGTAACTTTGTATCAGGAGATGAGGAAGGATATGTATTGTAGTCAAAAGGACCATACCTCACTCACTGATAAGCTGTGGCATTTTTCAGATCCTCCACCCTTGTGTCTACCTACAATGAAAATAGTATAGAGACTGCACATTTCTAGAACAGCTTGCTGCTTTGTCCCTTCACAAGTCCCTTACCTTGCATAAGGGACCTCTCTGAGTCTTAGTATTCTTATATTGCATAGTTATTAAAAATAATAATTGTAGTAGCTATCAGATTTATTGTTGGTAATTTAGTCATTCAGTCAACAAACGTATTACTAGATATTGTTCTAAATGATGGTGATACAAGAAAGAACAGGGAAAAAAATTCATACTCTAATAAGGAAAAATCAACATACTTGTATCTTGTGCATACAAGATACATATAGTATAATCTTAGAGGGAAGTTACAGAATTGAGAATGGAATTTGGGCAGGAAAAGTTTAACTCAGGAAATCAGATTTGAACTAAATATTTGAAGGAAATAAAGTATTCAAAGAGTGGAAGTTGAGGAAAGAGAGGATTACAAGCTTGGGATACTGCCAAAGAAAATGCTCTGAGACAGGAAATATGGTGTCCTCTGTGTGAAATAACAATAACATCAGCATAGCTGGATCATAGAATGTGTGTAAAATTTAAAGTAAAGTTTAAATGAGCTATTGTGCCTAAAGTACCATGCAAATTTTAAAATATCTGTATTAAGCCAGATTATGATCATAATGATGATGATGATGATGCTTTAGGAATTATGGAAAGCATAAAAATATATTTCTTATCCACTGTCATCATGGGAGTATGGGTGCTGGTTGTGGGCACAAAGTATAGGTACATGTTTGTTGGTTGTTGTCCTTCATTCATTTTTTTTTTTTTTTTTTTTGCTTTTTGCTGAGGCAATTGGGATTAAGTGACTTGCCCAGGGTCACACAGCTGTTACGTGTCTGAGATAAGATTTGAACTCAGGTCCTCCTGACTTCAGGGCTGGTGCTCTATCCACTGCGCCACCTAGCTGCCCCTTGTTGTCCTTCATTCTTGAAGAGGACTAAATTGACATCATCCTGCCACTATGAGAGAGTGGATTTATATATATATATATATATATATAAACTTCAGAAAATTTAAATATATTGGGAATTCAATTCTAGCTGAAGAGCTGTTGTTCATTCTTCATTTTCAAAAAAGGTACAAAGATATCACAAATTTGATGTCTTGACTTGTGCATGAATTGAATTTGAGTGAGGCAGAGTTATGCAATGTCATTAGTCTCACTGTCTCCTTCAGCATCATGGGAATCTGTTGGTATGACCAGGATGTATTAGGTGACCTGGATCTTCCTAAATTAAGACCTTTTCCAGGGAAATTGCCAAAACTTAAAGCAGCGTCTGACATTTATATAAAGCCTTAAGCATTCATGTTAATTATGTCATGTGAATTCCATAACCATCCTGGAAGTTAGGAATTGAAGGTATTTTTTGCTCTCATTTTTTCAGAGAAGAAAATAGTGAGCTAGAGGTAATTGACTTTCTTACAGACCTCCTTTTTAACACACTGGGTAATCTGTTGTAGAAAGTAAGCTGAGAGGGACACATTTGTGGCATTTAGATAAGCAGTGATTGAAAGTAGACTACATGTCTACTTTCAAATTTTTTTTCAACACATAGCCTTCTGGGTTTTATATCAGAAAATCTGGGTTCGAATCCTGATAATATTTTTATGTTCTTGGATTCTGATAAGCTATATGATCTTCAGCAATTCTTTCACCTTTATGTCTCAGTTTCTTTATATGTAAAAGGAGGTAGATGAACTAGGTGACCTCTTAGGTGCCTCTTGGAAATCTATAGTTTTATCATAATCTATGTAGGCAGGTTTGCAATGAAAAGGGATTTGTAAATGTTAAATAAGGGGTGAGGAAAAGGCAAGATCTGCCATTTGCTTCTGTGTGGGTAATAATTCTGGCTTTATTTGAAAAGCCAGGATAGTATGGTCATTTCTAAATAAGAAGCACATAAGGGGAAGAGAGAGGTTAAAATCAGTTGACTAAGTGGAACATTTCACAGAGTTTAAGGATAAAAAAAGGTGAGATAAGAAAAGACAACTAGACTATTGTCATTGAAACCCATATTCAAAGCTTATTGAAGACAAAAAGCTGTCGTTTACCCTGTGAATTATTGTCTGGCAATATCTAAAAGAAGTAGTCTAGGCTAACATATGGAAGTGTAGGCTTGAAGCCAACATGCAGCAGCCAAGAAAACAATTGAAAGAAAGAACATAATTTGGCATGTAAAGCTACCAAGATTCTTCAAAATCTTCTAGGTTAAAAACCTATTGATAACTAATTCTTATACACGGGGGAAATTTTAAGATTAAAAACAAAAATGTAGTTCTCAAACCCAATATTAAAAGAAAAATAAATCATAAGTGTTAATATTATAGTATGTATTGTGTACAGACCCAGACACTGAACTGTGCAAGATGCAAAAGCAGAGTGCTTGTCCTCTAATTGTTGACAATCCATTTTGGGAGAATGGGTATAAAGATATGACAAATTTATCATTTTTCAGATAAGGAGCAGGTCTTGGAGGCAGGCAGACCTGATTTCAAGCCCTATCTTATTAATAGCAAAGCAAAGTTTCTTTTCTTTTCTCTTCTCTTTTTTCCCTCTCTTCTCTTATCCCCTCCTCCCCTCCCTTCTCTTCTCCTTCCCTCTCGTGCTCTCCTCTCCTCCCATTTCCTTCTCTCCTCCACTCTCCTCTCCTTTCTTCTTCTTTCCTCTTTTCTCCTCCCTCTCCTGTCCTCTCTTTTTCTCTTCCCTCCTTCTTCTCTACTACCCTCCATTCCTTACTTCCTCTTTTCTTTCTTTCTTTTTTTTTCTTTTTTTCTTCCCTCCCTCCCTCCCTCCCTCCTTCCTTCATTCCTTCCTTTCCTCCCTCCTTCCTTCCCTCCTTCCCTCTTTTCTTCCTTCCTCTTTCCTTCCTTCCTTCCTTCCTTGCTTCTTTCCTTCCTTCCTTCCTTCCCTCCTTCCTTCCCTCCTTCCCTCCCGCCCTCCCTCCTTCCTTCCTTCCTTCCTTCCTTCCTTCCTTCCTTCCTTCCTTCCTTCCTTCTTTACTTCCTTCCTTCTTTCCTTTCTTTCTTCCTTCCTTCCTTTCTTCCTTCCTCCCTTCCCTCCTTTGGCGAATCTGGGGAAGGTGGTAGTCGTGATATTAGGCCAGTTTTTAGATTTGTGTTTTCACTTGGTAGGGAATTTGGAAATGACCTCTCTCAATAGATGAATAATTATTCTGTAACATATAATTTTACAAATTTGGGGAAGTTTTTTGATTGTCTTCAATTCTTTGTATTCCTATTTGGGGATTTCTTGGCAAAGATACTGGAGTGGTTTGCCATTTTCTTCTCCAAGTCATTTTTGCAAATGAGGAAACTGAGGAAAGCTTGGTTAAGTGACTTGCCCAGGATCACATAGCTAGTGTCTGAAGTCAGATTAGATTTATGAAGATGAGTCTTCCTGATTGCAAGTTTTTCATTTTACAAAGCACTTTCATATTTGATATTTCATTAGGTATTAAAGCAGTATGAGGAGAAAAGAGGCCATGGATCATTTTCTTCATTTTACAAATGAAGTTACATGACTTTTTAGTAAATTCAACAATTTCAACTTGAACCCAGACTTTATAAATCAAGTACACTGGATACGGATATGGATAATATGGTTCAAATCTTACCCTTTTCACTCACTACCTATGTGACCCTGAGCAGGTAATTTAATACCTGGACCTCAGCATCTTCATCTTTAAAATGACATCCTATAAAATAATGTTACTGGGCTCAACAATCTCTGAGATATCTTGTTCTAGCTTTAATGACTGTGAACCCAGTCAAGGACCTTTGGGGGGGGGGTATGACAGGTCCCTTCTTATTGATTAACAAACATTTTTAATTATTTACTATAAACTGTTATTGTAGTGAAGCCTCATCACCCGGACTACTGAAATAGCCCACTGGTTGGTTTCCCTGTCTCTATTCTCTTTTCACTTCTTTTCATTTGGATTCAGCTGTTAATTGATCATCTTAAATTCTGGTCTAACAATGTCACTTGTTACCTTTCCCTCTCCCAGGCAATAAATTCCAACGGCTCCCTGTTACCATGAAAATTAAAAAAAAAAAAAAATTACTCCCAAACAAAACAAAACACCACCCTCAAAAAAAAATCTGTTTGGCTTTTAAAAACCCATTATAATGTATTTCCTTCCTACCTTCCTGATTTTCTTACTTTCCAATCTTCTTATTCCATTGTATCCTTCATCCCCTCAACTATTCTGCATTTCTTGTAACACTGACTTCTTCCATGTTACTCATCAAAGACATTCCATCTCTCAAGTTCATAAATGTTCATTGTCTGTCCCTTATGCATGGAGTATTTTCCCTCCTCATCTCCATATCCTGGCTCTCCTGGTTTTCTTCAAGTTTTAGCTAAAATCCCACCTTCTACAAGAATCCTTTCCTGATATTTCTTAAAACTATGTTCCCTTCATTATCTTAAACTTATACAGTATATATCTTGTTTAAACAGCCATGCTGACTTCCCTATTACACTACCAGTTCACTGAGAGTGGGGACTGTCTAGTGCCTATATCTTTCTTTATATTTGAAGAACTTAGCACAGTGCCTGGTAAGTAGTAGTTGTACAACTAATACTTGTGTGTCAATTCCATTGCTTCTTAAAGTGAGACTATGCAGCATAGTAGGATAATCCTGAACCATTTTGTAAATAGGAAAATGGTATGATTAGAATGCTCTTATAACACATTATTGGTGTCTATGTTATGCAATACATTCTACCTATTAATACATATAGCTACAGTGTGTGTGTGTGTGTGTGTGTAAGTGTATGTGTGTGTGCCTGTGGGGGGGAGAGAGAGTCAGACAGAGATAAGAGACAGAAACAGAGACAGAGGAGAAGAAAAAGAAAGAAAACAAAGACAAAGATGAAAAAGAAGATGAAGATGAAGAAGAAGAGGAAGAGGAGGAGGTGGAAGAGGAGGGAAAAAAGAGGAAGCAGAGGAGAAGAAGGGGTAAACATTTATTAAATATTTTCTATCTTACTAAGTGCTTTGCAATATACTAAGTGTTTTACAAATGTCTCATTTGATCCTCACAACCCTGGGGAGAGATGTTATCTCATTTTATAGTAGAGGGAAGAGCTAGATAGATGAATGATAGAGAGAATAATAATAGATAAATGAAAGATGGATGATAGACATTTAGATAGATGATGGACGATAGACCCTTATACAGAGTGAGAAAGAGAGAGAGATTAATAGATTGATAGATTGATATGATCACCAATGCTATGTTGTAATATTGGGACCTAGTCTGATTTATCTTAATGCCTCCCTCAATGCCTAGTATCATGTCTTGCATAAAATAGACATGTTCATTTTGTTGCTGTGTTGATACTAGTGACAATATCTGACTGATATATAATATAGTTTTTTTTTTCCTTTTTTTTTTTTTGGTGCAGAGTTTCTGAGATTTCATTTGTGTGTACAACACTCTGGGAGGAAACTTCTTCCTGAAGTGAAACTACTTTTATAGAATTGCCTCAGGATGTTGAGGCTTTAAGGATCTTTACCAGGATCACTTAGCCAATAAGTATCAGAAGGAGGCGTTTCCTCAGAACCTCAGATTTTTCTGAATTTCAGAATAGCTTTCTATTTATTAGCCCATGTTCCTTCTTTAAATCTATCAATAACAATTAATGAGCCAGTCTTTAAGTATTTACTATGTGCCAAGCACCGTGCTGTGCTGGTGATACAAAGAAAAAGCGTCTATAGATTTATGATTTAAATTTGATCCTTACAACATTATGAATAAAGGAGGCAAGTACCATTATTCTCATATAATAAATGAGAAATTTGAGGTACACTTTATGATATAGTGAAAAAAAAAAGCATTGGCTCAAGAGTCAGAAGATCTGTGGTCAAATTCTACCTTTGTCACATATTACTTACATGATGTTGATTAAATCATTCAATGGCCTTAGGTGTCCTAATCTGTAAAATGAGGCAGTTGGACCCTGTGGAACTCTTCTCTTCAATTCCAGGTCTATCACTCTATGGCTTTCCTTGAAGTATAGAACTAGTAACCAACAAATCTCTTGATTTCAAATCTTTAGTTGTTTTCTTGTTGCCTCAGGTGGTCAGTTCTAGCCTTGACTGAAGCCAGGTCTGTAATTCTTTTTTTCAGTAACAAGGAAAGAACCAAAATTCTTGGAGTGGTCTTTATCCTTTGACCTTAGCTGCTCTCCATTTATCTAAGGGTCAGTGACTAGAATAGATTGACAGGTGTGAAGGGCAATGCAGCCGGAACATAAACACAATTCATGTCTTTCGTGCCCAGTTGGACCAGCTGGCATCCGAGGTCTCTTCCAACTGTCTGACTCTGAGTTTCCTTTGTAAACAGATGGCTATGTAAATACAGCAGGGCTACTGATTCCTTAATACTTAAGTTTCAGTTCCTAATTCAACAAAGAACAGGATTTGCTGACATTGATATAACAGCTTAAGGTTTGAAAAGCCTACATTCTTTTTACCTCATCCAGTCTTCACAACAACCCAATGAGGGATGCATTGCAGATTTGATTTCATCCACATTTTGCTATTGAGGAAATGGAGGCTGTCATAAACTCAGTTAAAAAACTGCATCGCTTAGTGGAAAAGCTACTCGACTTGAAGCTAAGAAGACTGAGCCCCAATCTTTCTGTAAATACTAGCTATGCTTCCATAAAAGTCATTTATCAATCTGTGCCTCAGTTTTCTCACCTGTAAATTTGCCGTGTGTGACTACAATCAGTGACCTCTAAGATCTAAATCTATGATCGTAATAACTTAGTCTTGCCCATGGCCATTACAAGAAAGATTCAAACTTTTCTGACACCAATTTAATGAGTTTTTTACTGTATTACACTGTTCACTACATATAGAGCATCATTCTAGGCTATTAGAAGGAAATAAAGGCATTTCTTTCTAAGGAAGGGCTGGATCTAGAAACAGAAAAAATGGAATTGAATCATGCCGCTGTCCCCAAACCTCATTTTCTTTATCTGTGAAATACAATGACTGATCTAAAGAGATTCAGGTCCTTTTCAGCTCTGAATCTGTGATCCCATGACATAATGCCTGCCTTCTTGGATTTCACAATTTAGTTGGCAAATAGGAAATGCATTTTCAGAAGGAAAGCCTTTCTCCTTGTGAAAACTTGGCTTTCTTTTCTTGAAATCAAAACAATCCTAGAAGATAAGTACAAATTGTTAGAATATAAAACAGACATGTATACATTAAAAAGATATAAATTCAGAAAAAAGGAATTTATTTCTCAAGATTAAAGTAACTAGACCATTTATGTAGAAATATTTTCAGTCCTAGAACTCTTCATTCTCAAGAAAAAGAAAATTTATCTTTGAAAAAAAATTTTTTTCTGTATTATAACAACAAGTGTTTCTGAACAAAATTATTGACTTGATAATTTCAGTGACCACAATATATAACCATATGGGCTGTTATGATAATCTGGAAATGAGGCTGAAAAAAATATATTGGCCAGCTTACAAGGAATCATTTTAATGGCACTTGTCAAAAATAACTAAGCAATTTAGAGTTGAGGCTAACTCCCAGACACAATCCGTTGGAGTTTTCCTTTACAAAGAAGGTTGGTTGGAGTAGCTTCATTTAGAATGATTTCCTTGAATTCTAGAAAGGCTATGCTTCCCATATTTGTCATTCTGTATTGCTTTCCTGAAACCTTGGAATGGTATAGTTATATGTCACCCTACTAGTTCTATTCTCCACTGGGTTCAAGTCAAAGAAACAATAGGTATAAAGGTATAGGTTTTATATAAGTATAAAAATGTACATATATATGTAAATGTGTGTATGTATACATGTTTACATAAACATAATCTATTAGCTATATGTATTCACATATATGTTTACACATAGTAAGGTTATATACTTTTTTTCATTTATATAATGCTTTAAGGTTTTCTTTTGGTAATTTAAAAAAATTTAAACAAATGCAAAATGAGAAAAAAAATTGCCATGTACATAGCAGAACATAAGAAAGGATTCAATATAAAACAATAAATTTTCATTTCAAGAAAACCTACATGATATATTCTACATATTGTTTTCAAAGCTACCAATTTTTGCTTCCTTGTTGGTTTTCTTTTGTTTTATGTTGCATATTTTTTTACTTTATTTTTCTTCTTCCTACCTTCAACACCCCAGAAAAGGATACAATAAATCATGGAAATATAAATATATTGCCCACATTTTTGTACATAGCATCACAGGATTTAAAACTAAAAGAGACCTTAGAGGTCATTTAGGAGAAATCCACTTTTTTTTTAATATTTAAAAAAATAAATTATTTAATTTTTAATTTTAAAAATAAAATAATGATCTTAGAAAAATTTGGATAGACATAAACAAAATAATAAAAAACCAAAATGAAGAAAATGTTGTATTCAGGAACAGCAAACCCTTCACTTTTCAGATGAGAGAGAGCTCAGAGAGTTAGAATCCAATGAGAATCAGAAACAGCATTCAGATCCAGAGCTTTTAACTTTAAATACAAGGTTTTTGCGTTTTCCCTCCTCCATTCCAAATTGTCTGTCAATATGACTTCTTAATAGAATCACAGAATTTTGAACTGGAAGCTTCTCTTTGAAGCCATAAGAAGTGATAAAAAGTGTACCACATTTGGATTTAGATGATATGCTTATAAGTATGGTCTTCCAAGGATTTAATATTCTCCTCTAAAAAACGAAAGGCTTGGACCAATGACCTCCAATAAATTTTTGAGCTTTCAATTTATGATCTCTGACAAGAGATCATCTAACCTAGAAAGGAGAAAAGGAGGCAAACATTTATTAAGTTCTTATTATGGGTCAGTCAGGGTGCTAAGTACTTTACACAAAATATCTCCTTTGTTTTTCACCAATTCTCTGATACAGATGCTAGTATTATTTACATTTTATAGAGCAGAAAATTAAGGCAGAGAGAGATTCAGTGACTTGCCCAGGATTGCACAGCTACTAAGTGTTTTAGGCTAATTTGAACTCAGTTCTTCTTGACTCTAAATGGAATGCTTTTATCCACTATGCAACCAAGCAGCCTATCATGGGAAAGTTTTAATGAGGGAGACCCACTATGTCCCAAGCCTGTCCAATCCATCTTTGGATTGTTGGGAAATTTTTATTTATATCAAGCCTAACTCTGCATCTTTGCAAATTCCATTAAATTCTTTTAATTCTTTCCAGGAAGAATAAATCTATTCCTTTTCCTACTATTTAAAAATAGTCTTCAGGTCCTAAAGTCTTCTCATCTTCAGTTCCCTACATTCCTAGCTCCTTTGGGTTTTTACTCTTTCTTCTCCTTTTCCTCCCCATATTCTTCTTCTCCCTCTTCTTCCTTTTCTTCCTCCTTCTTTTCCTTCTCCAGAAAGGTCTCAAAACTTCTCAATATCTTTGTTGCTTTCATTAAGATGAATCATAATTACAGAATTGGAGTGCTGGAATGGATCTAATCCAAATTGTACACAGAGGAAATCTTTACTATAGCATGTAGCAAATCATATTGTCTCTACTTGAAGACCTCCAAGTAAAGGGAACTCACCAGCTCTTGAAACAGCCCTTTTACTTTTGTAATGCTTTGGAATTTTTTATGAAATCCTGAAAATACATCACCTAGTACTGAACACAAGCTTCAGGACATATGTGATCGGGGCATAGTGCAGTTAGACCATCTCCTTCCCTGTTCTTGCACAACATTTCTTTCTTAGTTCAGGCCCAAGTTACATTAGCTTTTTAGTTTCCATTTCATTTTACTGATTCATTCTGAATTTGCAGACCACAGGACTTCACAGATTTTTTCCCATAAGAACTGTTGGTTAGCTATGCCTCTTCCATCTACTACATGGAAATTTGAGTCAATGTGATGTCTTTATAGTTGATTCTCTATCTTTTGTGACATTCATTCTATTGTGACATCTATGTTTTTACCAATATAATTGACCCAATTTACTCAGCTACTATGTGACAAAATATTGTAATCTCTCAGACACTGGAGCAGAATATTTAAAATTGGGACTGTCCCAGAATGTCTGGGACATATGGTTTGCATATGAATCGCAATCTCCTGAGAGCAGCTGTTCTACTCAACCAACCCTCCAAGACATAATCTTGCCAAGAACTCTTGGAAGTTCTCTAGTGGGCTCATCTTGCTTCTCCATATTATTGGCAAGAATATGAGTATTTTCCTTTTGCTAGTTCTTGTCATTAAAAAGACAACAGAGATTAAAAGGCAACAAAATCTGCTGGAGATTTAAATGTTTCAGGTCAGAAAAATTGTGAATTTATAGTAAAATTAGGCCCCTCTTTATCTCAGAGTAGATAATAATTGATAAAGATAGTTGCTCAATGCTTACTTTCTCCCAAATTGTTATTAATAAGAATCGCAGATAGGAATAGAGATTACTAAGGAAAGAAACACAAACTGGTCTGTTGATTTCAATGACATAAGGAACTTCTGGGTGAAGAAACTTCTACCAATGCAAATTTCCATCTTCTCTGCTGTTTACAATCCTGGAGAGTTGCCTATGGCACTTATACAATTAATAACTTAAACAATTTCACACAAAAAGTATATGTTAGAAGCAGGGCTTGAACCCAAGTCTTATTGATTTTTTATTTTTATTTTTTTTATGAACTACACCAAGCTGCCACCTATTACATCAATATTCTCATGAAATGCATTTTCTCCAACTGGAACCCAGGTCAAATGAGATAAAATAATTACTACTATTGAGTGGATTGAATGTTCATATGAATCAGAAGTTGGAACTGAATGGGAGAGCTTTGTATGTGATAGAGGCTTAATAAATGCTTGCTGGTTAATAAATGTTGAGCTTTGACCTTTATTATCTATGTGATCTTGGACAAGTTATTTCCCCTTTCCTTACTTCATTTTCTTTGTTTATAAAATAATGGAATTGCCTGGGCAATTTCTAAGATCCTTTAAGGTTCTTAAACTTCATCTCCTATGGTCCCTGAAAGGAGGCTTTGTCTTGTAAATGGCTTGATCCAGCTCACTACTGCATACACTGATGATGGACAAAGACAGTTCTCTTGGCAGACAAACTTGGCAGTTTGGATTTACATTGTCATGACTTGTTTGGTCACAATAACAGACCAAGATTCATCTCAGGGTAAAATTATCTAATATATATCCTGAAACTGAATAAATTTTGATGGTGGAAGTAACATAAACGGAGGCAATCACTGAGGATAAAGAAAAGAAGAAACTGACTGCTCTGAAGGATTAGATATTTCTCTCAAGTTATTTTGCCTAGTTGAAAATCATAAATTCTTACAATTGTAGAATCTATGTACTGTTTATTTTCATGAAAAAAACAATAAAAAGTCCCTAACTAACCTTTAGGTAGAGAGTTTGGGAACTAATCATTCAGCTGAATTTTCATTTATTTAAAACACAAGAAGAAATGTCAGCTGGGATGATTAAAATATGTTCAAACATCTGTCATGAGTAGATTGTGTCATTTCCCCCTTTTTGTTTCTATTATCTGTTCTATTAGCCAGCAATAAAACTGACCATGGGAATTTTTCTTGTTAGACATCAAATGTAAGCTTTGGAGGAAAAACCCTAGTCTCCTAGCATTTAGCATGTGCAAATGGATGTTTGCCATTCTCTGCCAGGTAATTGTAGCAAAATGTAATGGTTTTTTATCTCAATTTTTTTTTTTGCTTGCAATTATCAAAGGGGAAATAAAATGTAGCAAAAGGGTAAAAGACAAAGGGAGATTAATTTAAGATTTATTTTATTTTATTAAAGTTGCCCTACAATAGATGTATATGATTGCTTTACTCATTTCCATTTACTTGAAGATTTTCGGAAAGTTATTCCTACAACAGAAAAGACTACATCAATGAAATGGCCCAAATTTATGTCTACCTCCAGTTCTGTGAAGCAAGGAATTTGTCAGTTTCTTGGTGGTCTATAAAAGGGCAGTGGGGATGGTTATGGGTGATTACCTTGGCAAACAAAAACAATAACATATTATTACATAATATAATATTATATAGTATGTGATAAATATCACACTATAAAAACAAAATTTTATTTTATTTTGTACATTATATAATAAATATATAATCAAATAATTATATATAAAACTATATATGCACATACATGTGTATGCATGCATACATATGAATGTGTGCACACACATGCATACACATGTCCTCTACCTATTCCCAGATTTTTAGCTTCCTTTTAAATGTTGCTTTCCCTCATTAGAATGCAATTTCCTTGACATCAGGCAATATCTTCCTCCTTCACTCCCTCCCTCTTTCCTTCTCTCCTTCCTTGTTTGTTTGTTTCCTTTCCTTTTCTTTCTTTTTGTGTTTGTATTTGTTTTCTTATTGCTTAGTACTGAGAGAAATGATTGTTAATAACCAATGATTTGGGAAAATCCAAACTTGTCTCCTTTTTCTAAAGTTCTGATTTTAAAACTTCAGTTTCTTGAAGGACATTACTGAATGAAATTTGACTAACTTTCTTGTTCAGACTTAACCCAGGAGGGGAAGGCAAATGTTCTACTCAGATTTCGGTTTTTCTAATAGATTGCCCAGATCTGAACTTTGATTGATTGGGGCCTCATTGTAATATTTCTTCTCTCATTGTCAACCATTCAGAGTTGATTGCCACCCTCAAGAATATTCCTCTTCCAATGGCCATATTAGCTGTGAGCCTGCCTCTATGATTGTCTTTGGTCTAGGAGAGAAATGGCCAAATGACCATTACTTTTATTAATAAACATGCTGGCATTATTAATAAAATAATTAAATTACTCAGAAATTCTCTCTCGAGGCTTTTTAAATACCATAGTACCTGACAGAGTAAGAACTTAAAGTACTACCTATCTTTTCTCTATCTCTCTATTTTTCACTGATTCTATCTAAGCAGGAAACTCTCACTCTCACTTGTTAGATTTCAAGTGTGAATATGATAACCTTTAAATAACATGGAATTCTGGTTTATGAATTGAATATGCCAAAAGTATATATGACAGTTACCTGGAATCAAACAAAGCTTAGTGATCTTTGTCCTGTTGTGCTGAAAATAGGTCAGTCTGTGACTTTCAGGCCCAGATTTGATAGAGCAATTTTGATGGTTTTATAACAATGTGCCTTCCTTTTCTTTCATAGTAAATTCCCTCTAACTATGACAGAATCACAAATGTTTTATGATGAATCTTATTATTGCTATCATCAGGCATCCTTGAACTCACAATGATGGGATATAAGGAGAAAGAAACCCTGCTATTCTTCTTCTATTACCAGTGGGAGCAATTCTTCATAACTATTCTACCCTCATTATATTTTCTTTAAGCTTCCATAAATCATGTGCTCCCACCTACAGTGTTCTTTGGATTCTAAATCTTCCTCGAATCACTAGATGACCCATCAAATGAAGATACTAGAAGAGACCTTTGAACAGAGGTTCTTTTGTCTTGTACAAAAGGAAGGATTGAAAAGAATGAACAAGATTGATTCTATCTTGTAGTAACCTTGACAATTAGAATTTATATGACAATCACATTATTATAAAATTACAAGGATAGATGTGACAAATTTTAGAATGTAAAACACAATTGTTATAATTTGAAAATATAGATACAGCAAAATGCTATAATATTCTTGACATTTTCCCATTATCACTAAATCCATGTCTTCTTTAAACATCTAACAATATAAAATTATACAATGCAGAAATGCAAGTGTTCTGAATAATGTAACTCAGTTTCCTCTTGTTTTAAAGGGGTAAAATTTGCAAATTATGGTACTTTTGCTCTTTTTGGTGATCTAAAAAACCCAACTAATTTTATTTGGTGGATGAAAAAAGAGTAAAAACCTAAGGAAGACACCAAAATTATGAGACTTGGTGCCTTATAATATAGGAAATATATAAAATAAAAAGAGAAAACACAAGAAGTAGGATGAGTTTTGTGTAAAAGTTAATGAACTCTATTTGAACATAATGTGTATGATATGCAACTTGGAAATATCTAGTAGGTATTTGGTGATGTGGACTGCGGTGTAGACTAGAAAAAATATATTGGGATCATCTTCATATAGATTTTAATTATAATAAAAATATGATTATAAACCCCAGAAAGTAGATATAGAGGGTGAAGAAAGATCTCTATGCAGAGGCTTGGGAAATACACATGGCTATGAATTAGGCCATGAAAATAATAAAGAAATCAGATTGATAGGAGAAGTGAGAGGATAGAGTATGACAAAATCCCAGAGAGCAGATAATATTGTAGAAGAGAGAGTAGTCAGTTGAAAACTCTGTATGCTCCAGAAAACAGAGATCTAAAATGTTTCAGAGAGGACACAAAGATTAAGATTAAGAAAATATCTGTTGTATTTGCCAATTAAAAGTGTTTGGACACTTTGGAAAGAGAAATTTTCATTGAATGATGATATTAGGAGAGAGACTGTTAAATCATTGAGAAGTTTTAGTATAAGGATTAGTTAGAATCCAGGATTTTTGGCTGCATGTATAGTGTTTTTCATTTTACTTTTATGTGCTCTGAAGATACAGATACTTATGTGTCTGTTATATTTCAGACACTTATGTGGAGTAATTTATTCCAATCTGGTTTACTCTAAATCTATCTATTCTTATTCCTGTTTTCCTATCACATAACTAAAGGTTAGATCTCCATGATACTTTGAATCAACTTCTTGGCATGGGTCCAGGCTAATCCTGGATCCAGATTACATTTGCCTTCTATTCCCATGATCCCACTATTTTATTCATATGTGGAAGAGAACCCATAAAAAAGTCAGCCACACTAGTATTTTTCCTCAGTCCTGGTGCATCTTATTTTTATTTTTTCCTTGAAAGAGGAGAATCGGGTTTAATATTGCTCCCTGATTTATAAGTCATTTACTAGTTAACCTTCAAACCTCCCCTGAGGGTGGACGATAAGCATTATTATCTCCTTTAGAGCCAATTGAAAAACCCTAAGATGCAGGGAGGTAAAGTGAGCTGCCATATATCTCACTGCAGAGTTGAAGTCAATGGGAGGAAGACTAGCTCCAAATCAGCAGCTTCTCACCCCCTGGGCCACTAGACTGTTTCCTGGCCGAGAATTTAACAGAATAGAACTTAGAGCATTTTGTTTTTTGCCACTGTGAATAACATCTTCTCAACATGCAATGTAGCTGCTTTTATGAGCAAATGGAAAATACACAAGAAAGCTTTTCAGATTGATAAATATTGTTTACATTTATTCATTGCTGGGTATATGCCCCAATTTTTATTTAAAGTGGAATTTTGGCAATTTACTTTTTGCTATTTTCCTTTGCCAAGTAGTATGAGCTCAGTAGGAGCTTAATAAATGATAATTGCCTTATGTGGAGCATATTTATAATCAGGCAAAATGTGGCAGTTCATGTTTTCACCCTTCATAATAAAATACGCCATTATCTCCCACCACATGTTTTCTTCCTTTTCTCCCTTCCAGCTCTTTAGACAGATTGTACCTACAAATATTTTCCTATTGATCCAGCCTTTATTAGTAGTAGTAGCCTGGATCTGGGGTTTATTTAATAGGGAGCTGCTGAATAAAATTCTTAGAACAATGCAAAAAGAGTTATTGTTTTCCAACTGATAAAGTAGGAGTTCTTAATCTGAAATCTATGAATTCATTTAAAAAACACTTTAATAACTCTGATTTAATAAATGGCTTCCTTTGTAATCTTATATATTTTATTTTCTTTATTTAAAAATATTCCTGTAGGAAACAGTCCATTAACTTTACCAGGCTACCAAAAGGGTTCATATGGGATACAAGAGTCAAGAACGCCTTCTTTGAATTTCCTGATGTATGTAGGAGGCTGAGTGACTTGATAAGAGTCCAGCAACCATTATGTGTCAGAGACAGTACCTGAATCCAAATTTTCTAAGCTCTTGAGGTCAGTTCTATATCCCTCAAATCAGGGCACCATCATGTAAAAGTAGAGAAGTCTTAGAATTAGGAACGTGTGTTCAAATCCTGCTTCAAATTTTCCAATATTTTGTTGTTGTTATCATTACCCAGCACAATTCATCTAGCCTCTCTTGGCCTTATTTTTTTTTCCATAGGTAAAATGATTATAATAATAGCAACTACTTTACAGAGCTGTTGTGAAGATTGAGATATTTACATAATGTGCTTTGCTTGAGGTGTTATATGTGTTAGATATTATTATCCTACGATTTCATATGGTTGTTTTTCTCAGTTCAGAGCCAGGGAAAGCTACTGTTAGTTTCTCTAAATTCTTATCTCTCTGTGCTCTGAATAATGATAACATCATAATCTTTATTTTAGCCCAAAGCAAAGCTGCAATTAGGGAATTTTGTACTTCAGGCTAAGTAACAAAGATTTCAGTGAAAATCCATTGTATGAAGAAGCATAACTAGCCTTGTTAGGAGATGGGTAACAAGGGTCAAGGAGCATTCCTCTCTGAGGGTAAAGGAGAAACCCTGGGTTAAAGGCATAAAGCTATTTCTAGTGTGAAACTATGGCATAGGGAAGAGATAGAATCCAACTCAGCCAACCATGGAGTGGTTTTCTCTTTTAACCTGTTTTACTAGGCAATGAGGTTCCAGTTATGAGAGCAGGACTATCCCATTTAGACCCTGCATAGATATTTTGTGATGATTTGTTCCCCATTTACTTGATGCCAAAGAAATAACTTAATTGGCTATGGAGCCAAAACTGTGTTTACAAAAGCTTCTACACAGGCAAATCAACCTCCTTTTTACCTGTTGAAAAAATGGCTTTGGAATCTCCCAATCCTCCCAACCTAGACTGAGACATAGGAATATATGACCTCTGCTCTGGCTTTTGTTCCTGTTGTATCTATTTTTTCCTGTTCTTTGGCAAAGAAAGATTGGATCTGAGATAATCTTGGATCTTGGGTACTTCAAAAGTTCTGCAGAGCTAGAAGAGTTTGTGAGGAGTCTTGAAGCAATAGATTAAATTGACAATCAAAATTCCATGTCCTAATGAAATAACTCACCCATTGCCACATTTGGAAGTGGTGGGAAGAATGTCTATGACAGTCACTTTAAGTCTGAGCTCTTTCTACCCAGGTGGAAGAGAGAATGTATCTCCAGTTCCAGGGGTACAGGATATGTTTGAACTTAGATGCTACCCATATGTTTTCAGTTAATATATTTTTTTTGAGTGTAAAAGCTATTGATATAAATTTGTTAAATAGGTGATGGGATATTATCATAGATAATAGGTAAAGATAATATTGAAGAGATAATAATTGGCACTGAAAATTGATATTGAGATATTGAGATATCACATATTGAGATATAATAACAGAAGCTTGAGTCAGTAGCATAAGAAAGATGCTCTCAGAGGGAAGATGATGAAGTAGGTCAGAAATATCTCCAGATTTCTTGCCCAAACCAAACAAAATAGTATACCAGGGTGACTATAGACCAGCAAGAAACAAACAAGACTTGGGGCAGAACAAGTATCCTCCTGGGACAACTCAAGAAATCCAGAAGACCCAAAGACCAGGGTTTAAGAGATATAAAGTTTAAATACCTACAGATTAGATCTGCAGAAACCACCAATGGACAGCCCTGGAAGTAGCTGGGTAGGAGGGGTAGCTTCAGTCTAAACAACAAGAACTTTCACCTTCTAGACAGCATGGGGACTCAAAGGTGTGATTCTTCGAAGACTGAGGGAACCTTGGCTTTTAAGGAACCAAGCCCAGCTGTGCTGCTGAGGGCAGAAGCTGTGAGGCAGAGGTGAAGTTCTTAGTTTGGGGTCCCAAGTCAGAGGGGAGAAATGAAATGAAGCCAGAGACACATCCTCCCAACCACAGGACTAGAGGTTGCTATTGTAATAAGCTCTTATTAAAAAAAATAAAATAAAAAACAATAAAATGAACAGGTAAAGCAGCAAGAACCCAATCATAAGAAGTTGCCACTTGAATAGGGAAGATTGGGTTTCATTTTCAAAGAAGGCCATTGAGGTAGAAAAAAGCCTTTCTTATCCCAAAGAATGTCAAATGGCTATCTGCCCAGAATTTGTAGAACTCAAAAATACTTTAAAAATCAAATGAGAGATTAAAGTAAAACTAAAAATGAGAACTATCTAAGAAAAACAAGATTATGGGGAAAAAAAGCCAATTGATTAGAAAAGGAGATTCTAGTTTTGTTTTGCTTTTGATGAAACAATTGGGGTTAAGTAACTTGCCCAGGGTCATACAACAAGCAAGTATTAAATGTCTGAAACTAGAATTGAACTCAGGTTCTCCTGACTCCATAGCCTATATCATCTAGATGCCCCAAGATCACTCTTGAAGAAAATGATTCTTTGAAAATTAGAATTTGGCAAGGGGAAACCAGTAAAGCTATAAGAGAACAAGAAACACCAAAAAAAAAAGAAAAAAAAAAAACAGATGAAAGAAAACAATGTGAAAACATAAGAAAAGCAACAGATCTGGAGAACAAGAAGGCAAAACAGAAGAGTAATTGGACTTACCTGAAAGCTGTGACCAAAAAAAAAAAAAAAAAAAGAAACTTGATAGAATAAAATAAGAAATAATTAAAGAAAATTGTCCTGAAGTTATAGAACAAGAGGGGAAAGTAAAAATAAAAAAAAAACAAAAACAAAAACAAAAAACCCCAAAACATTGATAACTAACTCAAAAGAATTCTGCAAGGAAAACATATAGGAATATAACTGCTAAATTTTGAAACCCCTAGACCAATAAGAAACAAAACAAAACAATTTAAGTATGCTGGGGCTATAATTAGAATTCTACAGTACTTACCAGGGGCTATAATAAAACATCACTGGTCCTGGAATATTATATGTTGAAAACCAAAAGAACTAGACTCATTTATGAAAATATTATATCCAGATAAATTAAATTGAAGAAAATTGAACTTAAAAATGAGTGTTTGATGAACTCTCAAATTTTCAGAATTTTTTCTCAAAAAAAAAAAACACCGACTCAATAGAAAATTTAACATATAAGAGCCAACATCAAAGGCAATTGCAAGGGACTCAATAGGGACAAATTGTTTATATTTTACATGCTAAAATTAAGTCATGTGTCTAAGATTGACATCAGTAATTGGGCAGTTCAAAAAAAAGAATGGGGCAGAACTGAGTATGATCTGACTCTAAAAAGAAAAACTATCTTAGGAAAGGAGAATATGAACTGACACAAAGGCATTAGTGGGAGAAGGAGAAGGACACCTGCTAGTCCTGAAAACCTACTCATATCTGGAATGGATTAAATAGAGAACAATACACACACATATACACATACATACCCCCCCATATATATATGTGTATATATATATGTATATACATATATATATATATATACATACCTACATATATATGTATACACATACACACACATCAAGAAGGGTATAGTACCTCCAAAATCTATAAAGAAATAATGACAATAGGATTAGGTGGGACATAAAAGGGTATGTAGATTTACAGCAGTAGAAAAAGTTGTGTAGGTTAAGTTGAAAAGTATAAAGAGGGAGGGAAGGGTTGGAGGAAGAAGATAAGGCAGGGATTCATGCTTAGGAGAAGATTAAGTAATATTGAAGGAAGTTAAGGAGTAGAATTAAGTAGAAGAGTTAGCAGGGATAGGAAATAAGAGATACATACAAACACATTAACAATGATCAGGAGGAGAATTTAAAAGGGGAAAAAAAAAGTTGAGGTAGTGATGATTGATCTCAGACAAAGTCAAACTTAAAGATTCAATCAAAAGAGAAATCTACATTATTTGACAGCCATATTAATGATGTTTTAGATGCATGTTTATGCATATGTATATGCATATGTGTATATATTATATAAGTTTATGTAGGAATGCATATGTAGATATATGTATTGTGTAGATGGATGTCTATGGAGATGTATGTCTGTGGATATATAATGTATATATATATATATTATTAAAAGATTTTTATTTACAAAACATATGAGTGATTTTTCTACATTGACCTTTGCAAAAACTTTTTTTTCCCAAGCTTTTCCCCTCCTTCCCCCCACCCCCCACCCCTAGATGACAGGTAGTCTAATACATGCTAAATATGTTAAATTATATGACAAATCCAATACATGTATACATATCTATACAGTTATCTTACTGCACAAGAAACATCAGATCTAGAGAGAAAAAAAAAAAAACAAAACAACAACAACAACCTAAGAAGGAAAACAAAATGCAGGGAAATATTCACAGAAAGTGTTAAAATGCTGTGTTGTGGTCCACACTCAGTTCCCACAGGCCTCTCTCTGGATGTATATGACTATTTTCATCGCTGAACAATGTGGATATATAATATGAATATGTATATGTATATATAGATATAGATATATATACACACATTATATATACCTCTATTTTTCTATCTTTTTCTGCATTATTCTAGTCTATCTGGGGGAAGATAGTGGGAGAGATGAAAGGGGAAAAAATAAAATAAAAGTGCACAGCACAGAACAAAAGAAAATCTACAAGGAAGCAAACAAAAGATGAACAGTCATGACTAAATTGTCCTCTGTTATTATGTGCTTTTTTGAAATGGAAATCTATTGTTACATATTTTGAATCCTCCCTGATGTTCTGATGGGTACAAGACAATATTTTGTTAATTTTTTTTCTTTTGTCTTTCTTTTTCTATTTTATTTTTTATTTGTATTTAAAATAAATTTATATATATCTATCTTGAGACAGAGAGAGAGAGAGACAGAGAGAGAGAGAGAGAGAGAGAGAGAGAGAGAGAGATAGCCAGAGAGGGAAATACACACACACACACACACACACACACACACACACACACACACACACAGGTGCCCTCAATTTCTGGGGAATATTCCTAGTATCCCAAGAAGGAGCAATAGCTCAGTTTGGGAGATCCTAGGCATTAAAGGAATTAGGGTTAGAAGAGGATCCCAGAACTACAGGCAACAAACCAATATATTTTTTCAACTAGATTTTAAATTCTTTTTTTTTTTTTTTTTTAATTCTTTAGGGAGCTTGAAAATGTCAGTGCCTTTTTCACTATACACACTGGAGAAAGAATCTTGGTTGTTCAAATCTGGTTACCAGTTTGGTAGAAAACATTCAAAGTGAGTTTGGTGAGAACTCATTTAATTAACTATTCTATTTTTGTTCAGCAGTGCTTGAATGATTTGACAGCTTTGTTAATATAAATACTCCAATTACTTGTGAAGTACATTAGAGACACTGGTAAAGCCTGGGTTACACTAACCTGAAGGAATGGCTTATTATTCTTATTGAACTTATTGCTAATATAATTCAGTCAAAATGATTTTTTTTGGAGGAAGTACAAAGAGTGTTAGGCAGGAAATCAGATGATTCTGACTGAATCCCAGCTCTGCTATTCCTGCCTAAGTGATAATAGTTAAACTTTTCTAGGAGTCAATTTATTCCTCTGAAAACTAAAAGAATTGCTATGGATGGAAGTTCCAGATCCATGATCTTATGAATTCTTGGACTGGGTAGGGTTTTCAAACAAGTGTTAGGTAGTCAGGAATAACTTTGATTTTCTTTTCTTAATAAGGAGAGTACAAACTACACAAAATTCCCTTTCTCTCTTTTTCTCCCCCCCCCTTTTTTTTGCTTTCATTATGTTTTCCAATTTCTTTCCCCTTTTTTTGTCACATCCTTTTCTTAATTTCAACCTAAAATCAGACAGCCAAGGGGAATAGTTTCCCAGGGTTTGGGAATAAAGGTCAAGAGAGTAGGAAGTGATTGGTGTGGTGGCACAAGTTTGTAATCCCTGCTGTTGTAGATGCTGAGGTTAATGGGTTTCTTGGTTTGCATTGTCTGACACTAATTTGGTGAGTCTTTAGGAGCACAGGACTACCATGTTGGTAATCGGGATGATTTAGCCAAGGTCAGAAACTAAACAGTTCAAAGCTCTCCTGATGACCAATATTAATGTTGCTTATCAGGCAGGGAGATGTGGGAGAGAGAGAGAGAGAAAGAGAGACAGACAGACAGACAGAAAGACAGAGACAGAGACAGAGAAAAAGTAAAAGAGCCAAAGAGGAAGGACAAAGAGAGGAGATAGATTCATTGAACAGGGATCAAAGATGGTCCATTGTCAAGATTCTAAGTCAATGCTAAGCAGAGGAATCTAGGTAAGCAGGTTCCTTTCTTCCATCTACTCCCATTTCAGTCTCAAAGTCCTGATTAAAGTGATATGTGTTGAGACACATAGTATTCTGTTCCTTTTCTCCTGGAGGAAAAAAACAAAGAAGTAATTTTGCCCATTTGCCTTTCCAATCAATGTGTGTCTGTGGTCAATTTACAAACATACCCTTAAACTTTCAGTTCTTTTAAGAACTAACTGGATTTCATATATATGGACTAGATAGGAGGCAATTTGAAAAAAATAAATGTTTCTTTCATTCTACTCCAAAAGTTTTAACAATCTAATCCAATCAGGCAAATATTTATTACCAAAATGACATTGTCTTTTTCAATCTATTGTGCCAAATTTGTATTCTTTGAAGATTTATGCAATATTGTAAAATGGAAAATATAGAGTAGGATAAGTAACTTCTGGGATGATTTTGCTTTTGTCTATCTATTGATATTACATCTGTATTGAAATATGTGCTGGCACACATTATCATGATGTATTTGTGTGAATGGCTCCATTCTTAGATTAATTAAACATAACATTTCTTTACTCTGAATGTTGGTTCCATCGTACAGAGACCTGCTTTACTAATATTTTTCATTTTGCTCAAAAGGTGAGAGTTGGAGGTTGGGGAAGTAATGATCATGGAGAAGCAGATTGGTAATTTCAGGAGCTTTAATTTTAGGACCAGTTAACTATCAGTGAACCTTTAAATTTGGGACCTTTCTAGCTTTTTAAAAATATATATAACAAATGACTTATGGTGTTCATATTTGGATCCAATGTTTACAAATAATTTTCTGGAATAAGGCAAGGATTTAAAAAAATTTTTTTCTAGCTTGTGTTTTCCCCTAAATGTTGGCTAGGATGTAGAAATGAATGTAATGACTCAATAGTCTGGTAGTGATATTAGAGAACTTGAAATCTGCAGCTATAACAATTTACATGCAGAGAAGTTTCTAGCAGAGTAGCTGTTTTTGAATTATTTATGCAAAGGGGAACAGTTCTATTCTTTATTTGCAATTTCACCAATTGCGTGGTTAAAAAAGAACAACTTTCCACCTCTGGTGATTTCTTTTCGAAGTTGGATTTTTTACTTTTTTACTAACTCCCTGATGAAGACAAATCAAGACTACATGGCTCTATGTTTTGCACTGACTGTGAAAGAGTAATAATTTAAAGCAAGGACACAAGATTTCACAAGCTCTTCATTCAAGAGACTGTTCATATGTCTTGATTGGCACTACTGAATAAACAAAATTCAGGCAATAATCTTTTGGCCTAGCTTTATGGATCACCTTAGAAAAAGAAGTGGGCAAAAGAATTGCCAGCTATAAATGACAATATGAAAGTATATTCTATATCATTAACAATATAAGAGAAATTCAAAGAGACTGAGATTTCATTTCATATGGCAAAATATAATAAAAAATAGGAAAAGTTAAACTAAGTTAAACTGAAATTATTGATAGAAAGTCACAGGAACAATTGTGATTCTTTAAAGTGGTTCAAAAGTTCTGGATATCTAACAATTTTGAAACATGCAATAAAAAGGATAAAATTGTCAATGCCTTTGAAAACCATTACTAGCTTTCTACCACTAAGAAGCTCAAAGACAAAAACAAAGCTCTAATATCTGACAAATTTTTTTTTTAAGATTGTAAAGAATGGGAAAATAAAGGTTTCTATCATTCAGAGAATGACTGATAATAACCAGGATATACAAATGCTGTAGTTAAATAACATGCTATATAGAGAGCTTACCTTCAAGCCAGCAAGGTGGGGTTCAGGTCCAAACTCTGACTAATACTAATTCTGAGCAAGTAACTTTCTCTACATAACTTGTTTCAAGACTCAAGGCAAGATTATGTATTACAGAGAAAGTGCTACCTTGCACTCATGTCCAGAGTCCAATCATGCAAGAATTCCTATATCAGAGGATTCTGGGAAGATGGAGGAATAAAGCAAGGAATTACTTGGATATCTCAGATTCCTCCATGAATAATTTAAAATGATGACTCAAAGTAAATTTTAGAACAGCAGAAATAATTGAAAGTTAGAGTAAAATAGGTGTCCAGACTAAAAGAACTTGGAGTTTAGGAATATTTTGGGTCAGGTACCCCTGAATCAACAAACAAAAGACCCTGGATGCAGCTATGTCATGTGTTCCCTCAGTTTCAAGAACTTTTACACCACTGACAATGTTGGGCTTGGATTCCTAATTAGGGGAAATTTGCAGGGTGCTCTGCTGGTGCTGGATACAGACTGGAAGCAGTTCCATGTTCTGTTTATGGGTAAAGAGGATTGAGCACCCTCAGGTGAGTGCAGAACAGTGGCTCCCTGCTGACTGTGAGCAGTCACTGGAGAGTGGAATCCCTAGTTTTGGTTCCGGGCAAAGTGATGATCTGATACTTGCAGCTAGCTACAGGAGTAATCCCATGGAGTAACAATGTCTGCAATGACAGTGTAACTATAGGTAGAGAGTAATACCTGAGATCAAACTCCCAGACAGACCTCAGAAAATAATAGCACAAAAAATCTGAAGCTTGAGATATCCTCCACACTTGGGGACTAAAGCCCAACTCTAATACAAATTAATAGCAAAAGATATAAGCTATTTTTAAAAAAATGAGGAAGCAAAAGGGAAAAAACCTGACTGTCAATGACTATTATGGTGAGAGAGATCTAGATTCAAACTCAGAAGAAGACAATGAAATCAAAATAGTTACTTCTACATTAGAAACAAAGGTAAAATGCTCAAAAGCTCCAAAAGAATTCTTAGATGAGCCTTAAATGTGGGGCTGAGGAAAAATTAGGAAAAGAAATACCTAGCAATTTAAGAAAATCATAAAAAAGTCAACCATTTTGGGGGGAAAACAACTTAAAAATTAGTGTGGGCAAGGGAAAACAAGTGACTATTTATTTATTTATTTTTAATTAAAGCTTTTTATTTGCAGAACATATGAGTGATTTTTCTACATTGACCTTTGCAATTTTTTTTTTGTTCCAAGTTTTCTCCCTCCTTCCCCCCACCCCCACCCATAGGTGACAGGTAGTCTAATACATGTTAAATATGTTAAATTATGACAAATCACATATATATATGTATATATATATACATATCTATACAGTTATCTTACTGCACAAGAAAAATCAGATCTGGAAAGAGGGGAAAAAAAAACTAAGAAGGAAAACAAAATGCATGGAAATATTCACAGAAAGCATTAAGATGCTGTGTTGTGGTTCACACTCAGTTCCCACAGGCCTCTCTCTGGATATATATGACTATCTTCATCACTGAACAATAGGAACTGGTTTGAATCACATCATTGTTGAAGAGAGTCATGTCCATCAGAATTGATCATCATATAGTCTTGTTGCTGTGCATAATGATCTCCTGGTTCTGCTCATTTCTTTCAGCATCAGTTCATGCAAGTCTCTCCAGGCCTCTCTTATATCATCTTGCTGGTCGTTTCTTACAGAAAAATAATATTCCATAACATTCATATACCATATTTGTTCAGCCATTCTCCAATTGATGGGCATCCATTCAGTTTCCAGCTTCTTGCCACTAGAGAAAGGGCTGCCACAAACATGTTTGCACATGTGGGTAACAAGTGAGTTTATAAGACACCAAGAAATAATAAAACAAAATCAAAAGGATGAAAAAATAGAAAAGAATGCAAAACATTTCATCAGAAAAACAACTGACCTGGGGGGGGGGAACAATGAGAGACAAAATAAGAATTTTTTGACTCCCTAGAAGTTATGATTTTATCAAAAAGAGTCTAGATAATATACTTCAGAAATTAGTGAGGGAAATTGCACTAAAGTTTAGAATTAGAAGATAAAAAATAGAAAGTGAAAAAAGAAAACCAAACCAAAATACCAATCAGCACCTGAAAAAAAATTCCAAGATGAAAATTCATAAGAACATTATAGCAAAGTTTTAAAGTTTAGTACAAGCAAGTAGAAAGAAACAATTTAGATACTGGAGAGATACAGTAAAGATGACACAAGATTTAGCAGCTTCTACATTAAAAAAAAAAGAGAGAATGGAATGGGATATTCTGAAAAAAAAGGTCCTACGTTTGTAATCAAAATAACTTGCCTGGCAAAGCTGAGTGTTATCCTGCATGGAAAAAAAGAGATATTTAATAAATTAAAGAATTTTCAGGTATTCATTAGGAAAAGACTAGAACTGAATGAAAATTTGTGTCAAACAGTGTTCTTCTGTAATGTGAAGAAGGGAAGAGAAGGAGACAGTTTGAAAATTAAAATGTAACTAAAAATAAAATTTAAAAAATGGTAATAGAAGAAAAAAATAAAAAAGAAGCTAAGCACAGGGGTGGGGGAGAACAGAGGTTTCCCTATGTTAACAAAATTAAGGGTTTGATTTCTATTCCTCTATAAATGTCATGAACTATTATTGTGCATTAAAAATGATGAATATAAAGAATGCATAGAAACACAGAAAGATTTGTAGGAAATGATGACAAGAATAAATAGAATTTAAAGAACAATATACAGTGGAAATGAAATCACAACAAAAAGGAATGTGAACTCTGAGTAACTGGAAAGGGGAAAATAGAAACATACTTCTCTTTGTAGAAGAGATATGAGGTCCTTCTGGGAAACAATGATTACACAGGCAGATGGGAGAGGATCACTATACTGGGTGCTAATTATTATTTGTTAAAAGGATATATTCTGGAAGGGGAGAATATTATTTGTATCCAAACTTTCCCCCCAATCAAGCATGAGCCTTTATTTTAACATTTACTTGGAAGAAGGGGGGATGCACCCTGCAGAAACCCTTTTTCTATAGATGAAAAAAATGAGAGAGAAGCATCCTAATTCTATATCAAAATATGAAACTTCAAATGCAAAACAGCACACAACAAAAGAACTGTAGTAAGACTGTATAGTTACTATTCTATTTCATATTAACTGGGAGGTGAGATCTGCACAGTTGGAATGTTTGCATTTCTGCCAAAGTGTTTATTTTTCCTAATGCAAATAACTTCTCTTTCAAATATCAATCAGTACAATCAATGGATATTTCCTAGTGTTATGGTTCCTATATCAAATTATTTGGAAGTTTTTCCTTAATTCAAAATAAATGTATTTATCTTCATTTTTTATTAATATTTTTAAAATAATTAAATTTTTTTTTTTAGTATTGTACAAATTTTTCTTGTCCATACCTCTTTATCCCAGAGAACTATCTCATTTTGAACTTTTGAAAGGAAAAAGAAAACAGGCTTCTTTTCAATTACATCTATTGTGTTTGGTTATAACTTATGTGGCCTTGCTACATTTTCAAAGAGAAGAGACAATTTAGAAAAGTATATAGTTTTGAATGAATGAATAAAAAAAAGACATTTATTAGACACTTACTATGTAATAGGCACTATCCAAAAACCCTGGAGGAATAGAAACAAAAATTAAACAGTTCTCCTTAAGTATTTTATATTGCACTATAAAGATAGAGCACATAAAGCCAGGGAAATGATTTTTGTGCTGGTAAATTGCAGAAATAGTGATTTAAATCATAGGACAGATAAGTGACATGCCATTACTAGAAACAAAGGTAGTATTGACTTAATTACTGTCTTAAATTGTTGATGGAAAAAAAGACTTTGGGGAGTATACATTCCTCTGAATTGGCAGAGGTATGCCATCCACTAATGGTTGAGCAATTGTTTGAAACTATAGTAGGTTTTTCATCTGCAAGTCCTTCTTTTTAAAAAAATGTGACTGCAAATTTGAGGAGCCCTATTAGGATTAGTCAGCAGATGATGTAGTGGATAGAATGTCTGACCAGGAGTTATGAAGACCTGAGTCCAAATTCTGTTTCAGACACTAATTACCTGTGTGACACTAGGCAAGGCACATAATCTGTATCAGCCTTAGTTTCTTCAGCAGTAAAATGAGGATAATAACTACCTCACAGAGATAGTAGACTCTTAATAAATCATTTTCCTTTTCTCCCTCCTTCCACATTAACTGTAAATCTAAGCAAGGCCTGCTTTTCTACATATACAAATCAATTTATTTGATTTCTGGGGGTTGCAAAACCCAAATAGATGGATTCAATAATTTGGTGAATGAATAATATTGAATACATTGTTCATTCACTTTCTTTCCCTTCTCTCCCCTATACTTTTCTTCACTTTCCTCCCTTCCTTTATTCCTCTTTTCTCTCTTCCTCCTTCTACTTTTTCTTCCTATTCCCCTTCCTCTTCTTTTCTTTTTCATCTTCTCCTATTGCTTCTTCTCTGCATAACTGACTTACACCTACTACTGGACTGAGGAATCAATAGAAGGCAAATAACAAGCCCTAATTAAGCATGGGATGATGCCCAAGTGTCTCCCCTTTTCTGTAGTCTAATTTTCTTTTCTATAAAAATGAAAGCATTGGACGGTATGATCTTTAAAGTTTCCCTTTTGGCTCTTATATGATCAGAGAGTATATTTCTGAGTGCCTTTTTAAAATGTATGTTTTGTATTTTTTGTATAAGTACATTTTGATTCTGATCTGTAATGTAATATGCATTAATTTATAAATTGATCTTTTTAATCCAAAATAAATATTAAGCTCATATATCTACTTACTCTGTTTCATGTATAGAGGAAGTCCAAAAGACCAACAAATTGATTTTTATTTGCTATTAGTTGCAGGTCATAACTTTTGGTTGCATTTATATAAATCCAATTAAATTTTTTATATGACAAAGTTGAATTCACTTATTTTTTTTCTTCCACTTTTCTACAGAATAGAATGGGAAAGTACTAGTGCATAGTTCAAGCTGAAGAACAATTCCCCACAGATAATGAAGTTCTCTGGATATTCTTTTTTTTTTATGGATAATATCAAGCCTGGCTCATTGCAAAGCCTCTTAGATGAACTTAATGCTTATTGTGTGGTTCAGACAGGGAAGTGAGTGACCATCACATAATTAAATAGTTGGAGATATCTCTAGTAGCAAAATGAAGGTTAATTACACATTCTTGGGAAAAGCAGGTATCACTCCAATTGAATAAGCAATTGAAGGGAGGAGGCTCTTTACAGAGGCAGAGCCCCAAATTATATAGTCCTTAATGCAGAAGATCCCTCCCACCACTGACCCTCATCCTCAAAAGCTGAAGGAATGTGGTGTTGCATTCTAAATATGGACATAAGCCCCTAACTGCTGATTTTTTTTTTTTTTTTTTTTTGCTGAGGCAATTGGGGTTAAGAGACTTGCCCAAGGTCACAGAATGAGGAAGGGCATCTGGCAGCCAGTGTTATCTGTGGAACTATAACAAGGCCCGGTGGCCTCAGGGCTATTAACCCATCATTCCCATCTCAAGCAGTCCAGATTCAAATTCACTGGAGCTGCTTCAGGCTGATAAGGGGTGTAGAGCTGTCCCTGACTAGTGGGGTCCAGACTGAGACAACCTGCAGAGGGTGCTGAATGTCAGAATCAGGTAACAGATGATTTCAGGTTGACCAAGTAGTTGGATTTCATGGCTTGGAGTCTGGAAGAAATAACTCTCACAAGTAGATTAAAAAAATGCAAGGACCAAATAGAAGGAAAAAAAAAAAAGAATAAACAAAAATGAAGTTAATTTTTGGGTTACTAGGGAACTCCAGGAATCTCATCCAGAGGAAGACTGGGGGATGAGGAGAAAGATGAGGCTATCATGAATGTCTCTTATCCAGACAACTTTTCCTAGAATAAATACCAAATATATTTTCCCCAATTTCTTGTTTTTGTTCCCTCAAAGAAGATGAGGCAATGAGTGGAACATTGTGGTCCTATACACAGTAAAAGATGTGCTCAGGTGGTCTAGGGTACAAACACCATAATGTTTAGAGAGGATGACATGTAGAGTGGAGATAATAATTAAATGACTTTGATCTCCTTTCTTACAAGTGAAGGCTTTTACCCAATTAGTACCCAATTTGAAGCCTCGACCAGGGGGCATATGTTAAAAATCCATCTGCCAATCTTCCCTTAAGTGTGTATTGAATTAAAGGTGTCATGTTCAGGGGCAAACAGGCAGCAGCACAGGCAGCTGAGTCCTCAAGTTTGTTTCTCTTGGTCTGAAGTTGATCCCTCTTCTGTTGTCCTTTATGAAACATAACAGAAACTTCTCTAGGTCCATGAACAGCTTATAGTAATTGTTCCCCTGCATATTTAATGGGGGAATGTTTGGCTCTCAAAAATTCCCTTTCTTTCCATATAGCCCCCATGAGCACATGCAAAACATGAAAGGCATATTTGGAATCAGAAGAGATATTCACTCTAGGCAAAAATGCTCTGAACCTGGTGGGAAGATTGGCTTAAGTTGAATTTAGAGGCTTTCTCATTTAGGAAGGCTATGGCAGCCACAGCTCTAAGGTGGGAGGGCCATCCCAAACACATCAAGTTTCTTTGAAAAGTAAGCAAGGAATCTGGGCTCAGGTCCTAGAAATTGAGTCAAGACCCCTAGGACCTGGCCCAACTTTCATCAACATACAGAGTAAAAGACTTTGGGTAGAGTTACAGTGGGGAAGAGGTTAGTTAAGCTTTCAAGGTCTTAAAAGCCTTGGCCTGATCAGGGAAGATTGTGTACTTGAGCAAAAAGGAGATGGGAGTTAATTTGTGGCCCAAATACTTAACAGAGTGATAAGCAAAGTGGGCCTTCAGACTAAGAAACTCTTGCTCCAGGAAGCTAGAAAGTTATTTTATGGCAGCAGCTGGAGAAGCCTCCAGGGCTGGGCTGCCCAACTTATGTAACTTATGGCATTTCCCCCAAATGGTGGATTACTGACTTAATGATCCATTAGGCAATCAAATCCAAATTTGAAACTCAAAATAATATTATTTACAGTCCCAAGAGATTTCATCTCAATGGCAAGTTTCACTTATCAGGTTTTAGATCCTAAACTATCCCATGTGCCCATAGAGCAAAGCCAAAGCTAGACTGTCAGGTTAGAATCCTGCTCTAGGTACTTCAAGAAAACTATAGATCGATGTTTCTTGCACAGTAAGATAACTGTATAGATACGTATACATAGATTGGATTTGTCATATAATTTAACATATTTAGCATGTATTAGATTACCTGTCATCTAGGGGTGGGGAGTGGGGGGAAGGAGGGGAAAAGCTTGGAATAAAAAAAAAAATTTTTTACAAAGGTCAATGTAGAAAAATCACTCATATGTTTTGTAAATAAAAAGCTTTTCATAAAAAAAGAAAATTATAGATCATATTTTATCATACTCATTAAACAAAGAGAACATTATGCACTTAAACAAATATTAAATAATTTGCTGAAGACAGATGGAGACCTTGGTAGAAATAATCATTTTCAGAGAGCTTGCAGTTCTAATAAACCTTTAAAAGTTTCTTGCATTGCTAAGCAGTGGAATCTTTGACATAGCATCAAAAATGACTTTGCTTTAAAAGCAGCCATAAACTTGAAAAAATAAAAAGATTCAGTTATTAACAATAGAAGCAATTAATTGGTGGGGGAAGTGGTGCTCCAGTGAGTGGGTGTTTTCTCACTCCTAATGAGCAGCCACACTCAGTGGAAAAAGTGGATAAAGCTTTCACTTTCTGCTTTCCTTTCCCCCATGCCATGTGGTATCTCCACTATGTTTTTCAATCAATTTCTTACAGCTAATTCTTTTAGGATGCTAAGTTCCTTTCAGAATTTAGCCTGTCAGCTAAAAGCATGCCCAAACCTCATGGGGGGCTCCCTTTCTACTGGGTAATTGTGAGTTCCATTGGGGAACTTGCACCCTCCCCCCCTTTTTTTTTTTAACTTTAAGATTCACAATAATGAATTCAAACATTCTGGAGAGCAATTTGGAACTATGCTCAAAGAGTTCTCAAATTATGTGTACCGTTTGACCCAGCAGTGTTTCTACTGGGCTTACATCCCAAAGAGATTTTAAAGGAGGGAAAGGGACCCACATGAACAAAAATGTTTGTGGCAGCCCTTTTAGTTGTAACAAGAAATTGGAAACTGAATGAATGTCCATCAGTTGGAGAATGATTGAATAAGTTATGATAAATGAATGTTATGGAATATTATTGCTCTGTAAGAAATGATCAGCAGGATAATTTCAGAGAGGTCTGGAGAAACTTAAAGGAACTGATGCTAAGTGAAATGAGCAGAACCAGGAGATCATTATACACAGCAACAGCAAGATCATACAATGATCAATTCTGATAGACATGGCTCTTTTCAACAATGAGATGATCCAGGCCAGTTCCAATGATGTTGTTTTGAAGAGAGCCATCTACACCCAGAGAGAATACTGTGGGAACTAAGTGTGGTTCACAATATAGTATCACTTTTTTTATTGTTATTTCCTTGCATTTTATTTTTTCACATTTTATTTTTCTGGTTTGATTTGATTTTTCTTGTGCAGCAAGATAATTGTATTAATATGTATGCATATATTTGATTTAACATCTATTTCTATTTATGTTTAACATAAAAAAGATTCACAATATAGCTAACATCTAAATAACTTTGGACCAAATTTCATAAAACTTATACATATGTCCAGCTGAGCTGACAAAATTTTGAATCATAGCTTATAATTTTTATATATTACCTAATATACATTTTAGAAAGAAACTAATTTGGCTAATTAGGGTTATGAACAAGTGACTTCTTATCTATCTATCTATTTATTTATCATTATTCTCCTTGGAGGGTGGCTTGGACTGAGCCGAGCCCATCTTAATTTGGACAGAACTTTGAAGTTCCACATGCCCAACTATGGCAGGATCTTCTCTGACTCTCAGTCCCTCAGAGATTATTCTGTCCAGAGCACTTCCAGAGTCTATAATTCTGAACTCAAGGATCTCACAGGTCTTCTTACCTTTGGGTTGTGTGCACACAAGTTGTCTGAATTTTTTGTCCTCTCCCATTGTTTAGAATTTTGCCATGGAGTTTCTTATGTTGCTTTGCCCTGAGTCTCTCTGCTGTGTATGACTTCACCTAGGAGAGCAAGGAGAAGGCCTGGACACTCTTGAGCTGCCTAAAATAGGGCAGGGCACCATCCAGCTAACACCCAAGAGTTTGCCCACTCACCAGATCAAGTGATCCAAAACTATGTGGTTCAGACGGGGAGGTGAGTGACCACCATATAATAAAATTGCCCTAGAAATCTCTAGGAACAAAATGAAGGTTTATTATATGTTTTCAGTAGAAGTGGCCATCACTCTAGTGGAATAAGCAATCAATGGGAGGAGACTCTTTACAGAGTCAGAACAGTAAATTATTTATTCCCTAGTGCAGAAGATCCCTCCTACTACTGACCCTCAACCTCATTGGCTGAAGGAATTTGGTCTTATATTCTAAATGTGGGCACAATTCCCCTTCCTATTGTTTTTTTCCCCAAAAAATTTATTGGATCGATTGAAAGGGAAGTAACCATTGACTAATGGTTATCTATGCTATCTATTTCCTGTGGGGCATGTGATTTCCTGAAGATCTAGGGTCTGACCTTTTTTGCCCTACAATTCTCTATGAATAGGGATCGTGTGACTTCCTGAAACTTAGATCTAAGATCCTACACAGCCTCTGAGAAATCTTCACCTGATCCCATTCACTATTCAAAAGAGTTTGGTCAAATTATTTATTCAGGAAAACCAAATGGGTGAAGAATGCTGATTATTAATATTATCATTCATATTAGAATGGATAATTTATAGAGTTTATCCATAGGTTGTGTGTGTGTGTGTGTGTGTGTTTGTGTGTGTAATATGCACAAATAGGCAACTCTCTCTCTCTCTCTATATATATATATACACACTGATAATATATGTATATACATTCATACACATATATAATTATACAAATATCCATGCATATTATGTAATGTGTTATATACATATAGGGCAATCTTGCAAATGAACAATGGACTTGACCTAAAATTAAATAAGAAAAATAAAGTAGATGGAATTATTTTGAGAAATTACTCAGTACGTTACATGAATCCATATATCCCTGAAATACAGGCCTATATTTTCAAATAATATTCTTCCAGTGAAAAGAGCATGATATAGTAAACATAGAATTGATCTCAGAGTTAAGATCTGAATTCTTTTCACCTCTGACACATGTTGACTGTGAGATCCTATGAATGTTCCTTTACTTTTCTTTTTTCTTTTTTTTATTAAAGCTTTTTATTTGCAAAACATATGTATGGGTAATTCTTCAACATTAACCCTTACAAAGCTTTCTGTTACAAATTTTCCCCCCCTACTCCCCACCCCTCCCCTAGATGGCAGGATATCCACTACATGTTAATTATGTTAAAATACTTGACAAATCGAATATATGTATACATATTTCCACACTTACATTGCTGTGCAAGAAAAATCGTATCCACAAGAAAAAAAAATCAGATAAAGGAAACCCAATGCAAGCAAACATCGATAGAGAGCATGAAAATGTTATGTTGTGGTCCACATTTCATATACTCTCTCTGGGTGTATATGGTTTTCTTCACTGAACAACTGGGACTGCTTTGAAACATTTCATTGTTGAAGAGAGCCATGTCCATCAGAATTGATCATCATGCAATACTGTTGTTGCTGTGCATGATGATCTCCTGATTCTGCTTGTTTCACTCAGCATCAGTTCATGCAAGTCCCTCCAGGCCTCTCTGAAATCGTCCTGCTGGTCGTTTCTTACAGAGCAATAATATTCCATAACATTCATATACCATAATTTATTCAGCCACTCTCCAATTGATGGGCATCCAGTTTCCAGTTTCTAGCCCCTACAAAAAGGGCTGCCGCAAACATTCTTGCACATGTGGGTCCCTTTCCTTCCTTTAAGATATCTTTGGGATATAAGCCCAATAGAAACACTGCTGGGTCAAAGGGCATGCACAGTTTGATAACTTTTTGAGCAAAAATTGCTCTCCAGAATGGTTGGATCCATTCACAGTTCCACCAACAATGTCATGGGATAGCTATATTATACCACAAATGAAAAATGATACAGTAGTAGCATTGCAAAAGATCTCATCTGAACAATGTCAGTCTAGGAAAAAAAAAAAAAATGTGTAGTCAAATAAGAAGAGTACAGATAGCTAAAAATAGCCAGCATGATCCCTTGCATCCATACAATTCCAAGAAAAGGATTTTCACAATTGCCACCTTGTGTAGTACATGTTCTAACTTAAAATTATATTGTGTTTATCCCATAATACATTTTTAATTTACATATATATATGCTTATTCTTCCTTTCAGTAGACTAATTGAAAGTAGAAGCTCATTAGCTTTGATGCCTAATAAATGTTTATTGAATGAATAAATGAATGAATAGGTTTCAAGAAAATACAAGGGAACTTACCAGGATATTGGGCAGATGTACTATATAGGAAAACTTAGGCAATAGTCACATAGAAGAAGCAGATAAGGGTGGATTATGCTTGTTGTTCATCCCTTGCAAAGAGATCCAATGACTTTGGGAAGATGATGTCTTAATTTCTAAGTGAACTACATTTAAAGTGAAGCAGAGTTGTGCAAAGTCTTTAGCTTCATTTTCTACTACAGAGTCACCTGAGTCTTGTGACAAGACATGGGTTAGGACAACCCATGGTGGCCTGCAGTGGTTTATGATATCTATTGTTGAATAAAGTATCCATATTAATGAGATAATAGAACAATTGGTACATCAGAGTAATTTATTATTTTAACATGGCTAAGACAGTCTTTTAGTACTAACTCACAATTGCCTCTGCAGTGTTTACTAGATATGAATAAAAAGTATGACTAGTTAAATGAAACCAAAATTTCCTACTAAATCATTCTTGAGATTTTTTAATTTTCCAGTAGTTGTCTCTAGCCTAGATGACCCAATTTCTCAAAGTATTTGGGTAGCTGTTTATATGGATGAAGTGCCCCAAATCCCCAAACAATATAACCAGGATGATGAAAAATCCTAGAGGAATATGTTTGTATTATTTTTCATTTCTTTTATCATGTATTTTTGTTCCTGCTGAAAAGATTTAAAATTGATCTTCTTCATTTCCATATATGCTCTCCATTGGAGATAAAGTTTCCTATACAAAACTTTTTCTAAGCCTATATGTTCCTTAAATATAGGCTTAGAAAAAGTTTTGTATAGGAAACTTTATCTCCTGAAAGATGAAATGAATTTTATTCATAAATTTATTCATAAAAACATTCATAAAAATGAAAGAATTTTAAGAGAAAGAATGAATCCAGTTACAATATTTTAGAAAATCATAAAATTGAAAAATTAGAAGGGACCATTGTGGACATTTAGTTTCACCATCAGTAAAGACAATAACCCTCTCTTCAAAATTTCTGCTAATTGCAAATTCATTCTTTATTTCAGGAAATAATGGGGACCTGACTTTCCCCTGTGGTACTCTATTGTATTTTTATACAACTCTAGTAATCAGGAAGCTTGTATTTATTATAGAGAGTATGATATAGAAATCATCTAAGTAAATGATTTCATTTTCAGCTGAGGAAAATTATGTAGGATGGTTGGAGTAAATTAGTCAAGATGAAGTAGCAGAGGCAGAGGAACTCATCTCCTTTATTTCAATATCCATCCTTCTTTCAAATGAACCCTATTGAGCTGAAATGTAATTTTCACTCATTTGCTAGTCCTGGAATCTGGTTGGTCCTGGTTCTTTACCCTTGTGCTAAACTATGCAAATCCAATTTCTATTTCATTAGCCATTCCTTAAAGTATTTGAAGGCAGCTATCGTAGTCCATAGTGGGCAATAAATAGATCGCCAGAGTTGAGTTCAAATGTGACCTGAGACACATCATCTGTGTGATCCTTAGCAAGTCACTTAACTTCAGTTTGCCTCATCTGTTTGCCTTAGTTTCCTCATCTATAAAAAGAATTTGAGAAGAAAATGATAAATCACTCGGGCATTTTTGCCAAGAAAACCCCAAATAAGGTCAGAAAGAATGGGACATGACTGAAATGCCTGAACAAGGAGCAAAAAAAATCACATTTTATTTATTTATTTATTTTGCTGAGGCAGTTGGGGTTAAGTGACTTCCCTAGGGTCACACAGCTAGGAAATGCTAAGTGTTTGAGATCCAGTTTGAACTCCAGTCCTCCTGACTTCAGGTTTGGTGCTCTAACTACTGCACCACTTAGCTACCCTGAGAAATCACATTCTTTCATGTTTCCTCAAACCCCAGGAATTCTCTTCTATATGCTAAACTTCACTTTCTTAAATAACTACTTATATAGCATGATTTTGAGCCCCATCTTTATTTTTACAGTATTTTAGTTTTGTTTTAAAATTTTGTTTTCTTAGCAGGAAAAGTAAAGCCAAATATATTTACAAGCAAAACAAGAAAACATTCAAAAAAGCATAAAAGAGTAACTATAATTGTTTACATGTATTCTTACCTCTCTGTGACTTACTATTTTAATTAAAAGAAAGAGAAGGATCAAAATGCTAATAAGTTGCTATCAGCTTTATCCTGTTGCTTTCATTGTATAGCTGTAACTGCTCTATATGTCGCCCTTTGCTACTGTTAATTTTCATCATCTTATATTTGTTTTTCTGTATTTTTTAAAAAAAATTGTTCATAATTATGATTTCTTGTAATATAGTATCTTCCCACTACATTTGTATGTTCTAATTCCATCAGTAATTCTACAATTACTGGGCACAAAATTTGCTTCTAATTTTTTTGCTATTATAAGAGTTTTTGAAAGTTTTCACCTTATCTTAGTATTCCTGGCCTGACTGCAATATCTCCTTGACACCTCTCAGAGATTCATTCGATATTCTGGTATCCTTCTTGGTCTTCCTCCAACATATCTCAGACTACTGTTTTTGATATGCTGGGTTCTGATTAGTGAAGTTTTCCCCAATCTTAGTATAGAATCTATAGGATATATTTTACTCCTTTGAGATTATAAAAGGATTGGGAATCAAAAAGTATATTGACTTACTGGAGGACATTCATCTGCCTTTTTCTGTGTCTGTGACATGTCAAAAATGCTTGAATCATACCTCCCAGGGCAGTGAAATAAGATAAATTATTGATTATGTTGAAATGAATAATGTTTTATGAAATGAAATGAAATAAAGTTTTATGCTTTTTATTTATATGATATATCATTATCATGATGCTTGCTAACATTTATCTTTCAATAAATTTAATAATTTCCTTTAAATATTTTTTTATCTTTTAATTTACCTTTCAACAAATATCTGTAGTCTTATAACTGGAAGTACTTTTTTGGCAAAAGAACACTGTCTAAAGGATTTGAAATCCAGGATCCAAATCCTATATCTGATTTTCATTAACTTTGTGACCTTGGAGAAGTTACTTATTTCCATGACCATCACTTTCCTTATTGGCAAAATAGGGGGTGCATCTTGGATTAGATGTATTTGAGTGCTCTTTTACCTTTAGAATCACTATGCTGTAGTGATTGTGAGCAAAAATTTTTGTTTCAAGTTTTTCCTCCCTTCCTCTCCCCTCCGCTTTCTCCCATAGAAAGCAAGCAATCCAATATAGGTTAAATGTATAATTCTTCTAAATGTATTTCCATATTCATCATGCTGCACAAGAAAAATCATATTTAAAAAAAAGGAAGGAAAACAAACAAATAACAACAACAAAAAGTGAAAATACTATGCTTTGATGCACATTCAGTCTCCATAGTTCCCTCTCTGGATGCAGATAGCTCTTTCTATTAATAGGTTATTAGAATTGTCTTAAATCACCTCATTGCTAAAAGGAGACAAATCCATCACAGTTGATTATCATATAATATTGTTATTGCTGTGCAAAATATTCTCTTGGTTCTACTCACTTCACTTATCAGCAGTTCATTCAAGTCTTTCCAGGCTTTCTGAAATCATCCTGCTCATCATTTCTTATAGAACAATAATATTCCATTACATTCCTATACCATAATTTATTCAGTCATTCCCCAGCTGATAGACATCCACACAATTTTCAGTTCCTTGACACTATAAAAAGGGTCGTTACAAACATTTTTGAACATGTGGGTTCTTTTCCCTTTTTTATGATTTCTTTGGGATACAGACCCAGTGGAGATACTTCTGGATCAAAGGGTATGCAGTTTCATAACTCTTTGGACATAGTTCCAAATTGCTCATGAGAATTGTTGGATCAGTTTACACCTCCACCAACAACACATAAGTGTCTCAATTTTCTCATATTCCCTCCAATTTTTCCTGTTATTTTAGCCAATCTGAGAGGTGTAAAATGGTACCTCAGAGTTGTTTCAATTTGCATTTCTCTAATCAATAGTGATTTGGAGCATTTTTTTTATATGTCTAGAACTGACTTTAATTTCATCATCTGAAAAATGTCTGTTCATATCCTTTGACCATTTATCAATTGGAGAATGGCTTGTATTTTTATAAATTTGAGTCAATTTTCTACATATTTTAGAAATGAAGCTCTTATCAGAAACACTGGATATAAAATTTTCCCCACAGCTTTCTGCTTCCCTTCTAATCTTGGCTGTATTGGTTTTGTTTGTACAAACCCTTTTTAATTTAATGTAATCAAAATTATCCATTTTGCATTTGATAATGTTCTTTAGCTCTTCTTTGGTCATAAATTCCTTCCTTCTCCATAGATCTGAGAGGTAAATTTTCCCCTGTTCCCCTAATTTGCTTTTGGTATCACCCTTAATGTCTAAATCCTGAACCCATTTTAACTTTATCTTGGTATAGGGTGCTAGTCAATGCCTAATTTTTGTCATACTATTTTCCAATTTTCCCAGCAATTTTTTGTCAAATAATGATTTCTTATCCCAGAAGCTGGATTTGGGTTTGTCAAACACTAAATTCCTATAGTCATTGACTATTGTGTTTCTTGAACCTAAACTACTTCATTGATCCACTTCTCCATTTCTTAGCCAGTACCAAATGGTTTTGATGACTGCTGCTTTAGAATATAGTTTTATATTTGGTACTGCTAAGCCACCATTTTTGTAATTTTTTTTTTCATTAATTCCCTTGAAATTCTTGACATTTTATTCTTTCAGATGAATTTTTTTTAAATTATTTTTTCTAACTCTGTAAAGTAATTTCTTGGAAGTTTGGTATGGCACTGAATAAGTAGATTAATTTTGGTAGAATTGTCATTTTTTATATTATATTGTCAATTGTATTATATTTATTATATTAGCACTTTATATTCTTCCAATTGTTTAGATCTGACTTTATTTGTGTGAAAAGTGTTTTGTAATTGTGTTCACATAGATCCTGGCTTTATCTTGGTATGTAGACTTCCAAACATTTTATATTACTCACAGTTATTTTAAAAGGGATTTTTCTTTCTATCACTTATTGTTGAACTTCGTTGGTAACATGTAGAAATGCCAATGATTTATGTGGGTTTATTTTATATTTTGCAACTATGCTAAAGTTATTGTTTCTAATAGTTTTTTAGTTGATTCTCTAACTACACCATCATATTATCTGCAAAGAGTGATAATTTTCTTTCCTCATTACATATTTTAATTCCTTCAATATCTTTTTCTTCTTTTATTGCTAAGAAATGCTTTGGCTGCATCCCATAAGCTTTTGTATGTTGTCTCATTATTATCATTTTCTTGGGTGAAATTATCTTGTTTCTATGATTTGTTATTTGACCCACTCATTTTTTTAGGATAGATTATTTAGTTTCCTTTTTTTGGGTCTATTTTCCATGTTTTTTTATTGCACATAATTTTTATTTCATCATAATCTGAAAAGAATGCATTTACTTTTTCTGTCTTTCTTTATCTGATTGTGTGGTATAATACATGCTCAATTTTTTCTGTAGGTTCCATGTACCACTGAGATACCTTTCTATTTCAATTCAATTTTCTCCACAGGTTTATCATAGCTAACTTCTAAAATTCTATTCACCACCTTTGCTTCTTTCTTGTTTATTTTATGATTAGATTTATCTAGTTCTGAAAGAGGGAAGTTGAGATTCCCCACTAGTATAGTTTTGCCATCTATTTCTTCTTGCAACTCACTTCTTTTTTAAGAATTTCGATGCTATTCCATTTGATCCATTTATGTTTAGTAGTAATATTAATTCATTATTTTTGGTACTCTTTAGCAGATGTATTTTCCTTCCTTATCTCTTTTAATTAGTGTGTTTTTGCTTTTCCTTGATCTGAGATCAGGATTGCTATGCTTGCTTTTTTCATTTTAGCTGAAACATAATAGATTCTGCTTCTGCCTTTTACCTTTACTCTTTATGTATCTCTCTGCTTTGCAGTGTGTCTGGTAATTAACATATTATAGGATTCTGGCTTTTAATCCTGTCTGCTATCTGCTTCTTTTGTTCATCCCATTTACATTCACAATTAAGATTACTAATTCTGTATTTCCTGATATCCTATTTTCCCCAAGTAATACTTTTTTTCTCTTCTTTTCCCCTTTCCCTCATTACCAGTTTATTGCTTCTGACCATCCTCAATCTGTCCTCCCTTTTATAGAACCCCCTTCTCATCCTTTTCCTCTTTTACTTCTGCCTTCCTTTTTCTTAGCTTTCCCTTTTCTTTTCCTCTTTTCCTTCCTACTACCCTGTAGGGTGAGACAGATTTATATACCAAATTAAATACTTATTTTATTCCCTCTTTGAGGCAAATCTGATAAGATTAAGGTTCAAACCGGGCTAATCCCCCCTTCCTTCTTTCCCTCAATTATAATAGATCTTTTGTGTCTCTTCATACATTGAGATTCATTCCATTTTATCTCCCCTTTCCTCTTCTTTTAGTTCAATCCTTTTTCACGCCTAATCTCTTTTTCTTTCCCTTTTTCTTTTTGCTGAGGCAATTGGGGCTAGGAAGTGTTAAGTGTCTGAGATCAGATTTGAACTCAGGCACTCCTGAATTCAGGGCTGGTGCTCTATCCACTGCGCCACCTAGCTACCTGCCCCCCAATTTCTTTTTTATATTAATGACATCCTCTAAGTATAAACCCTTATAAATGTCCTGACAAAGATACGATTCTTAAGACTTATACATATTTTCTTCCCACATAGAAATGTAAACATTTTACCCTTTAAAAACATTTTTTCCCCTTCATTTTACATTTTTTTATGCATTTCTTGTGTCTTGCATTTGGAAATCAAATTTTCTGTTCAAGGGGCAGCTAGGTGGCGCAGTGGATAGAGCACCAGCCCTCAAGTCAGGAGGACCTTCAAATCTGATCTCAGACACTTAACACTTCCTAGCTGTGTGATCCTGGGCAAATCACTTAACCCCAATTGCCTCAGCAAAAAAAAAAAAAAAAAAAAAAAAAAAAAAAAATTCTGTTCAACTATTCAAAAATTATTAAAAAAAAAACCCTATTTCATTGCATCTTTTCCCCTGAAATTATTCCTATTGAAATTCCCTAGCTTAATTTTGATGGGTATTTGATTCTTGCTTGTTATTCCATATTCCAGGTCTTCTAATCCTTTGATGAGGAAGCTGCTAGATTTTACATAATTCTGATTGTGGTTCTTCAGTATTTGAATTGTTTCTTCCTTATAGTTTACAGTATTTTCTCCTTAATCTGATAATTATGGAATTTAGCTACAATATTCCTTGTAGTTTTCATTGTGGGTCTCTTTTAAGAGGTGATCAGTAGATTCCTTCAATGACTATTTGATCCTCTGGTTCTAGGACATCAGGGCAATTTTCCTTGATGACTTCTTGAAAGATTTTGCCTACCTTCCTTTTTTCTTCATGACTTTCAGGTAGTCCAATAATTCTTAGATTCTCTCTCCTGGATCTATTTTCCAGGTCAGTTTTTTTTTTTTTTTTTTTTTTTTAATGAGATATTTAACATTTTCTTCTCTTTCTTTTTCCATTTTGTTTGACTAATTCTTGATTTCTCATTGAGTCATTCTCTTCCATTTGTCCAATTCTAACTTTTAATCAATTATTTTCTTAGTAGCTTTTTTACTTTTTTTTTTATTTGACCAATTGTACTTTCAAAAGAGTTGTTTTGTTCAGTGATTCCCCTCCCCCCATTTCATCAATTTTATTTTTTAAGAAGTTGTTTTTTTTCAGTCAATTTCTGTGCTTCCCTTTCCAAGGTATTTGCTTCCCTCCCCCAACTTTCATAACTCTCCTTCAATGCTCTCATTACCCCTAATTTTCTTCTTTCTCTCTTTTAAGATCCTTTCTGAACTCTTCCAAAAAGTTTTTTGAAGTGGAGACCAGTTTGTATCCTCCTTTGAAGCTTTATCTGCAGGCATTTTGCCTTTGCTGTGCTCTTCTGGATTTGTGTTCTGGTTTTCCTTGTCTCCATTGTAGCTCTCTATGGAAAGATGTCTTTTTGGGTTTTTTTGTTCATTTTGAAAATTTGATGCCTGAGGAACAGGGGATATTGTCCTGAGCTTCCTCTGCAGGGTGACAGGGTCTTTTCACTGACTGCTCTGGAGCCAGTGCTGCAGGCTTCCCCACAACACTGAGTGGCCTGGCCAGTTCCTGTTATGCTGAGGTTCAGGGGCTCACAATTTGTCTCTTCAGGTTATGCTGGAGGTCTCACAACTAGTCTCCTGATCTGTACCAGGACAAAGTAACCAAAGCTGCTGCATTCTGGCTAAGAGCTTCTTGGTATATTCTGTGCACTAGATCTCCTCACACCAGATCTCCCTATGCCATGACTGTGCTGGGTCATGTTCCCCCCTTTGCAATTGATACAAATTTTTCCTGAAGTCCTAAGATATCTTCTTAATCTGGAAAATTATTACATTCCAAATGTTTGTTAGTTCTGTCACTCTTAAATCTTTTCAGAGACTTGATCTAGTGTTGATTATGAGCCAAGTCAGGAAAAGTTCAGTCAACGTACTGTCTACTTTCCACAATTTTGACTCTGCCCCTGATTGTGAGCATTTTCTGCAATTTATAACTTAACACTCTATCAAACTTAAAAAAAGAAACCAGAAATTCAGTGCTATGACTGAATTCATGAGTTATTGGGCAATAGCAAGGAAGACCTAGAGTAAGCAGAGAGATGAGAGGAATTGCTATCTCACCATTGTTATCATCCTGGAGTGGGCAGTGCTGATAGTGAGGGGTATATGAAAAAAAATGAGAGAAAGAAGGCCACTTGAGTAGATTGGTATCTCATCAAAAATTCAGTAGTTTGATTCTAGGAAATTATTAAAGAAAAAAAATAACTCTGTGTCAAATAAATAATGCTTTTTACTTACTCTAAGGGAACAGGGACCATGAAGGACCAAGTGAAGAAATGAATTTTGAAAAAAAAAAAAAACTCCCACTAATTCTCTTCCTCCTCTCTCACACTCCTTCAGGGAAAGAAAACATTATGGAACGGAAGAAAAATGGAAAATATGACATGCAAAGATTGTGAATAGATCCATGGTTTCACTGGTTTAGGGTATTACCAGATGAAGAAACAGTAGCATTGATTGAGAGGGAATGGTAAAGTCCAAAGCATAATGGTCAGCCAGTGAAAATGTCCATAGTCAGGAGATGGGAGTGTTTGATTTGGGGAAGAGCAAAGTGGTCACTGTTACTGTATTGTACAATACAGGAAGGGGGATAAAGTGAAGAATACCAGAAAGGTAGAAAGAGGCCAGGTTGTAGCAGTTCATTAGATAAAAGTCTGGGCCTAGAGTCATAAAAAACAGAATTCAAAAATGGCCTCAGACACAAACTATGTCATCTAATCATTATCTACCTTGATTTCCTCAGTTGCTAAAATGGGTCTAACAATCATACTTACCTAATAGGGTTGTTGTTAGAATCATATTAGCTATTATTTGTACAGAGGTTAATACAGTGACTGATACATAGTAGGAATTTAATAAATGTTTGTTACCTTTTCCCATTTTCCTTGTGAAAGCCTTAAAAGCTCAATAGAAGATTTTATAAAAGTTACAGGAGATAATAATGAGCTATTGGAGTTTATTGAATTGGGGAGTTAAAATGGTCACACTTGTGCTTTAGAAAAAAAATAAGTTTGGAAACTGGATGAATGATGGAGTGGAGAAGTCAAGACTTGTGACTGAGAAACTTATCAGAAAGCTATTAGAATAGTCCAAGTATGGACTCTATATAATAGAGTGAGAAGACATAGGCATAAATGAATATGGAAAGTCAAAGGTCACACATAGATTTCATACCTAGATGATTGGGAAGATGATGATTTACTCAGAAGGTCAGAAGAAGGGAAAAGTCAGGGGGAGAAATAGCTCTGTTTTGGGTACATTGAGGTTAATGTATCTATGGAACAACAAATTTGAGGTGTCCAATTGGCAAGTGGAGTTGTAAGATTAAAGATGAAAAGAGAAGTTAGGGCTAGATAAATAGATCTATTTGCATATAGATAATGTGAATCCATGAGGATTGATGAGATAACTAAGAGAAATAATACAGAAAGAGAAGAGAAGAGAATTCATGAAAGAGTCTTGAGGATCACCCACAGTTAAGGTTATGATCTGTATGAATATCCAGCAGAAGTGCACTGGCTAAGAAATAGAGTAGTCAATCAATGGAATAGGTTAGGTTCACAGGACAAAATAGGCAATGACTGTAGCAATCTAGTGTTTGACAAACCCAAAGACCCTAGCTTTTGGGATAAGAACTCACTATTTGACAAAAACTGCTGGGAAAATTGGAAACTAGTATGGAAGAAATCAGGGCTTGACCCACACCTAAAACCAAGTTCCAAAATAAGATTTAAATGGCTTCATATTTTAGACATATAGAGTGATATTATAAACAAATTAGAAGAACATAGGATAGTTTACCTCTCAGATCTGTGGAGAAGGAATGAATTTGTGTCCAAAGAAGAACTGGAACTCCTAATTGAACACCAGATAGATAATTTTGACTATATTAAGTTAAAAAGGTTTTGTACAAACAAAACTAATGCAGACAAGATTAGGAGGGAAGCAACAAATTGGGAAATCATCTTTACATTTAAGGGTTCTGATAAAGGACTTATTTCTAAAATATATAGAGAATTGTCTCATATTTATAAGGATTCAAGCCACTCTCCAATAGATAAATGGTCAATGGATATGAACAATTTTCAGATGAACAAATTAAAATTATTTCTAGGCATATGAAAAGGTGCTCCAAATCACTATTGATCAGAGAAATGCAAATTAAGACAAGTCTGAGATACCACTACATATCTGTCAGATTGGCTAAAATGACAGGAAAAGATAATGGCGAATGTTGGAGGGGATGTGGGAAAACTGGAACACTGATACATTGTTGGTGGAACTGTGAATGGATCCAACCATGCTGGAGAGAAATTTGGAACTATGCCTAAAAAGTTATCAAGCTGTGCATACCCTTTGACCCAGCAGTGTTTTTGTTGGGCTTCTATCCCAAAGAGATCTTAAAGGAGGGAAAGGGACCCACATGTGCAAGAATGTTTGTGGTAGCCCTTTTTATAGTGGCAAGAAACTGGAAACTGAATGGATGGATGCCCATCAACTGGAGAATGGCTGAATAAATTATGATATATTAATGTCATGGAATATTATTGTTCTGTAAGAAATGACCAGCAGTTATGATTTCAGAGAGGCCTGGAGAGACTTACATGAAGTGAAATGAGCAGAACCAGGAGATCATTAAACACAGCAACAACAAGACTATACGATGATCGATTCTTTTATTTTTTATTTATTTATTTTTTGTTTTTCTTTTTTTGCTGAGGCAGTTGGGGTTAAGTGACTTGCCAAGGGTCACTCAGCTAGGGAATGTTAACTATCTGAGACCAGATTTGAACTCAGGTCCTCCTGACTTCAGGGCTGGTGCTCTATCCACTGCACCACCTAGCTGCCTCTACGATGATCAATTCTGATGGACATGGCTCTCTTCAACAATGACATGATTCATACCTATTCCAATTGTTCAGTGATGAAGAAAACCATTTACACCCAGAGAGAGGCCTGTAGGATCTGAGTGTGGACTACAATATAGCATTCTCACTCTCTCTCTGTTGTTTTCTTGCATTTGTTTTCTTTCTCAGTTTTTTTTTCCCCTTCTTGATCTGATTTTTCTTGTGCAGCAAGATAACTATATAACTATGAATACATATATTGAATTTAATATATATTGTAACATATTTAATATGTATTGGACTACCTGTCATCTAGGGGAGAAGGTGGGAGAAAGGAGGGGAAAATTTGGAACAGAAGGTTTTGCAAGGGTCATTGTTGAAAAATTATCCATACATATGTTTTGTAAATAAAAAAAGTTTTAATAAAAAATGAATATGAAGCAGAGAAGACAGAAGTGGTAAGAGAGGGAAAAAGGATAACCAGAAGAGAATAGCATTATGAAAAAGTAAAGAGAAGAGAGTATCAAGAAAATGGTGATCAACAGTGTTTGATGTTAAAAAATAGATCAAGAAGGTTGAGTACTAAGAAAATGTCATTAGAATCAGTAACTTAGAAGAGAGAAATTTGTGTTCAATGATCAATTGGAAGCTAGAAAGCAAAGAGTTTAGAAGAGAGTGAAATGGCAAGTTGTAACATCAATTATAAAACAATTTCTTAAGGATTTAGTCATAAAAAGGGAGATGGGATAATAATACCAGGGATGGTAAACTCAGTTGAATTTAATTTTTATGATAGGAGAAGAATGTATAAGTTTGATTTGTAGACACCAGTAAAAAAGCCAGCAGCCAGGGAAATGATGAAGAGAGTGGGCATGATAAATGGAGTACTTTCTGAAGATAACATGGAATGGAATTATGAGTCTAGTTAAATGGCATCTTAGTCCCTTTATCTTCATATCTGTTCCATTTTTAATAATAGCCTTTTATTTGTCAAAATACATGCAAAAATAATTTTCAACATTCACCCTCACAAAACTTTGTGTTTCAAATTTTTCTATCCCCCCACCTCCCTGTTCTTACTTTGCCTAATGGCAAGTAATCCAATATAGGTTAAATATATTCCTATCTCTTATGAATTATTGATCATTTTGATAGCAATTCTTCCTATGTGGGAAGTATTGTAGTATGATGGAAAGAGCAGTTAAATCTAACTTGGAAACTTGAAAAATTTCCCCAGGCCTCATTTTTTCATCTGTAATATGTGGTGAATTAAATGGTTTTTAATGTTCTTTCTCACTCTAAATCTATGATCCAGTTATCTTTCTGTACTTTATAATCACTATATGACTTAACCTCTGTAACTGGGCATTTTTCTTTTTCTCCATCTTCAATTTTGAGACCTCTTATCACATTAGCTAATCTCAGGGAAAATGCATTTTTCCTGGCCCTCAACAGAGGCACTCCAACCCTGGCTTAGAGCCTATTATTCCTTCATATTATGCCATAGTCCAGAAAGATATATCCTCTTTTCTAACACCAATTTCTAAGCCAAATGATCACTTTATATATCTTACTTTCTCATGTAAAAGTTCATACATTCAGTCCACAGCAGTGATTAACATACCATCTGTATCCTTAAGTCCTTCAGTTTCCTGCTCAGGTCTTTGTAATCCCTAGACATTCTTTCCAGTTCCTTTTGGCAGTTTAATTTGTACCCACATGAATCACAAGATGTGGGTAGCAATTCTCAGGTTTGATAAGTCCCATGTGTTTTACTTACACATGTTCCAAGAGTCTTGTTAATTTAGAATCTTTTGACTTTGGCAATCATTCATCTTGGCAGATTATACCCAACAGCTCATACTCCAATAATTTCTTAAAAAACAAAAACAAAAACAAAAAAAAAAGAAAACTCACACACACACAACCCCCTCCAAAAAAAAAAAAAAAACCAAAAAACCCCACAACAGCAGTGTATATATTCAGCATTCCAAATTAAAGTTTACATTGATCATCTGGGAAAAATCTTAGCACAGAGCTAGATATAGAAATCATTACTAATCAAAAATGAGACTCAGCTTAATCAGATAATTATTTTCCATTGGGAGGATTGATTCTAATAGCTTCTGACTACAAATTATACACCAAAGTCACACAGTAACACACCAACTCAGCAGGGATGAATGAAGCTAAGTAGTAGAAAGATATACAAGAACACATAAAAACAAACATAAGAAGAAACAAAACAAAACAAAACAAAACAACAACAACAACAACAACAACAAAAAAACAAACAAACCTGGGAATAGAAGTAGAACTCACAGAGCAAATCAATTACTGGGAGTTCTCCCTTCTCATTTCCATTTCTTAGAATCCCTCAAATTAGCTCACATACTACTTTCTGTGGTAAGTGTTTCCTGAAAACCTTTCTACCAGTTACTAGTGTCTTCTTCTGCAAGGTTAACCTACAGCTATTACTGTTAATATTTCCCCATGACGCAAATTTTTTGAGGGCAGATTTTTTTTTCCCTTTTTCTTTGTATTTCTAGAGCTTAGTGCAGTACTTGGCACATTGCAAGTGTTTAATAAATTTTGATTGATAGATTGATTGTGTAAGACAGATCTTTCCTGTTGGTGGTCATGTTGAAAGTTTTGCTGATATGAGAGGGTGAAAGGAATGAGAAAGAGGGAGAGGGAAAGGAGAGAAAGTAGTGGAAGACGAGAGAGAGGGAGCAATTCTCAGATGAAAAAAAGACAAAGGGAGCTTAGCCTTTAGGGTCAGTAAGTCATTTCTGAGGCATCTATAGTTTTTTCTACTTTAGCTGTACAGTTTTGTAATATGAAAAGAAACTCCTGATTTCCTTTGGCTTGGATATATTTTAAATACATTCATTTAAATTTTAATTTGTGGAATAAAGCAAGCATTTCTATAACATCATAGAATAAATATAATAATAAAAAGATGATTGCATATGAAGCTGCAAATCTATTGTGTACAACTTGCTATTCCTTTTAAATATATATATATATATTAAAACTATCATATACATTTCTCCTTTTTTTCTTTTTTCCCTCCCTCTCACCCTACAAATTAATATTAGACACATATAGGCATGTATATGCATACTATATATATATAAATATAAATGTATATCTATGTGTGTGTGTGTGTGTGTGTGTGTGTGTGTGTAAAATTATTCTAAACATAATTCTATTTATCAGTTTTTTCTCTGGATCCAGACAGCACTTTTCTTCAAATATCCTTTATTGTTAATTTGGGTTAATTTATAATAGTCAGAATGACTTATTTATGCAAACAATTTTTAGTATTATTTAGCTGCTTATAGTTTTCTTATACTTGTCTAGTAATTTAGCCTTAAACATAATTAAACTGCTATTAATCCATATTTCTCTAACAACTTACTATTTGAAAAAACAGAGGTTCTCTAGTTAGCCTCTAATATGAAATCTATAGAGAAAAGCTATTAACTACTCAAGAGTGAAATCAAATTGTGAATGGAGGAGAGGAATATTTGTAGCTATAATTTCCTAGATACTGGACTGTAAATTAGGGATTAGTCTAATCCAGTTTGGCTAAACCTGATTAATTTTGTGTCAATTTGTAGCTGCTATTGTTCTTAGTAAAGGCATGGACTAGAAACCTAATCAATAAACACCCTTTCAAAGGTTTAGGCTTATGTATTTTGCTTTTCTTAATGCTTAACAACAACAAAACCACAGTGACAGCAAAACATTGTGCTCATCCCTCTGTGTGAGATACAGAAGGATTAACACTTCTACATCAAAAGTAAAGATGATTGATATTCTTAGAACATATAATAAGTAGGAAAAAAATCCTACAGAAATACTTTTTGGCATAATGAAATATTTCACTGAGCAAAATGCTGATAACAACAGGAACACCCCTGCTAGATTTAATAAATGTAACCAAAAGAGCTTTATTTACATAAGAAGCCCATGATTATGAGCCAAATGGAATCAAAAGATCCTCTATGGACAACATCTACATGAAATCAATTCAAGATATGGAAAAAAAAATGAAGAAAGAAAAAAAAAGATAAAGAAGTCTGAGTTGTATAAATTTATTTGTAGAAATAGACAGGATTCATGATGGCAATCCAGAATCAGTTGATTATCACCAGAAATTACTTACAACAAAGTATCACTATTTTGTTCAAAATTAGTGATCAGTAGACAATTCAAGATAATGATGGAGATAGCAGTTTATCATTATATGATATCAAATACCTCATAATTCATGACTTGGTGTCTAAAATTATCAAAAGAAAACTAACTTTCATAAACTAACAGGTAAGAAATTCTCATGCCAAAAACACAATGAAAATAATAAAAGATTTTATATATATGTATATATATTTATATACACATACACATATACATACACACATATTTATACATATTATGTGTATGTATGTTATATAGGAACATATGCATATATGTATATGTGTGTATGTATGTGTGTATAGAAAACTATTGTACATGATCACCTGGATATAACATTAATTCATTAAAAATCAACAACCAGAAAGGAAAAAAAAATAGATGTGCCCTTTCCTAAATAATCATATTCTCCAAGCTATATACAATGAAGTTTTCAGGGTAAAAAATATTCATCAAGATCGATATTATGTGGAAAGGGGAGTAAGTATATTTCATTCCTGATGTCCTGTCTGCTTCTGCAGCCATAACAAATACCCTTATAGGGAAGCAACATTAAGAAACTACTAAGAGTCCAAGACATAGAACAGCAAAGAATTTTAGGCTGGTCCCAATGAAAACTATTGTTCTGATCAGCTTGACTCAGCCAGTGGATCTGTCTGTGGAAGCTAGTAGATCCAGTAGTACTCTTTCAAGTTCTGGTATCACAAGAAATATTCACCAGAACACATCATAAACATCCTACCCTATTGGTTAGAAGTGTTTCAACACAATTGGCACTGACAACTGTAAAATGGACAATTGACAAATATATGACATGACTTGAAGATCTGAATTTGTTCATTATGCCATATCATAAGAAAATTGGAAACATTTCAATAGTTATAGATAAGGAGTTTACACTCAACTCCAAGTATCATAAAATCATACAGTTGATCAGTGTAAGGCAATATCAAGGAATGATTTAATCCCTAAATCTGGATTAGAGAAAAGAGAAGAAATCAAGTATTCAATAAAATTCTGAAAAGGGAAAATGTAAAGATCATTGAAAATCTTTATTTAATATATCCAGCCCATATTATAATTAATAATGTATTATAGCAAAAATAGTATTCATCTCTAAAATGATTTTATAAAGGAAATACTCATACTTATAATCCTATAAAAATGAGTTTGACAGCATGAGTTCAAAGAGCAATTCAATTATATTAAAATAGAGAATTAAAAAATATAATATCTGCTATAACTATCATGAATGAAACCATCCTCTTAAGTTTTGACAGAAAATATGAAAAACATTTTAGAATGACACAAAACAATATATGAAACACATTTTTATCAAAGTAAGTACCATTGGAAAAAAAGGTAGCACTATTTTTTATATAACTATAGTTGGCTTTAATTTTGTCATCTGAAAATTGTCTCTTCATACCCTTTGATCATTTATCAATTGGGGAATGACTTGTATTCTTATAAATTTGACACTTTTTAATATATTTTTAGAAATGAGACCTTTATCTGGGCTATAAAGTCTTTTCCCCCCAGCTTTGTACTTCCCTTTTAATCTTGTTTCTGTTTATTTTGTTTGCCCAGAACCTTTTTAATTTAGTATAATCCAAGTTGTTCTTTTTACCTTTAATAATGTTCTCTAGTTCTTCTTTGGTCATAAATTCTTCCTTTCTCCAAAGATCTGGTAGGTAAATTTTCCCTCCCTACCTTATCTCCTATTATCCCTCCCCCTTCTCTTAGTAATTTTTTTTAACCACTCCACCCACTACCTTATCTTCTCCCCTTTTCCCTCAGTGCTTCTGCTAACCTGTCTCTCCCTTTTCTTTCCTCTTTCTCCACTACTTCTTTATAGGGTTAGATAAATTTCTATACACAACAGAATGATTCAGTTATTTCCTCTTGGTAGCTAAACTGATGAGACCAAGTTTAATACAATGCTCATCCCCTTCCCTTCTTTCCCAAAATTGTAGCATATCTTTTGTGCCTCTTCATGTGAACTAATTTTCCCCTTTCCTCTTTTTCCAGTATAGACTTTTTCCATTTTTTAATGTCTTTTTCTTTGATGTCATCACATTAGTGTTCATTCTCAAGTACACCCTCAGTCCATGTGATGTTCCCAGTGACCAAAACTGTTCTCAAGAGTTACAGATAGGGTTTTCCCATCTAGGAATATAAACAATTTAACTTTTAAATAATATACATTTTTCCCCGTTTACTTTTCTATGCTTCTCTTGAATCCTGTGTTTATAGATTGTTTTCTGTTTAGTTCTGTTTTTTTTTTTTTCAATAGAAATGATTGAAAGTCTCTTGCTTCATCGAAGCTCCATCACTCCCTCTGAAAGATGATATTGAATCTTTCTGGGTAATTAATTCTTGATTGTAACCCAAGGTCCTTTGCTTCCACAATATGGAAATCCAGATCTTCTAATCCTTTATTGTAGCAGGTGCTAGATCCTGGGTAATCTTGACTGTTGCTCCTTGATATCTGATTTTTTTTTTTTTTGGGTCAGGCACCTTGCAGTATTTTTCTTTGAGATTGTAGTTTTGGAATTTCACAATTATATTCCTTGGGGTTTTCCTTATGGGATCTTTTTCTAAAGGTGATCCATAAATTCTTTCAACCAGTATTCCTCTTTTTCTAGAATATTGGGGTACTTTTCCTTAATGATATTTTGTAGAATGCTTTCCAGCTCTTTTTTTGGTCATGATCTTCAGGTAGGCCAATAATTTTAAAATTATCTCTTTTGGATCTATTTTCTGGGTTACCTGTTTTTTTCAATGAGGTATTTCACATTTTCTTCCATTTTTTTTCATTCTTTTTAGTTTGTTTGATACTTGCTGTCTCACAAAGTCATTAGTTACCATTTGCCCTGTTCTAGTTTTTAATGCGTGATTTTCTTCAGTTATCTTTTGTAACTCTTTTTCCATTTGGTTAATTCTACTATTTAAGGAGTTGCTGTCTTCAGACATTTTTTTTTTCTTTCCATTTCCAAGCTTTTGAGTCCCTCATGCATACTTCTCATTTCCTTTCTCATTTTTTTTTCTTCTACCTCTCTTATTTGCCTTTTAAAATCTTTTATGAACACTTCCAAGAGGACTCTGTGGCCTTGAGACCAATTCATATCACTCTTAGAGACTTCCTCTGTGGACATTTTGTCCTCATCTAGATTGGTGTTTTGGTCTTCCCTGTCACCTATAGTAGCTTTCTATAGTCAAGATTTTATTTTATTTCTTGATCATTTTCTTTCCTTTTCTTTTGGTATTTCCTTTTTTTCCCCTTTTACTTTTATGGTTGAGCTCTGTTCCTGAGGCAAAGGGGGCACTATCCCAAGCTTTCTGTGCAGCTCTGAACCTTGGCATTGAGCAAAGATATCCCTTGTGTTTGTAGGGGGTAGCTTTGCCTACTCTTTTCAGGAAACAGTCTGGTTTACCCGAGTTTGCCCTGGGACTGGGTTGGGACTGGAAGCTGGCCCACTGATTTGCTCCTCTACTGAGCCAGGACTGAGGGTCTTAATTGCTGAGTTGCTGTGATTAAGACCCTTTAACCAGCTTTCCTAGATTCTGTCTGAACTTGGCTAACCCTGCTTTTCACCCCAGTGAGATTGACCTTTCTTCCAGTTTTTCCAGTCTATCTTGAACTGGAGAGTGGTTTCATTCCATCAGATTCTGTTCAGAGGCTTGATTTCATGTGGTTTTTGAGGGAAACTGGGGGAGTTCCAGCAGCTTTCTGAATTTACCCCACTCTCTTGGCTTCACCCCCAGCAGTTGCAATAGAAAACTTGAATGACATATTGCTTAGTTGAAGATTTTTTTTAAAAGGCAAAAAGAAATCCAGAAAACAGTAAAACAACAACAAAAGGACAAAAGTCATCAAAACAGCATGAAGAACAAAATAATCAATTCAATAATAGGTAAATATGATGTTACAGAGGCTTAAGATGTAACAAAATCAGAAGAGAGTATCCCCAATGAAGGAAGATACAGGAAATTTCTGGTCATTTATTAGTATGGTGTCTTACACATAATAGTCACTTAAGAACTGTTTGTTGATTAATTGATATATGATCTCAAGAAGTTGAAACCCAACAAAAATTCAAATTGGATTAGAAATGGAATATAAAGTTTGAGTACCATTAGGATAATGAAAAATAGTATAGTTATATAGGGGAGATGAGCAGTTTTTTGTAAAACTTGAAAGTGGTAAGGCCATAATAGATACATAGCCAATGGCTACAAAATTTGACCATTGCTCATAGCAAAACGCTTTACCAGTTTCCTTGAAGATGCTAGTCAGAGGTAGCCCTCCTTAGGAGAAGATGCCACATATCTTGTACCAAAGGTTAAGACTAATTAGGGATCCTTCCAAATGAAGGCCAATTGGTTGGTCATCTAAGTTGTAGAAAGCATTCACAGCTTCTATCTATCTATCCTGTCTATCTATCTATCTACACACATATCCACACATGCACACACACACATATGTATGTGTGTGTGTGTATATTTATATTTATAAACATAGTATGAATGCTCTGGTTTAATATCTGAGAACCAGGTCTGCTACATCTGCTGGCTTAGATTTATAGAGTATCTATATGGGTAGGAGTATTTATTTATTTATTTATTGGGAATGCCATTGGCTTCAGTTCTCACTGACTGTGTTCCTTAAATTATTAAGGGGCTGGGACTAATGACAAAATTCTATCATTTTAAACAAGCTGATGGTTCCTATAAAAGAACTGATTTAAAAAGGAAATGGGATATTAGCCAAGGAATATACAAAAATGTTCCAGAAAATCCCAAGGCTATAAAAAACAGCTTCCTCAAAAAGCTTGTTGAAAACATCATAACATTTATATTGCTTATCACACAGCTTTTGACTCAGTTCCACACTCATGACTTATGTATGTATAGCAAATTCATAAAACAGTGTATTGAGAACATTAGGACTTTTCATGTACGTATGAAAAGAAGTTTTCAATTTAAAATGTTAATCAATGAGATAAAGATAAAATTAACTGATGCAAAATGTGGCATTTTACAGGAAGATAGCTTAAACTAATTTTCATTGTTGCTTTTAAATTGGTTTAAGCTAATTTTGATTCCACTTAGCCTTAAATCCATTAGCATCTCTCCTAAATAATTTGGAGGCCATATTTAGCATCCAAATTATATAAGCATGATATCAATTTACATAGTTCCACCAAAAATAAATTAGACTAATCCTTCATTTTATACAAGATATATAAGATGTAATAACATCTTTCACCATTGATATAAAAATGGCATTTGGACTTGACAAGTAGAAAATTTGAATGTTTTTCAGAGAATGATAGAAGGGGAAGGGAGCAAGTTATTAAACACTATGTGCCAGCTTCAGTTCTAAGTGATTCATAAATTTATTTCATCTGATTCTCACAGGAATCCTATTGGCGAGGTAATTGGCGAGGTAAAATAGACATTTTATAATTGAGGAAGTTGAAGCAGACAGTGGCTAGTTGACTTGCTCAGGATCATAGAGCTAGTAAGTATCTGAAACCATGTTTTAACTTGAATTTTCTTGACTCCTGGCCCATCACTTGATCCACTATCACACCTAGTTGCCTTTGGCAAGACAAAGCTTTATTCTGGAAGTCATATTGAACCAATGACTGGAGATAGTCCTTGGTTTCCTCCATGCAAGATAAAGTGAGCATAAAGATACTAAAAAAGAAGCCTGGTTGAATATACTATGAGAATTATAGAAATCCTGAAATAAAAGATGAATGGGAAGAACAGATTTAAAACAATGGACATCTATAAAATACCAGTTTTACTGTGTACTTCCAAAACTATTAAATGGATAATCTTTGATTTAGAAAACATTCTTAGGGGCAGCTAGGTGGCCCAGTGGATAGAGCACCAGCCCTGAAGTCAGGAGGACCTGAGTTCAAATCTGGTCTCAGACACTTAACATTCCCTAGCTGTGTGACCCTGGGCAAGTCACTTAACCCTAAGTGCCTCAACAAAAAGCAAAAAAAAAAAAAAAAAAAAAAGAAAGAAAACATTCTTACATCATGCAATATTAGTGCACAGGATTTTATCACCTTTGGTGGCCACGGAAAGGTTAATATTTCTTTGCCAAAGGGAGGCAGAAAGTTAATGACTTTTCTTAGAGCATATGAGAAGTCAAAAACCTATACCAAAAGCAGTTATTATGTCATCAACTAATACTAGTCAAAGCTGATAATAAGTAAATGGGACAATGGATTCATAAGCACATGGGAACAGTATAAAGTATTTATCATTTCCATTCATCTATATGCTCAGTAGTTGCCCTATGGATTTTCTTTGCTCATCACTGATTAATTGGGGTAGGTATATGAGTCTGAATGGCCAAGCCAATACATACTCAGATTTGATTTGAAATGTACAAAAAAACCAAAACAAAACTGTATGAGATATAGCATAAAACAAAATTTACTAGATTATAGAATTGTAGATTTTATAATTGAAAGGCATGTTAGTGATCACTGATTCACTCACATCATTTTAAAGATAACAAAGGTTATAAAGGTTAAGTCACTTAACCAAAATCACACAAGTTATATGTATCAAGATTTGAACCCAGCTCTTTAATATCAAACCTAGCATTCTTTCCACTGTAGCATACTGTCACTGTGTTAGGATTTATAAAAAGAGATCATTTATCATCATCTTGTACAAATGGATGTAGCTTCCAAGGGCCATAAGTTGACAGTTCAATTAACTATATGGCACCTTGGGCCAGAAGTTCCTTCTTAATGAGGATGTAAAGTCCCATCAATAATACTGACAGTGGTTTGGTAACAACTCTCCTTTCCCCCACCCAGATAATTTTGCACAAAGTCACTCAAGATTTGTCTGGGGTTATAGCAGCAACTTGTGTCAGAAGGGACTTGGCTATCTCAGGATGAAGCTGAAAAACTGATGTAACCCTTTAGTAAACAGTCACTGGAAGAGAAAAAATAAGCAGAAACTAAGAGTATAGATGTGACTATTACACAAATAGCTAAAGAGCTAAATTTAATATTACTGTGGTCTCCCACAGTGGACAATAATTCATTGAATGAAATGATAGCTAAAGGTATGTAAATAACAACTGTTGGACAAGATTGTGCAAAGGTGAATGTTGAAATCTGTCTTTGCATATATTTGGAAAAATAAAATACTATTAATAAAAAAAGAATGTTAATGCATAGCCCATATCAAATTGCTTGCCTTCTCAATGGGGAGAGGGAATCTGAACATAGTTTTTTTTTAAATTAATATTAAAATTTGTTTTAACATATAATGAGGGAAAATAAAATATTAAATTTAAAATGAAAAAAAATAAAGAACTGTTGGAAATTTATATGGATTGAAAAAATAAGACAGGATCACAGATTTAGAGGGAAAAGGAGCTTAGTGGTTGCTGAATACAACCCTCTCTTATTACAGATGAAAAAACTGAAGCCAAAATAATTTAAATCACTTGATTGGTTGTATATGTTAATTCCTGAGGCAAGAAAACCAAATTTTCCTGATTTGTAAGTTAAGCCCTGTTTCTATTTCTACCCTTAATTGTAAGATCATGGATTCAACATTGGAAGCAAATAGAGGCTAGTTCTCCAGTCATCTAGTTTTGTAGCTGAATAAGAAATTGTAGGTATAGAAGGTTTAAATGACTTGCCTATCGTGTCTTCCATTAGATTATAAGATCCTTGAAGGCAAAAGTTGTCATTTGCTTCTTTTTGTATTCCTGATGCTTAGTACAGTGGCTGACATAAAGTAGACATAATAAATGTTTATTGAAGTGAATAGATTTAGATATTACATATTAGATTAGATTTCAATCCAGGTCACCTGGTACCAGAGTCAATTTTTTTTTTTCCAAAGTACTATGCTATAGCAATTATCAGGAAATGGATCCCAAGGCTTTTTGATTGGGAAGGAACCTATCATCCATTCTGCCCATTGCCTAGAGGATATGTCAGTGTGTAGACTTCAGGTAGTCAATTATACGTGATCTCTTGTGTTAGGGCTCCTTGGGGATACAGTGACTTGCAGCTTCCTATTTATATATACTGCTTTAAGTGCTTTATCGGGTATGTTGTCCACTAGACTGAGCAGCCTTCAATTCCCCCAGGTAGTTATCAGTGTTTTGAAACATGATGCATAGCATAAGTATGAAGAAGAATCTAGAAATCATAGTGTATAGAAATATGGTTGACACTGTGGGTAGTGAACAGCATTATTAAGACAGAGTTCCACTTTGGGCAATAAAATACACTCGTAAAATAGATAATATGGTTTGTAGCATCTGAGATATGTTTGGAAAGTATGCTTTATGTGTTGTCCATCAATTGGATTGAGTGTGATATGCCATTGAGAGATTAAATTTTAACTATAAGTTGTTATTCTGATATATTTCGCAAACTTACCAAGAATAAGTGCATAGGGGAACTTGAAGGTCATATAGTCCAGGTTATACCTAAATAAGAATTTCCCTTTAAAAACAATCTCTGACAAGTTGTCATTCAGCCTCTACTTGAAGAACTCCAGTGAAAGATATATGACATTTGCCTGCTGCTGGCAATGCTCTTGGCAAAGAGAGGAACATATTTCCTTGAGTCCTCATGTTATTTACAATATGTAAATTATGTAGACTCAGTCAAAGGACCCTGATTACAATTGGTAAGAAAGGAGAATTGATTATAATCTGGTTGAGATTTTCACTCTGTCTCTCAAATTAAGTTCACGGAACAAGGGTCTTGTGGGTCATTGTTATTAACATTCTCAAAAGCAATCAAAAATATAACCCCCCCTTTTTTTTGCATCAGTTTAACATCCAACTTAAGAGTAAATTGGTCTCTAGCTAGGTGATCATGGGCAATCAATCAGTCAAAAAACATTTATTAAGTGCTTACAAATGCCGAGTTAATTTAAGAGGGATGGGAGAAAGAAAATTACATCAGCAGAGATTTGCTTTAAATCTCTTCCCTCTGGAACTATCTTTTCCCCCAGCTTGATTAATTTCCTTTTTGGTTTGACAAAGTCATTGATGTTCTGGAGGATCTGGAGGATCACACGGTCCAATTGTACATGCTAGGAGAGATCTTAGGAATTGATGAAAATTCAAATGTAAATTAATGACTCAGAAATTACTAAGTTTTACAGGATGAATTAGTGAGTGAGTGAATGGATGAATGAATCTAGTAAATCTAGTGAAAGTGACCTCCTTCCTGTTCCTCAGACAAGAAAAACTATATCTCAACTCCCAACAATCTTACTGCCTATCCATCATTCCTGGAATTCTCTCCCTCCTCCTCTGCTTTCTTCTGCTTCCCTGGCTTCCTTCAAGTTCAAGTTAAAATCTCACTTTCTAAAGAATGCCTTTTCAAATCTCATTAATTCTAGTATCTTCCCACTGTTGATTTCCTCCAATTGATACTATATGGATATAGATATAAAAATATAGAAAGATACATTTAGATATATAGATAGATATAGACATAAATATAGATTTATCTTGATTGTGCATTATAAACACATTTCAGCTTGATGGTATAATGGAGTTAGGCACTAAGTCTGGAGTCAAGGAAACGAGTTCAAATCTAGTCTCAGATACTTACTAGCTGTGTGATCCTGAGCAAGTCATTTAACATCTGCTTGCCTCAGTTTCCTTATCTGTAAAGTGAAAATGGTAATATTAACTACCTCCAACTGTTGAAATGAGGATCAAATGAAATAATAATTGTAAAATGCTTAGCACAGTACCTGGCATACAATAAACACTAAGTCAATGTTAATGATGATGATGATGATAAATGATGATGATGATGATGATTATTTTGATGATGTCTCTCCACTAGACTGTGATGCCCTGAAGAACAAGGACTATTTTTTCCCTTTTCTTTTAACTCTAGCACTTAGCCTGGCATTTAGTATTTTGGGCTTGCCACATTGCTTGAACACAAAATGTACACTTGCCAAAAAGATTATTTTATGGAGAACTCACACAGAACAAGAGCTCACAAGATAGAAAAAGCGAGACAAGGACACTCAATTGCTTGTATGACATGGGAGACTGTGGCACAGGATAGTCCAACATAGTGTGCCCTCCTCAAAAAAGGTGCTGCACTCTAGGGGCAAAGCAGAATTGAATTAGCCCAGAAGAAATTCAAGATGCACAGTTAGAGAAACCTCCCAAATGTTTGTGTCCAACCTATGGCAGAGAATTCCAAGCTCATATTGGAATGATCAGCCATAGCTGGACACACTGTAACTTGACTTTAACATAGTGATGTCATTTTAGTTCTCTTCAAGAATAGAGGACAACAATAAACTAACCAACCAATATTTGATACTTAATAAACATTTATTTATGGATTGAAATTAAGTTCTATCTCTTTGTGAAAAACAAAGCCCTTTTCTCATGGAACTCACATTTGAATAGAGAAAAATAGTGAATATTGGAGGTTTCAACTACAAGTATGATGGAAATGCCCAAGGATCCTTTGATTGCTGTAGGCATTTGGAACATTGCTATTAATAAGAAAATCCAGTATTTATGTAAGGAAGATAGACTCTGACCTGCTATTTTTTGTTTGCTTCTTATTTTTGCTTGTTTGATAACAAATGGTAATATTAACTACCCCAACTGTTGAAATGAGGATCATAGAATCATAAAGTCATAGAATCATTGGTAAGGAGCTGCCCGGATGTTGCAGATATAATAAACTCATATTACAGATAGGGGATTGAGATTTGTCTAAGGCTAAGGCCATAAAAATAGTAAATGGTAGTGAGAAAATTTGAATCTAGCTCTCTGGATTCCAAACCTAATGCTTATCTTAAACTATGAAAAGACAGAACTTTGGATTTCAGGGTAGATGTTTCACTAAAGGAAGATAAAGATGAAATAAGGAAATAGAAAAGAACAAATACATTTTGTGGGTTTTTTCTTTTCTTTTCTTTATTTTTTTTTTCATTTCTCTTAAAGAGAAAAGAAGAACCTGATTGATGGGGCAAAAAGGTACCTTTTCACTTATGTACAGATGAAAATAAACAATCATATTGTGAAAGTATAATAGAGAGTGGTCCCCTGACTTTTAGAAGGCAGAAGTATTTGAAGAAAAGACTTGAGTTACTACCCTTTGGAGACCAATTGAATTCATTTCATAAGTAATGTGGTAAGCAGATAGTGAGAAAAGTTGGGCATGTGAGTGTATGTGGGCTCTCATTTTCCAAAGAACCTTCTTTACTTTGGGGATGGGGGGGATGAAGTAGAATGTACCAAAGAGCTCTTGACTAATGACAAACAAAAGGCCAATAAAGTAAAAATTTTCGCCAGTGGAATGGGCAGCTGAGGAGAAAGACAACAATTTATTCTAAAGGCCATGAAGGCCACTGAAGTGGGCCTTACGGATCCTATAGAGCTTAGTCAGACATTGAAAAGACGAGGACATCCACTGCATTTTGGACTATTGTTGTCATCTTGGCTTTTTCTTGTCACTGGATCTTTGACTTACATATACACACACACATTATGTAATGTGATATATATGTATATGTGTGTATGTATGTATGTATGATTCTATCTACATGTAAAGGGCAATTACGTGGTATAGTGGATTGAGTACTTAGTCTGGAGTCAGGAAGACTTGAATTCAAATTTAACCACAGCTGTTTACCAAGCTTGTAAACCTGGGCAAATCACATAACTTCAGTCTACTTCAGTTTTGTCATATATAAAATAGGGATAATATATTATACTATATCTCATTGTTGATATGAGAATAAGATAAGATGATAATTGTAAAGCACTTAGTACATATATTCCTTATACATAGTAAGTACTGTATAAATGTTATCTCATATACATTTTTTTTTCCTGAGGCAGTTGGGGTTAAGTGACTTGTCCAGGGTCACACAGCTAGGAAGTGTTAATGTCTGAGTCCAGATTTGAACTCAGGTCCTCCTGACTTCAAGGCTGGTGCTCTATCTATTACACCACCTAGCTGCCCCAACTCATATACATTTTGTATACACATGTATGTATACACATACATGTATGTATATATCATAGTAAATTCAGGTGTGTATTTGCATACATGTTTGCATATATATGTATATATACATATATATGTATATATACATATATATGTATATATATAATTTTTAAAATTTGAAAGTAAATTTGAAGGGGTAAGGCAGTAGTGTTGGGGTTTAAAGGATTGAAAATAATGATTGAAGTAGCGGTGAGATTCATGTTTATTTACTTGGCCCCACTTATCAGAATGGTTTTGGGCAAACAATCCAATGAGATAAGAGAGTGAGTTAGGTAACACTAAATATATCCACTCTTTCCCATCCATTGTTCTCAGTTTTGCTTTCTAGGAGTCAAGCAGTTAATGCCAACATTTCAAATATCTGAAGACAGCTACTAAGGCCTGCAAAACATTCTCTCTTATCTTTTCTAATTCAAGGTAATATCATTATTGGCTTATTTGTATATTTGCATATTCTTCATATACCTCAAACTTGAAGGCATTCATAAAATTGGATTCCTTCTTTGGAATCTTTAGCTTATTATTATTTCCTAAAATATGGGGCATAGAACTGAATGCAGTGTTTCAGATATCATCCAAGTGGATCAGAATACAAAAGGTCTGATGCCTCCTTAGTCCTGGATACCATACCCTTGTTAAGACAATATTGGTTTTTATGGCTGCTGCAAATCATTGTTGATTCATATTATGTTTCATTCCATTAAATCCTTATATATATTTTGAGGAAAACTTTTTTCTAGTCAATCTCCCTCATCTTATACTAAGCAAGTTAATTTTTGAACCCAGGAATGAAACCTTACATTTATCCTTATTAAGTTTCATCTTGTTTGATAACTGCTCTACTCATGTTACAAAGCTTATAAATTGAAGCAATATCATTGAAAGAGTTTTGAAAAATTTCAAGCATTCTATGCAAGTACTCTGGTAATATTATCACTATCAATATTTTTCCTGTCTTGAAAAAAATATTTAAAATGATTATGCATATTTAAACTATACCAGATAGCTTGCTGTCTTGGGGAAGGGGATAGTAAGGAAGGAGGAGAGAAAAAAAAATCTTGCAAAAATAAATCTTGAAAACTATCTTTACATGTAATTGGAAAAATGAAATACTATTGAAATTTTTTAAAAAAAATATGTTTTTCATATCTAAGTATCAAAAAGCACTTCTTCTGATTTGATGTTGGTAGGTATTGAACATTTATCTCTGTAATACCAATCAATAACTATAATTTAGACTCAGAAAGGGAAAGACAAGGTAACCTTTGAAATATGTTAGAAGTATATACATACTTTTGAGTACTAAATATTTCATACAAATATATAAAATTTTTAATTGAAAAAAATTAGTTGATACCATAGCACTAGCTAGGACAGGCAGGGTTGTTGTCTGTCCTTCATTCTCAAAGGGGACAATGACATGCAAGTGAATTGGATATACATAAGGGAGTGCTGTGCAAGTCACCTGCCTTACTTTCCCCTCCAGAGCCTTCTGGGTCCAATGGCCAGATTTAGATCAGGAAGACTGGAGAAGGCCCTGGATGCAATGGGAGACCTTGGCCTTTTTAAGCTAAAATGTTCAACAGGTCTCAGTTTCACCAAGATTGCATCCATTCAAAGATTAAGGCTAGGATCATATGTAATGGTGATAAACTGGAACCATTCCCAATAAGATCAGGGGTGAAAAAGTATCACCCATTGCCCAGTATCACCATTACTATTCAATATTTTATTAGAAATGCTAGCTTTGGCAGTAAGACAAGAAAAAGAGATTAAATGAATTAGAGTAGGTCATGAGGAAACCAAATTATCATTCTTTGCAGATGGTATGATGGAATACTTAGAGAACCCTAGAGAATCAACTAAAAAACTATTAGAATTAATCCATAACTTTAGCAAAGTTGCAGGATACAGAATAAATCATCAACATTTTTATACATCACTAACAAAATCCAACAGCAAGAGATACAAAGAGAAATTCCATTTAAAATAACTTTTGATAGTATAAAATATTTGGTAATGTATCTGCCAAGGGAAAGTCAGGATCTATATAAGCAAAACTACAAAACACTCTCCACACAAATATAGTTAGATCAAAACAATTGGAAAAAATATCAAATGTTCTTGGATAGGTTGAGTGAATATAATAAAGATGACAATACTACCTAAACTAATATATTTATTTAGTGCTATACCAAATCCCAAGAAATTATTTTACTGACCTAGAAGAAAATAACAACAAAATTCATCTGGAAAAACAAAAAGTCAAGAATTTCAAGGGAATTAATGAAAAAAAAAAACAAGTAAATGAGGGTAGCTTAGCTGTACCAGATCTAAAACTATATTATAAAGCAGCAGTCATCAAAACCATTTGTCTGAGAAACAGAGTAGTTGATGAGTGGAATAGGTTAGATTCACAGGACAAAATAGTCAATGACTTTAGTAATCTAATGTTTGATAAAACCAAAGATCCCAGCTTTGGGGATAAAAACTCACTATTTGACAAAAACTGCTGGGAAAATAGAAAACTAGTATGGAAGAAACTAGGCATTGACCCACACCTAACACCACATACCAAGATAAGGTTGAAATGGATTCATGATCTAGACATAAAGAATGCTATTATAAACAAATTAGAAGAACATAGGATAGTTTACCTCTCAGATCTGTGGCAGAGGAAGGAATTTATGACCAAAGAAGAGCTAGAGATCATCATTAATCACAAAATAGATAATTTTGACTATATCAAGTTAAAAAAAATTCGTACAAACAAAACTAATGCAGACAAAATTAGAAGGAAAGCAATAAACTGGGAAAACATTTTTACATTCAAAGGTTCTGATAAAGGCCTCATTTCTAAAATATATAGAGAATTGACTCAAAGATATAAGAATTCAAGCCATTCTCCAATTGATAAATGGTCAAAGGATATGAACAGACAATTTTTAAATGAAGAAATTGAAACTATTTCTAGTCATATGAAAAGGTGCCCCAAATCACTATTAATCAAAGAAATACAAATTAAGGCAACTCTGAGATACCACTACACACCTGTCAGATTGGCTAAGATGACAGGAAAAGATAATGGCATGGGGAAACTGGAACACTGATACATTGTTGGTGGAACTGTGAATGGATCCAACCATTCTGGAGAGCAATCTGGAACTATGCTCAAAGAGTTATCAAACTGTGCATATCCTTTGACCCAGCAGTGTTTCTACTGGGGCCTATATCCCAAAAAGATCTTAAAGGAGGGAAAGGGACCCACATGTGCAAAAATGTTTGTGGCAGCCCTTTTTGTAGTGGCAAGAAACTGGAAACTGAATGGATGCCCATTAATTGGAGAATGGCTGAATAAGTTATGGTATATGAATGTTATGGAATATTATTGTTCTGTAAGAAACGACCAGCAGGATGATTTCAGAGAGGCCTGGAGAGACTTGCATGAACTGATGCTAAGTGAAATGAGCAGAACCAGGACATCATTATACATGGCAACAACAAGACTATATGATGATCAATTCTGATGGACATGGTTCTCTTCAACAATGAGGTAATTCAAAGCAGTTCCTATTGTTCAGTGATGAAGATAGTCATATACATCCAGAGAGAGGCCTGGAGGAACTGAGTGTGGAACACAACATTTTAATGTTTTCTGTGAATATTTGCTTGCATTTTGTTTTCCTTCTTAGGTTTTTTTTTTTTCTGTTTCCATATCTGATTTTTCTTGTGCAGTAAGATAACTGTATAGATATGTATACGTATATTGGATTTGTCATATAATTTAACATATTTAACACCCCTACCTGTCATCTAGGGGTGTGGGTGAGGAGAAGGAGGGGAAAAATTTGGAACAATTTTTTTTTTTGCAAAGGTCAAAAAAAAAATCTCATCTGACCCTAAAAAAAAAAAAAAAAAATTAAGGCTAGGTACCAATTGAAGCAAAATATCTCCTCTTTCACCTAGCCCTCCCTCACCCCCCCCAAATCTAAACAAATGAATAAATCAATTTTTGGCAGGGAAGACCCTCAGGGCTCCTGGCTGAAACAGAAATGATTGCTATTTACATTCAATCTGGATCAATCAGAATGACCAAATTGATGGGTCTTGGCCTGGGACCTATTGGTGATCAATCAATGAGAATCATATTGATTTTGGTTTAAGACATTGTCCTTAGGAAAGAAATCAAGCTAGTGAACCCCAAGATATCTTAGGAGGGTTCAGAGGTCCAAAAGAAGAAGAATAAAAGCTTTTAATGACATCTCTTAGTAAGGGTACAATGCCCTATGGGGAGAGAGAGATGGGAGAGAAGAAGGGGAAGAATGAAAGAAGGAAGGAAGGAAGAAAGGAAAAGAGAAGGAAGGACAAAAGGGAAGGATGAAGGGAAGAAAGAGGGAAAAAGGAAAGGGGAAAGGAAGAAAGGAAGGAGGGAAGAAACGAAGAAAGGAATTTGGGAAGGAGGGAAGGAAAGATGAAAAGAGGGAAAGAAGGAGGGAAGGAAAGATGGAAGGAAGAAAGGAAAGAGAGAAGATTAGAAGGAAGGAGAGAAAGAAGGAAGGAAAGAGGAAAGGAAGGAATGAACAAAGCCACGAAGGAAGGAATTTTTCCAACTGACTAGTTCCAATTTGTAGACCAGCTCTACTCACAAAAGTTATTGTTTGTCCTTTGTTCTCAAAGAGGACTATGGCATCAGGGAGATGATGTCTTCTTTTGTCACAATGGATAGAATGCCAGCTTTGAATAAGTAGGACTTGAGTACAAATCCAGTTTCAAACACTTACTAGCAGTATAACCCTATGCTCAATTACTCAATCCTGTTTGTCTTAGTTTCCTCATTTATAAAATGAGTTGGAGTCCTGAAATGTCTCTAGTATCTTTGCCAAGAAAATCCATAACAGAGAGTCAGGCATAATTGAAATGATCCAACAACAAAAAAACCATTGTACCAAAGTCTCAATAATTCCTTTTTAACATAACATGTTTTAAAATGAATTATATTGAAAGTGTTTAATTAGGAAGCAACACCGTCTTCACCTCACTTAAGACTAAATGAAAAAGAATTTTAAAGCAATTATTTTGAGAGTAAAGTTAAGTGGCTCAAACTTCAAAGGCCAGCTTTTATAATCCTGAATTCATCAGTATCATATTTCATTTTCTGATGCTATTCAAGTATTGAACAACATCAGGTAATTATTTGTTCTTGGTTGGTGTTTCTTTGATTATTAACTATACTCGCTAGGAGCCTTTCTTTTAGTATTTTATAACCCAGTATGTCAATATCATTTTAACATCCTCTCTATGACAGGCAATCAGTATGTTTGTGCGAGATTCTGGGAAATTTTATGATGCTTCTCTGAGGCAAGTTTATGAGGGGAAATCAAGTTCATAGAAAATTCTGGCGAGAAGATGGGGAAATTTAAATTCTGCCAGTTGTTTTGTAGGTATAAACCAGGGATCGATTTATTATCATTATTATTATTTTCCTATTTCACTGAAGGACTAATTCACAGGAAGTAAAGCTGTTTCAGTCTCTGCTATATGGCTTTTTTTTTATCTGTAAGCATTCTAGAAAAAAAATTGGAAGTATTCTAGATAGATGAGGGAGAGTCACACATAATAAGCTATGCGATGTACCTTGTAGAATAGTATTTTTTTTTAGCCAGAAGATGAGCAGAAAGGGAATGAATATTTATACTCTGCCCCCTTTTAAAAAGGGCATTCCAATTTCTTTCTCTATTTGTAATTAGAGCTACCCAGGGCTTGAACATAGATCATCTCTCAGACAGAAAAAAAACATTCTTCACTATTTATCTTCTAGTCAGTGCCTCTAATGTGGAATGTAGCTGAGGTAAGCTGGAGATTCTCTGAGATGTAAATAGGATGGCTCCTTGATTTTATTGCATTTTGAATCCTTTAAAAATAGCTTTCATTGACTTTTCTTCCTCCTAGTGTGTCACTTTTCAAGTAGTCAGGTACCATATAGGAAAACATTTGCCTACTAAATATTCATTAAGATAATCCACTGGGTTTTCACTTCTTGCCACTCTTCTGGGTCCTGATGCTATTAACATGCTGCTGGACTTTCCTATGGATAAACAGATACCTGATAAGAAATACTTTTTCTGCTTTCCAAGAAAATTCATCATCATTTCAAAGCCTTGGAATTCATTTTTTTGTCAGAGAATTTCAGTTCTATTTCTAGCTCTGCTAGACTTGCTGTTTGACTATGAGAAAGTTGCTAAACTTCTCTGGTTCTCAGATTCTTCATTTGTGAAATAAGTGGATTTGGATTAGATCTCTTTCTGAATTCAGTGATACAGAACAATTGGGGGAGAAGAACAACTCAACACTGATTTAAGGAGCCCATGACTTTTGGGCTCCTTAATGTCAAGGAAAAAAAAGATCATGATAGCACATGAAATAAGTACATATCCTTTCTTTGGATGGAATTTGTAATGGTTTGTTCATATATGTAAAGTATTTTTCACTCACATAAATATATACATGTATATATGAATTCAATATCTTTCATATATTTTTCTGTGTTTTCGTGGTCCAGTAGGAAGAATACTGGATTTAAAGACAGAGAACCTAGGTTCAACTAGGTTTTTGAAACTACCTGTTCATGATTTTAGACAAGTCATTTACCTATTTTATCTTTTTTTTTTTAATCTGTAAGATCAGGATAATTGAACCAGATGACCTCTGAAGTTCTAATTTATGACCCTGTCAGAATAAAAATTCATTGTTAATGTTAATTTAATTCACTGGTACTTATTTTTTCCTTCCCTCGAACTATCTTGTGTTTTGACATTCATTTGTGTATATACTTATATATGTATATGTAATATGTCCTGAGAAATCATAATTTTTTTTTGTGCTGTTTTGCTGAGGCAATTGGGATTAAGTGACTTGCCCAGGGTCACACAGCTAGGAAGTGTTAAGTGTCTGAGGCCAGATTTGAACTCAGGTCTTCCTGACTTCAGGGCTGGTGCTCTATCCACTGTACCACCTTACTGCCCCGAAATCATAAATTCTTTAAGAGATTACATAGTGTTCATTCCTGTATTTATTTTGTACCTTCGGTGCCTAAGGTAATGTCTGATGTATTATAATAATTCAGCAAATATTTGGTGGGGTGATTAAGGTGGCTCAATGGTCTGGCACCAGACCTGGAGTCAAGAGAACTCATTTTCTTAATTTCAAATCTGACTACAGATAGAAGCTGTATGACTTTGGCCAGGTCAAAACTCTCTTTTTCTTATTCCTTATTTGTAAAATGTGCTAGAAAAGGAGATGAAAAAGCTCTCCAGTATTTTTGCCAAGAAAACCACAAATGGGATTATGAAGAGTTGGACGTGACAAAAAGTGACTGAGCAACAACAAAAAATTCTTGATGAAAAAAACTTCTTTTTTAAAGCTTTTTATTTTTAAAATATATGGATAGATAATTTTCAACATTCCTTATTGCAAAACCTTGTGTTAACAAATTTTTTTCTCTCCCTTTTCCCCACTCCTTCTCTCAGACTGCAAGTAATCCAAAATATGTTAAATATGAAACTTTCCTATACATATTTCCACAATTATCATGCTGTACAAGAAAAACCAGCTCAAAAAGGGAAAAAATGAGAAAAAACCAAAGCAAAACAAAAAAAAAAAAGCAAACAAGAAAAAAAAGGTGAAAATACTGTGTTGTGATCCATGCTCAGTCCCCACAGTCCTTTCTCTAGATACAGATGGTTCTCATTATCACCTGGTCTGAATCATCTCATTGTTCAAAGTAACCATGGTCCATCAGAATTGATCATTGTATAATCTTGTTGTACCATGTTCTCTTGGTTCTACTAACTTCATTTGGCATTAGCTCATGTAAGTCTTTCTAAGCTTCTCTGAAATCATCCTCCTGATCATTTCTTATAGAACAATAATCTTCCATAACATTCATATATCATAGCTTATATAGCCATTCTCTAATTGATGGACATCCACTCAGTTTCCAGTTCCTTGCCACTACAGAAAGGGCTACTCCAAATATTTTTGCACATGTGTTTCTCTTTCCTTCCTTTAAGATCTCTTTGGGATATAGGCCCAGGAGAGACACTGTTGAATCACAGTTTGTTAGCCCTTTGGCCATAGTTCTTTATTGTTCTCCAGAATGGTTGAATCAGTTCACAATTCTGCCAACAATGTATTAGTATTCCAGTTTTCTTACAATCCTTCCAAATTCATCATTATTATTTCGTGTCATCTTAATCAAACTGGAGAGATGTATAGTGGTACTTCAGAGTTGTCTTAATTTATATTTTTCCTGATCAATAATGATTTTAGAGCATTTTTTCATATGTCTAGAAATGGTTTTAATTTTTTTGATCTGAAAATTGTCTGTTCATATCCTTTAACCATTTATCAATTGAAGAATGGCTTGTAAAAATAATTTCTGAATATTTTGCTTTCATTCAAAAGGCACATAATACAAGAGTATTAAGGTTTTTTTTAAAAGTAAAATATGTTTGCACACTTGAAAAGATTTGTAACCAAGAGACTAAATGATTTCTTGCTTTTCTTTCATGACTATAATTCTATCAATTCCTGATTTTCATTCACTTGATCAACTAGTCATATTTTGCCCTTATGCATGAGTTTTATATTTTCCTTTGTTGTGTCATTCTCCAACCTGAACATGAACACCTATTTATTGTTCCCTTTTCCTAAATCTTTACCTTGCCTACACCTATTATTTGCCCTCATTGAGCCATTCATTCCTCCTTAGTACTTTCTCAGACTATTATCCTTGATCTGACTTCACTTTATTATTTTTCTATTCTCATCCCAATGGTGTGTTATTTCAATTCTACATTGTCTTCTGTTCAGAAATGTTATTGCTATTACTTTTATTTTCAATTTACAAGATTTCAATCTGAAGTCATTAGAAGATCATAGATTTAGTTTAAAAGGAAATTCAAGTGATATCTAATTCAAACTCCTGATTTTACAGATAAAGAAAGTGAGAATCAGGGGAGTTATATGGTTTGTTCAGTCAAGCAGAGATAGCAGAGGGAGATGGGCAGTCCTCTTTAGAGACCTATCAATTTGGATTTATAAATCAATATAATTATTAAGAATTATTTGAGATTGATGACTTATAAAACTTTCCATGAATTACCTCATCTTTTTCAGCTACCAATTTTTCTTCATTTGCTTTCAATTCCTTTTCTGAATAGCAATTATAATATGCTCTTATGCTAAAGATTTCAGATTGCATTGTAAAGATTATAGTTTAAAAGACTATGAACAAAACCATCTTTTTAACATTAACTGAGTACTTTTTAACATTAACTGAGTACTTCAGACTCTATGGATAGGAGACTGAACAGACACTATTCACTGAGACATCACTGGAATGTTAAAGGAATGATTAATTGACATTCCAGTAGGAACCAACAGGGCCTAGTGTCATTCATCAAATTGATTTGATATGAGGGATGTGGGACTTGAAGGTTAGGCAAGGTGAGGTGAGAACCACGTTGCTTCCCCTCCCATCTCTTATGAATGCAGAGTGTCAGAAAAGACATGGATTATGTAGAGAAGTTCTTACTGGGGCAGTAGGTTGTACTCTTTGATGGCAAAGGTATTCTTTGTTATACTTTTTCAGAATTGTTCAGTTTTTTTCTCATGTTAGAAGAGCAATTTTAAACTTTAAAACAGACAAATTAATAATCAGCATGCATCTTTCTTCAAATCAAATGTCTGAGAAAAGGACAAAAATGCAAAAAATATATTAATAAAACATCTGTTCAACTTAACGAGATGAAAGTAAGATATGCAATGAAAAATGCTGAAGATTACTTTTCTCAAGTCTCCTCTTTGGACTATGCCCCAGCAATTGTTCCTTCTCTTTCCAGGACAGGAATTTTTAATATTTTTTGTGTCATGAACCTATTTAGACTATGTGGAGAAATCTATAGACCTCTTCTGTTAAAAATGTTTTGAAATGAATGAAATAAAGTGTATGAAGAAAAAGCAAGATAATTACATTGAAATCAAGATATTTTTTTTCTTTCAGTTTGAGAGCAGGGAGTCTTTGAGGTCTCACTACAGACGTCTTGGACAGCCACAGACTCCACTTTAAGAATGCCTGCTCCATACCAGGCTATCTTTTGTCCCTTGAATCCTCTCTCATCTATTTACCAATATACTTAGGTCTTCTAGGTGGTTTAGTGAAAAGGCATTGAACCTGGATTCAGGAAATGTGAATTCAAATCTACCTTCAGATACCTACTTAGTTTATGGCTATCTCTATTTGCCTGCTTCTTCAGTTTTAAAATGAGAATAATACTAGCAACTACTTCATTCATATAGTTGTTGTAAGGATCAAATAAATAATATTTATAAAGGCCTCAGCACAGTGCCTGATACCTGGGGTATAGTTGAACAAATTGTGATTTATGAATGTTTTTATTTCTTTTCTCTCTATCACTACTATTATTATTGAAAAAGTTGTCTATATATAATGTTTACAATATAGAAAGAGTTGTCTATATACAATGAACAAATGAAATGTTTCATTTATTTAATCAATTATAAGAATATATTAAATACCTACTATGCATCAAGTACTGAGCTAGCACTGAATATACAGAGATAAAATAAAAAAAGATTTCTTATTTTCAAAAGCCTTTCAATTTGTCTGGGATGACAACGTGTGTGCATATATTTGCATGCATGGTTTTGTGATGGGAAAAATGAGCAATTTGGGGGTATCAGTACAGTAGAAAGCCATGTTTCAGATTAGTCAAATAAAATAAATAAGAGATTCAGGATGGAAGTGAAGAAGGAGAGCAGTGTAAACATGGGAGATTGATGGTGGAGAAGTTCCAAGATGCGATAATAAATAAAGATTGGATATGTGGAACATCAAGAGAATCGTTTGGCTAGTTTATTTTGAATAGAGATTGCTCATTCTTGAGGTAGCTAGTTGGTATAGTGAATAGAGCACCAGCTCTGAAGGCAGGAGGACTTGAATTCAAATATGACCTCAGACACTTAACACTTCCTAGCTATGTGACCCTGGGCAAGTCACTTAATCCCAATTGTCTCAGAAAAAAAAAATTGCTCATTCTTTATAATTATATCATTTTGCTGAGCATGGTCACATTAGCATATAAATGCATAGTAAATAAATGGTGATTGACTGATCAAATATAGAATATAGGAAAGTGAATAATGTCTAATGAGGCTAGAAATATGTGTTGTTGGAACTAATTAAGAAAGGATTTAAAAGTCAAATGAGAGACTTTAAATTATTCTAGAGGCAATAGGGAAGCATTAGACTTCATTAATTAGTGAAGTGACATAGAGTTAGACTTAAGGAAAACCATTTTTTAAGCTTTGGGGAGGATGAATTAAAGTTAGAAAATTCTTATAATTATAGGTCTAGAAATCAAAGGGATATCTGAATACCTATAGTTTAATTCTCCTTTTACAGATTAAGAAAATGGGTTCCAGGCATGTTAAATTACTTGCTGCAGAACATGCAGATATTAATCCTCAGAGGAGGAATTAAAATCAATTTTCTTTGACTCCAAAAACAGTCCTTTTTTCCTTTGAACCACTTGATGTAGGGAGACTTATTAGAAGCCCATTGCAATTGTCAAGGCAAGAACTGATGAAAACTTGGAATTAGGTAGTAATTATATGAGCAATAAGTAAGTGATGAATGTGAAAGGTTTGTGGGAGTATATATGAGATTTTTTCAATAATTGGGTATGCAGAGTATTAGAGAGTGAAAAATCAAGATTTTACACTTGAACCCCAAAAGATGGTAGTGCCATTGGCAAAAACAGAGAATTTGAAAGAAAAGTGGATTTGAGGAGAAAAATATGTTCCATTTGGGACATAATGATTTTGATATATTTATTGATATATTTCAATTTGAAATATACAACAGGTATTTGGTGATGAAGGACTAGAGCTCAGGAAAGAGACTTGAATTGTATATATAGATTTGATAATTATCAGCACAGAGATGATGATTAAACCCATAAAAATTGATACGGTCACTAGATGAAAGAATATATACAGAAAAGAAAATAGGAGCTAATACTGAGTATTCACATACATTTTTTTTTTCCTTATTGTTATCACCCTGTAACTGGGCTCTTGCTTCTGCCATTTTATTGAAACTGTTTTCTGAAAGGCCATTTATGATTCCCCTAATGACCATATCCAATGATATTTTTTAGTCTTTAATTTCTTTTGGTTTTCTTGACTTTTTTGACCCCGCTCTTCTTCTTCTTCTTCTTCTTTTTTTTTTTTTTTTTTGCTTTTTGCTGAGGCAATTGAGGTTAAGTGACTTGGCCAGGGTCACACAGCTAGAGAATGTTAAGTGTCTGAGACCAGATTTGAACTCAGATTCTCCTGACTTCAGGGCTGGTGCTCTATCCACTGTGCCACCTAACCACCCCAACCCCACTCTTCTTAAAAACAATAGTTAATGACCTAACTATTTTGGAAAGCAATTTGGGACTATGCCCAAAGGGCTATAAAACTGTGTGTATCCTTTGATCTAGTAATACCACTACTGAGTCTGTATTCCAAAGAGATCATAAAATAGGGAAAAGGACTCACATATACGAAAATATTTATGACAGCTCTTACTTTGTTTTGGCAAGAAATTGGAAATTGAGGGGATGTCCATCATCTGGGGAATGGCTGAACAAGTTGTGCCATATAAATGTAATGGTATTTCATTCTTGTTCTATAGGAAATGATGAGTAGGTAAATTTCAGAAAAATCTGGAAATATTTTCATGAACTGAAATTGAGTGAAGTGAGTAGAACCAGGAGAGCACTGTACACAGCAACAGCAACACTGTGTGATGATTAACTTTGATAGATTAACTCTTCTGAGTTGATCTGAGATAATTCCAAAGAACTCATGATGGAATGTGTTATTCAAATCCATAGCATGAACTATAGAGTCTGAATGCAGATTGAATCATACTATTTTCACTTTTTCCTTTCTGTTCTGATTATTTTTTTTTTACATGGAAATATGTTTGCTATGACTGTACATGTATAACTTATGATTGCTTTCTTGGAGAAGAATTAGGGGGAGTGAGAAAAAATGGAAATCAAAACCTTATAAAAGCAAATGTTGAAAACTAAAAAAATCAAAAAGAAGAAACACACAAAATAATAGTTAATGTTGATACAATTTATTGTTTTACAAAGTGCTTTACATATATTTTCTTATCTTATTAATACAAGAAACTTAAGCGGCAAGAGCTATTATACCTAATTTTTATAAATGAAGAAACTTAGTCTCAGAGATGATAGGTAAATGGATTACATAGTTTTTAATTGTTTCAGTCTCTTAATTGCTCCAAGTCTAGCATGCTTTTCAATATATCATCTTCTGGACAGTCCCTATTTCCTAGACTCCACCCTCCTTGTTTTTATTCCCTTACTTCTCTAATCACTCCTGTGTGCTGGTCCTTTGTTCTCTTCCAATTCCTACAACAAGAAAAAATATAAAATCCAAAGGACAAAAAGGAAGTTAAACTTCATATGAGTATATGAGTTTAACCCTATAAATATGTTACCATCAACTTTTTTTTTTTTTTTTTTAGTATTTTTGTTAATTTTTTTTTTGGAAGACCAGTCTCAACTAGGCAGAAAGTGTAGGAACTACTCACTGCACAAGTCTACTCTGATTAGCAGGGAAACTTTGGCTTGGTCTTCTTCTAAGCTGGACCATCTTGACTCTCCATAGACAATCTGGTGGCTCTCCCCTCACTGAGCTCATAATATTAATGCCTAATATAACGTGGACACTGCAGGTCAGAACTCTGGAGCTCAAGAGGTCATCTTTTTTTAAACTTCCCAACTCAAGAATTATAGGCTAACCATGTTCAGCTTACTTTGAATGTTTTTGATTCAGGCATTGGACTTACACACACATTTAGGATATATCTAATCTATCTTCCCTTGGCATGAAACAGATATTAGAATGATTATTTCTGTGCACTGAAGGATGAAAAACATAATCCAATAAGTAAGGATAAAAGTTAGGAAACCTTGTTGAGAAGGAATGATGAGTCATGGGGGCGGAGCCAAGATGGCGAACTGCAGACAGCGTCCTCTGTGAGCTCCTGAGACCTTCCCTCAGACTCAGAAAATTGAGCCTCCGAACTGGTTCTGGAGTGAGGGCGCCACCAAACACTTGGACTACAATGCACTTCTATCAAATATCTACTTTGAAAGAACTTCTGAGGTCAGTTTTAGATGGGCAGGGGATCCAGCAGCTCCCAGCGCTCAGACGCCAGTGCGCAGCCGGGGTGCAAGTCCGGGGCTGGGATGGACCAGAAGATTTTAGGCTGCCAGGAACTCCCTGGGAGATGCTTGGGCCACTTCGCTCTGCTTGCGGGCAGGTGCTTTGGCAGGTCTACCTTTGGTAAAGGGTGGATTGAGAGCAGCTGAAAGTGTGGTCCTAGTGCGGATCTAGCCAGATCAGCCCCAGACCAGAAGTCAACTCAGCAAACTGCCCCAGGGCAAATTGAAATCCCTGCTGCAGTTGCTGCTGCTGCTGCAGAATTCCCTGCGGGTGATTGATACCTCAGCTAAACATCATGAGCAAGAAAAAGAAAGCTCTAATCTTAGACAGCTTTTACGGAGAGAAACTAGAGCAGTCCCCAGATCCTGAGATTCTGAAAACAATCCCAGATAAAGCCACAGGGGTGGACTTAAGCTGGTCTCCCTTTCAGAAGGCTTACCTGGAAGATTGCATAAAGAATCTCAAAAGAGAGCTAGAAGAAGATTGGGGAAATAAACTGAGAGCAGTGCAAGAAGGAAACATCGCCCTGCAACAGAGATGTGAAAAACTGGAAAATAAGTCTGGTGAATTGGAAAAAGTCGCCAACTCACTGGAAAATAAAATTAGTGAATTGGAAAAAGACAACAACTCACTGAAAAACAAAATTGGTGAATTGGAAAACGTTACCAAATCAGAAGAAAATAAAAATAGTGAATTGGTAAAAGACAACAATTCACTGAAAAATAAAATTAGTGAATTGGAAAAAGACAACAATTTACTGAAAAATAAAATTGGCAAAATGGAAAAAGAATGCAATGAACCAAAAAATTCAATTGGCCAGTTACAAAAGGAGCTAAAAAAGATAGCTGAAGGAAATAATACCTTAAAAATTAAAATTGAACAAATAGAAGTGAATGACTCAATAAGACTTCAAGAATCAGTCAAACAAAAACAAAAAAATGAAAAAATGAAGAAAATATGAAATATCTCCTAGGAAAAACAACTGACTTGGAAAACACATCCAGGAGAGACAATCTAAGGATTATTGGACTCCCTGAAAGCCATGATGAAAAAAAGAACCTTGATGCTATCTTCCAGGAAATCATGAAAGAGAATTGCCCTGATGTTTTAGAATCAGAAGGCAAAGTTGGCATTGAAAGAATTCACCGATCACCTCCTGAAAGAGACCCCAAAATTAAAACCCCAAGGAATATCGTGGCCAAATTTCAGGACTATTGCACCAAGGAAAAGATATTACAAGCTGCTAGAAAAAAAACAGTTCAAATACCAAGGAACTGTCATTAGAATTACACAGGATCTGTCAGCTTCCACACTGAAGGATCAAAGGGCCTGGAATCAGATATTCTGAAAGGCAAAAGAACTTGGATTACAGCCAAGAATAAGCTATCCAGCTAGAATGAGCATCATCTTCCAGGGAAGAAGATGGTCATTCAATGATACAGGAGAATTTCACCTATTTCTAATGAAAAGACCAGATCTGAACAAAAAATTTGACCTCCAAACACAGAACTCTAGAGAAGCGTAAAAAGGTAAAAAGGAAAGAACTCTTGAGAACTATATATCTACTAGGGGTATCCTTAAAGAATGGGGGTATAATTTGATTTAACTTTGATAATAATCAGAAAGAAATTAGAGGTGGAAGGTACATCATACTGTAAAAAAAAAGGGGGAATGGAGGTAAAATAAAGTAAAAATAAAAAGGAGGTAAAATAAGGCAAAGTCTCATGAAGAGACATAGAAAATCTAATATAATTGAGCGAAAGAAGGGAGGGTGATGAGTATTGTGTAAATCTTACTCTCATTAGATTGGGCTCTAAAAGAGTATATCAGACACATTTGATTTCAGGGAAAAACTTGGCCCTCTGTATAGGGAAGTAGGAGGGAAAAGAGGAAAAGAAAGGGATAAATTAATAGAAGGATTAGGGGAAAGGTGTAAAAAAGAGGGAAGGTTTTAAAGGGGGGGAGGACTGTTAGAGGAAGGTGGTCATCAAAAACAAAATACTGGGGAGAGGGGAAGGGAGTAAGGGGAAAGGGAAGAGAAAAATATAACTTTGGATAAATAAGATGGCAGGAAATATAGATATAGTCATTTTAACTGTGAATGTGAATGGGATGAACTCTCCCATAAAATGGAAATGGATAGTGGACTGGATTAAAAGCCAGAATCCTACAATATGTTGTTTTCAAGAAACACATCTAAAACATAGAGATACATACAGAGTGAAAGTAAAGGGCTGGAGCAGAATTTTTTATGCTTCAAGTGAACAAAAAAAAGCAGGGGTAGATCTGTAAGATAATTTCTTGGGAGTTTGATTGGTATGGCACTAAATAAGTAAATTAGTTTGGGTAGTATTGTTATTTTTATTATATTCGCTCGTCCTACCCATGAGCATTTTAAGTTTTTCCAATTGACTAGGTCTGATTTGATTTGTGTGGAAAGTGTTTTGTAGTTTAGTTCATATAGTTCCTGACTATCTCTTGGCAGATAAATTCCCAAATATTTTATACTATCAACAGTTATTTTGAATGGAATTTCTTTTTGTATCTCTTGCTGCTGAACTTTATTGGTAATATATAAAAATGCTGATGATTTATGTGGATTTATTTTGTATCCTGAAACTTTGCTAAAGTTGTGAATTGTTTCTAGTAGTTTTTTAGTTGAGTCTTTAGGGTTCTCTACGTATATCATCATGTCATCTGCAAAGAGTGATAATTTGGTTTCCTCATTACGTACTCTAATTCCTTTAATCTCTTTTTCTTCTCTTACTGCCAAAGCTAACATTTCTAAGACAATATTAAATAATGATGGTGACAGTGGGCAGCCTTGTTTCACTCCTGATCTTATTGGGAATGGTTCTAGTTTGACTCCATTACATATGATGCTTGCTGAAGGTTTTAAGTAGATACTACTAATCATTTTAAAGAAAAGCCCATTTATTCCTATACTCTCCAGTGTTTTTAATAGGAATGGGTGTTGGATTTTATCAAAGGCTTTTTCTGCATCTATGGAGATAATCATATGGTTTTTATTAATTTGGTTATTAATATAATTGATTATGCTAATTGTTTTCCTAATATTGAACCAGCCCTGCATTCCTGGTATAAATCCTACTTGGTCATGATGTATTATCCTGGGGATGACTTTCTGTAATGTTGTTGCTAAAATCTTATTTAAAATTTTTGCATCAATATTCATTAGGGAAATGGGTCTATAGTTTTCTTTTTCAGTTTTCTCCCTACCTGGTTTAGCTCTCAGCACCATATCTGTGTCATAGAAGGAATTTGGTAGTACACCTTCTTTCCCTATTTTTTCAAATAGTTTATATAGTATTGGGATTAATTGTTCTTTGAATGTTTGGTAAAATTCACATGTAAATCCATCTGGCCCTGGAGATTTTTTCTTAGGGAGTTGATTAATAGCTTGTTCTATTTCTTTTTCTGAAATAGGGCTATTTAAATAATTTATTTCCTCTTCTGTTAATCTGGGCAATCTATATTTTTGTAGATATTCCTCCATTTCATTTACATTATCAAATTTATTGGCATAAAGTTGGGCAAAGAAACTCCTAATTATTACTCTAATTTCCTCTTCATTGGAGGAAAGTTCTCCCTTATTTTTGAGACTAATAATTTGATTTTCCTCTTTCCTTTTTCTAATCAAATTAACTAAAGGCTTATCTATTTTGTTGGTTTTTTCATAAAACCAACTCTTACTTTTATTTATTAATTCAATAGTTTTCTTATTTTCAATTTTATTGATCTCCCCTTTAATTTTCAGAATTTCCAATTTGATATTTAATTGAGGATTTTTAATTTGGTCTTTTTCTAGCTTTTTTAATTGTAAGCCCAGTTCATTAATCTTCTCTTTCTCTGTTTTACGCAAGTAAGCATCTAGAGATATAAAATTACCCCTTATAACCGCTTTAGCCGTGTCCCACAAATTTTGGTATGTTGTCTCATTGTTGTCATTCTCCTGGATGAAATTTTCGATTGTGTCTATAATTTGCTCTTTCACCCATTCATTCTTCAGGATTAGATTGTTTAATTTCCAATTAACTTGTGGTCTATTTTCTCCTGGCCTTATATTACATGTGAGTTTTATTGCATCATGATCTGAGAAGGATGCATTTACTATTTCTGCTTTTCTGCATTTGATTTTGAGGTTTTTATGCCCTAACACATGATCAATTTTTGTATAAGTTCCATGAACCCCTGAGAAAAAAGTATACTCCCTTCTATCACCATTCAATTTCCTCCAGAGATCTATCATACCTAACTTTTCTAGCCTTTTGTTAACCTCCCTAACTTCTTTCTTATTTATTTTGGAATTTGATTTATCTAATTCTGAGAGAGCAAGGTTGAGATCTCCCACTAGTATAGTATTACTGTCTATTTCTCCTTGCATCTCTCTTAACTTCTCCTCTAGGAATTTGGATGCTTTACCACTTGGTGCATATATGTTAAGTATTGATACTGCTTCATTGTCTATGGAACCCTTTAGTAAAATGTAGTTTCCTTCCTTATCTCTTTTAATTAGATCTATTTTTGTTTTTACTTGATCAGAGATAAGGATTGCTACCCCTGCCTTTCTTTGTTCACCTGAAGCATAGAAGATTCTGCTCCAGCCCTTTACCTTCACTCTGTATGTATCTCTATGTTTTAGATTTGTTTCTTGTAAACAACATATTGTAGGATTCTGGCTTTTAATCCAGTCTGCTACCCGCTTCCGTTTTATGGGAGAGTTCATCCCATTCACATTCACAGTTAAAATAACTAAATCTGTATTCCCTGCCATCTTATTTACCCAGAGTTATGATTTTCTCTTCCCTTTCCCCTCTCTCCCTTCCCCCCTCCCCAGTACTTTGCTCTTGATGACCACCTCCCACCAATAATCCTCCTCCCTTTAGAGTCCCTCCCTCCCCTTTATACCTTTCCCCTAATCCTTCTATTAGTTTATCCCTTTCCTTTTCTCCCCTCCTTCCTACCTTCCCACAAGGAGGGTCAGTGCTTTCTTTGAAGCCAAATGTGTCTGATATACTCTCAGAGTCCAATCTAATGAGAGTAAGGTTTACACAATACTCATCACCCTCCCTTCTTTCCCTCAATTATATTAGATCTTCTATGTCTCTTTATGAGATTTTGCCTTATTTTACCTCCTTTATTTTTACCTTATTTTGCCTCCTTTCCCCCCTCCCCACTTTTTCTTTTTCAGTATGGTATCCCTTCCACCTCTAATTTCTTTTCCATTATTATCAAAGAAAAATCAAATTATACTGCCATTCTTTAAAGGATACCTATAGTAGAAATATAGTTCTCAAGAGTCTTCCTTTTTACCTTTTTATGCTTCTCTTGAGTTCTCTATTTGGAGGTCAAATTTTTTGTTCAGATCAGGTCTTTTCATTAGAAATAGGTGAAATTCTCCTGTATCATTGAATGACCATCTTCTTCCCTGGAAGATGATACTCATTCTAGCTGGATAACTTATTCTTGGCTGTAATCCAAGTTCTTTTGCCTTTCGGAATATCTGGTTCCAGGCCCTTCGATCCTTTAAAGTGGAAGCTGACAGATCCTGTGTAATTCTAATGACAGTTCCTCGGTATTTGAACTGTTTCTTTCTAGCTGCTTGCAATATCTTTTCCTTGGTGCGATAGTCCTGAAATTTGGCCACGATATTCCTTGGGGTTTTAATTTTGGGGTCTCTTTCTGGAGGTGATCGGTGAATTCTTTCAATGCCAATTTTGCCTTCTGATTCTAAAACATCAGGAGAATTCTCTCTCATGATTTCCTGGAAGAATGCATCCAGGTTCTTTTTTTCATCGTGGCTTTCAGGGAGTCCAATAA
>JAJPUD010002665.1:88946-133815 GCA_023553655.1 Myrmecobius fasciatus | reverse complement strand
CCTTCCTTCCTTCCTTCCTTCCTTCCTTCCTTCCTTCCTTCCTTCCTTCCTTCCTTCCTTCCTTCCTTTCTTCCTTCCTTCTTTCCTTCCCTCCTTCCTTCCTCTGTTTCTCTTGCTTTCTTTCTTTTTTCTTTCTTTCTTTCCTTTCTTCTTTTACATAGGATTATAGAGTTAGAACTGGAAGAGGTCAACCAGTCCAATCACTCTTTTTATAGATGATGGAATTGAAGGCCACAGTGGTTGACTAGCTTGTCTATCATTATTCAGGTCTTATGTTCGGGAACCAAGAATAAAAACCAAATTCAAGAAATCCATATCCAGAACTCTTTTCTCTAATCCAATTGGAAGGATGCTTCATAGTCATAATCAATAAACATTTATTAAGTGCTTACTGTGTGTCAGGAACTATGATAAATACTGATTATATCAAAAGAGGCAAAAGTCCCTGCTCTTAAGAAACTCACATCTAATGAAGTGGAGGAAGAAAAATAAACACACATGTATGAACAAGTTAATTGAAGAATAAATAAATAATTAAAGAAGGAAGAGAGTAGAGTCAATAAAAATTGTAGACATTTCATAGGATTATAGACTATTAGAGCTAGAAGGAATTTTAGAAATAATTAGGCTCAACATCCACTAGTTTATAGATAAAATAACTGAGGCACTAGGAAACTCACTGATTTGCAAAAGTTTTTAGAATAAATAAGTGTTAGGGGAGAGAATTAAGCTAAAATTTCTAATTCTTTTTGTTGTAGGAGTTGGACCTAGTTTAGAGGCAAGAAGATCATTCAGTAGATAGAGAATTAGGGTTAGTGTTATGATAATTACAAATTGATTATAAACCCTTGGCTGCTGTGGTTCCATTGCTTCAGTTGTGTCCAACTCTTTATGACCTCATTTGGGATTTTGTTGGCAAAGATACTGGAGGGGTTTGCCTTTTTCTTCTATAGTTCATTTTACAGATGAGAAACTGAGGCAAATAGGATTAAGTGACTTGCCCAGGTCTATGCAGTTAGTGTTTGAGACTCAGCAAATGAATCTTCCTGATTCCAAGCCCTATACTGTATCTATTGTGCCACTTAGCTTCCCAGGCCCCTTGAAAGCTGGGAGTATTTACTATTTTTTTTTTTTTGTATCTCTAGCTAAGTAAGGTGATATGAATGCCAACCCAAAAGGCCATTGATAAGACCTGACTGAGTATGACTGTGGGTCTGACCAATGAAAGAACTAAAAAATGTTGACTATCCTGAAACATAAACTACCTCATGAAAATTAAGAATCCCTTTGAAAAAAAATTATATAAGTCCTGAACACCTGAAGATATCTTCATTAGACAGCAATGAATCAAAGCAGAAGAATTTTATAATCAGATAATACTTACTGGTCTTTGGGGAAACAGGAAATGGATGTTTCAGAGATATAAAAGAAATTCAATTATTGAGGAAGTATGGAACAACCACTATTGCTTTTTGGGAAATAGAATAGTAGGATATGAGTTATCTGTGACTCTTTTTTTTTTATCTTTGGAAGTATGAGAATCTGCAGATGATTGTATTACCTTTAACGGAAAGATTACTTTGTTATTTTGCCTGAATCCTGGATAAGGAATTTTCTGGAGAGTTTTCCTTCTCCCACTGGTAATGGTAGTGATTGCAACAATTTTTTTTTTTTTTAGGAGTTACTTTACTACTCTGACATAATTAAAAAAGCTTTGATATTTTACCTATTGTACTTAATCCCTTGATGGCAAATATACTTGATAGGAATTTGATCCATATTTATATCATTCTGCTTAATTCAAATTATACTCCAGCATTTACTATCATACCTACTATATGTGGCATTGTGCTGAATATTAAAGATGCAAAGAAAAGTAAAACAATAAACTAAAACACATTTCTTGTTCAATGAGACTATGGTCAAATGGGAGAGACAACAAGCAAACAATTCTGTAAAAATTAGACATATATTGAATCACCCAAAGATAATTTCTAAAGGAAGGAATTGAAAGTTAAGTAAGATCAGGGAAGGCTCTAGAAGTTGGAATTTCACTTGAAATAAGAAAGAAGCCAGAAAGCTCATCAGTTCTAAATAATGAGGGAGAAAATCTAAGTAGAGAGGAATGAAAATGTTCAAAGATGGAGAATATTGTGCAAAGTACAGCCCAGATGGCCAGTGTCACTGGATCATAAATTATATAGAGGGTGGTAAGTGGTAAGAACACTGGAAAAGTGGAAAGGATCCAAGTATCAGAGACTTTCAAAGCAAAATAGACTATTTTATATTGATTCCCGGAGATGATCAGAAATTATTGGTGTTTATTGAATTTGAGGAGTGAGTGGTGCTACCATGGTCAGTGTGCTTTAGGAAATCAGGTTAATGTTTGAGAATAGGATAGATGGTAACAGCAAGGCATTGGATGCATGGAACCTAATCAGATAAAATTCATGATTGTCATGTGATATGATTTCAAATAGAAAAAAATAAGACCATGTATGGATAATTCTATATCTTTTCAAGAACAATTTTATAGAAAATACATACTTTATGTAAAGAACACAACTTTTCACAATTGAAATTTCATAAAACAATGCTGAGTTGTTCAATACAACCTTGGAAAATAGGTCAATTCATTGAAAACAGTGGTTGTTTTCTAAATCTATTTGTCAGTTATCCTTAGAGATGATGATCTAAAGCTTGACATGGAGGTAGCAAAAATTGAGCTATAAATTTAAAAGAGAACAAGCAAAATTAAGACATAAAACTGGTAAAAATCTGATGTATCCATTGTTGTCCAAATAAGTTTCATTTCCTCTAAGAAAACTTTTTAGGCTATTGTATATTTCTCATTGATCTCCCCCTTTCCAGGCAATATACAAAGTCTGTATTACCTAATTTTATATCTATTTAAAGAATATGCTGAATTATTCATTAGCTCGTTCCTGTATCATCTTTAAAAGTAGATTGTAAACCTCTTTAGAGGGGAGACAATGCTTTTTATTTCTGTATTTCCCATTAGGACTCTTGGTTTTGTTCTGCGACATCATAAGGTCATAAAATTAGAATTGGAAAGGAATTTAGATGTCATCTAATCCAAACTTTTTGCTTTAGATATGAAAAACTGAAGGAAATGAGTGAGTTTACTTGTCTGTGTTATATAAGTAATAAGTAGCAGAGATGGGATTCAAATTCAGTTTCAAATCTCTAGGATCAAGTGCTTCAAGTTCTGTGATCACTTTACTGTACTCCCTAAAAGTTGACAGAGAAGATTAGAATTTTATTCATGTTCTCAGGCTCATTTACACTCCAATCCATCAGTCACTTTGGGAAATATCTCTGAACAAAGCAGGAGCTCTCCCATATCTACAATCTTTCTTAAAAGGGATTAGAAGAGCTATTTTTTTTGAAAAGATACATGTAAAAAATAGATATCAGTTATTGGATAGTTATTTATTCTATCAAAAAAAGTAATGCTTAGAATATAAAAGATTTATTGGCATCATTAATAAATACATATAATATAAAACCATGGTTCATCATAAATATTGTACTCTTTTAGGAGTTTAAATACAACTTTGTAGGCCTGTCAGATATTTTCTTTGCATTTCTAAGACAAAGTAAGCCAAGAAAAGATTATGTTATTTAAGCAACTCATAGCATTTTGATCTTCTGGACTATGAAGAAAGTCTCTTAGGTATCTATGTCAAGTTCATCATGATAATGGATATCTTCCCCAAGCAGAAATATAGTTGCAGGAAATCCTTCTTGCTGAACTATAGCACCAATCCATAAAGTCCCAACATTTTGAAATCATGAGATTATTGTCAGAGCTACAAAGTTCATTTCTTAGGATCTCTGGTCACCTATGAACAGGCAAAACAATGTAGTCAGTGATTGAAAGTCCAGTTTAAGGCTCATTTAGGCAATTAATGTTCTTGCTGCCATATGCTTGAGTATGCTTGGATTCATCATTGCTTCTGGGGAAACAACAATAACAACACCCTTCCCCTCTTCCAGCAATCTAGGAAAGAGATATGTCTGTATCTATCCCTAGAACTGGTTGGCTCAAAAGAGAGAGATGGTAGTACTTCTTCTACTGAAGGGGAAGTCCTGCCAAATATCTCATTTCCATGATTTTCAGTGGTCAATTAAAAAAAATTATTTTATACAGCCTCTACTTACAGGAATAGAGAAGAACAATTCAATAGTGGATGCATCATCTCAGCAAAGTGAATAATGTGTTCATCAGCAAATAATTAGAATAGATCATCAACGGGATTTCACTCTCCGCCTTCCCAACCTCCATACAGATTTATAAACAGGACAGTAAATTGGAAAGATTCCTGAATTTCAGAGGCCCTGCCAAATGTACCCCAAAATGAAAATGTTCTATTTTCCTCATGATCTTACTCCTCATTCTTCTCCTCCTCATTGATTTCCTTGTTTTCTTCCTTTAATATTATTAATATTAATTTGTTCTTCCTAATTAACTTGAAAGTACCATCAATATAATTTTTGTTTTCATAGACTAAGTGCCTAGCTCATCCACACAATTATTCTTAATCCTTTCAACCCCAAATACTGCTGGCTTAATCTGTCCAATTAACCTAGAAATTAGTTACACACAGGTCCATATACCGGAACACCCACCCCACCCACATACACATTTAATTGAATTACTAATCCCTAAAAGTTGTAATGGGGACACCTGTTTATTTCAGACCAAAAGCTTTCTGGGCTTGCTTACAATTCATAAATCAGTTCTTAAGAATAGTTAGTGTAGGGCTTGTGAATAGAGAGGACCTATGCAGTGGGTAGTAAGGTGTTGGAGAGAGCATCTATCAAAGTATGATAATACTTCATTCACTGATGGACCTGTAATCTTATTCATCTATCAATGTGAGTACTCTGTGTAATTTAATAATTCTTGGTCCATTGAAATCTTCCCACTTAACACTTCCTAGCTGTGTGACGGTGGACAAGTCACTTAACTCCAAATAACTCAGTAAAAAAAAATTCATGAACTACAACAACATGATGTATATAGAGTACTTGCTCTGTACTAAATACTATTATTTCATGTGAGCCTTCAATGATCCTGAGAGGAAGATGTCATTATTATGCCTATTTATGGACAGTTGAGGCAAACAGAAGTTACATAAATTGTCTTGGGACACAAAACTAGTAAGTGCTTGAGACCAAATTCAAACTCCTGACTTCCTGTTCATTGCTGTATCTACTTTACCACTAAACTATCTCTTTATACAATTCCAGGAGAAAAATATTACAGCTAAATAAGATGGGATTTTGTTTCTCTGATAATTATAAACACTATTCAATTTCTGTCTTTATTCTATAATTTTGTTTTAGGAAAAATATTGATGCTTTTTATTTTTATATTGGAGCTATTTGTGGATATTGTTCCATACACTCCCCATCACTTGTCCTCCCTAAATGTTAATACTCTTCACCTTTGTGAATAGGAAATGAATTAGCTAAGTAAAAACCATGAAAATAAGGACTTGGTCTGAAAGCATATGTAATGTTCCTAATTCATCATCTGCCACTTCTCCAAAGAAAGGAGGGAAGGGCAATTTCATGTCTTCTCAAGGATCAAGACTGGTTTTTAAAGTTACATAACATTTGCATCATTTTAATGCTTTTCAATTTTCTAAAGAAAATCAAGCTTATTCTTGTCCTTCTGTTCTTTTATTTTGGGTCCAACTGTTATTCACATACATTATCTTTCCTGATAACTCAATAACAGTTTAAACAAATATTGTTGAACAATTGATCCCCTACTTACACTCAGTCCATTCATAGAAGATTATCACTCACTAAAAGAAGTGCATGAATATATTAATACTATATTATGATATAAGGCAGAGAAAAAGAGAGGGAGAAATAAAGAGGTAGACAGACACAGAGAGAGAGACAAGGTCAGAGAGAAAGAGAGAGAGTTAATTGAACATTTTACCTTTGGCATTATAAAGGGTTATTCAGGGAAGTCTGCATTAGTAAATCATGCATTGCATAGTATTATGCATATCACTTGAAAGGAAAAAAAAATACTGAACACAATAAAAAAGCATATGTGATACTTCCAAGAAATAATAAAAGGGTAATATAATTCTGAAACTAGCTAAAAAAACTCAGAATATACATTTTTTAAAAGTTGACAGGGAAAAATATCTCTAGGCAATGTAGCTTAGACCATCTGTTAAAGAGAGAATTGAAACCATATTTCCATTAGATGTAGTCATTGATCATTTGGTGAAGATTTTTTGTAGACAAATTATATAGACTATGTCATCTTCCACTATCTTATCTTACATGTACAGACCACAGACATTCTTCAGGGAAAGACAATTTGGCTCTCAGAATTTGAGCAGAGTTGTTAAAAATGTTGAGCTTAAAGGGGATCTCATGCAGCATCAGTTGGGAAAATGAAAGTTGGAGAATATGGATGGGAGTGAAATATTTTCTTAGTGTAGCAGTAAATCAGATATGTGTCTTTCTTTGGCAAGGTTTCCCAAGGAGCTGCCTTTTAAAATAGTTATTCCATATAGTTGTTTATTTATTTGAATTTTTGGTGGATAAAGAAAGACTGAATTTAGAAAGGCAAACTCCTCTGGCATGGAATTTAGAGAGATGCAAAAATCTGTAATTTTTAAAATAGAGAGTATTAATGACATGCATTATAAGTATTTGGAAAGGAAAACAATGTCATCAGGATTATATATGTATATATATACACACATAAACATATACATATATAATTCTCATGGTCTGGTTAATTTCTTTTAATATTTTGATCAAATAACCAAGAATGAAGAAATATAATGGAATTTTTAGAATAGACACTGGACCTTCTTTTGTATATCTGCTTTAGCTGCAAATTAGCTATGCAACCTGGAGCATGTTACTTAGTTTCTCTGGGGTTCAGTTTCTTCATCAGTAAAATGAAAAGATTTTATTAGACTATTTCCTCTAATCTTCTATAATTTCTTTCAGCTTTGAGTCTATGATTAATTAAATCTAAATGCATTGTTAAAATAAATTCATGGATGTATCATTATTATTAACTTTTTATGAATTACAGTAGTAACAATATTATATGATGAGAGCCTTTTTAAACTTCTGAAAGCAATTTCCTTCCTTCCTTCCTTCCTTTCTTCCTTCCTTTCTTCCTTTCTTCCTTCTGTCCTTCCTTCCCTCCTTCCCTCCATCCTTCCTTACCTCCTTCCCTTCCTCCCCTCTCACTCCCTTCCTCCCTACCTTCTTTCTTTCTTTCCTCCCTCCCTCCCTTCCTTCCTTCTTCCTTCTTTCCTTTCCTTCCTTCCTTCCTTCCTTCCTTCCTTCCTTCCTTCCTTCCTTCCTTCCTTCTTTCTTCCTTCGTTCCTTCCTTCGTTCCTTCCTTTGTTCCTTCATTCCTTCCTTCTTCCTTCATTCCTTCCTGCATTCCTTCCTTCATTCCTTCGTTCCTCCCTCTGTTCCTCTCTCCCTTCCTCCCTCCCTCCCTCCCTTCCTTCCTTCCCTCCTTCCCTTCATCCCCTCTCACTCCCTTTCTCCCCTCTCCCTCCCTCCCTTCCTTCTTTCCTCCCTTCCTCCCTTCCTTCTTTCCTCCTTCCCTTCCTTCCTTCTCTTCTTTGTCTTTCCCTCTTTCCTTCCTTCCCTTCTTTGTTCCCTTCTCTCCCATTACCTAATCTTTTTGATCACCTATTATGGTTCTATGGAGTATAAAAAAGTGTAACCCTTAGTCTCTCTCTTCAGTAAATTTATTATTTATGTATCTGACAGTGTATACTCATTTGAAAAGTTAAATTCCAGTATATAAATACTCAAAGGAACTGAATGTTTTCATTAAATTCAACAAAACAGGAAAAAAAAAAAAAGAAAAAAAACCCTAAACAAACAGTGTGTGACTTAGCAAATAAATTATAGGAAGATATATGAGACATAGAAGCCAAGTGAGTTGTTTGGTTCTACAACTAGTAAACTTTCAAAGGTCAAACTTGCATACAAAACTTCTTGATTCTGAATGCATCTATTTATCCACTATTCCAACTTGCTTCTATGATATAAGAGTTATGTAACAATACAGGATGACTATTTGAAATCAGTATCTCTCTTTTGAACCTTATAGTTGGGTCCCAGTGGGAGAATATTGTTTGAAAATAATTGTCAGATATAAAGTTAATTCTAATGGAGTTGGTGATGGAAGAAGAATTCCAATTATTTTAAGGAAAATTAGTTCTGTTTTGTGTTTCTTGTCACTCATGTCCCCAGTCATGATGCTTCCTTACTCCCTTCCCTGCCTTTTTTTTTTACCATAACACATAGCAGAACATGTGCTCTCAAAATGTTCTTCATAATTTTCAAATCCTTAAAAGCTTTGACAATCATGCTGTGTTAAATTAAACATTCTCATCAACTGAATTTTTCCAGTCAGAAACTGAGAAAGATTTGTTGTTTGTACATGTGAACCATTCTGAAAAATACTGAGATTTAAAAAAAAAATTGATGGTTCTATTGATTTTACTCTTCAAAATGTGCTTCCAACATGTGTGTGCATTGGAAAATATAACATACATAGTTTTATAATTTTGTTGAACACTTTTCCAATGAATCTAATGATTTATACTTTCCCAAAATTTTGTGACCAAATTTAGCCATCAGACAAATGGCAGGAAATTATTCCTTTCAAAGAGTACATAACTATTTCCATTTATTAAATTATGTCTTTCAGTGAACTACCATGATCATAGATTGAGAGCTAGAAGGAAATTCAGAGGCCATACAGTTTAAACCCCTATTTCTACTAATGAGAAAATTGAGGTTAAGAGGGAGGATAAATGATTTGCCCCAGATTTTGTTGTCCTGTCCAACTCTGAGAACACATATTTGGGGTTTCCTGAAAAAACGTTGGAGTAGTTTTCTTTTGATTCTCCATAACATTTTATAAATGAGAAATTGAAGAGAATGGGGTTAAGTTATTTGCCTAGCTACTAAGCATCTGAGACCAGATATGAGCTCATGAAGATGAGTCTTCCTGAATCTAAACCAAGTGCTCCATCCATTGTGCCACTTAGCCTGCCCCTTTGCTCAAAGTTATATAGTGTCAGAAGGATGATTTGAATCCAGATTCTCCTGGCCCTGTTGTTTGTTCTTCATCTTCAGAAGGACACCAGGAAGATGATGCACGTGATTTTCAATTGAATTGGATTTAATTGAGGAAGGGCTATGCAAAGTTACCAGTCTTACTTTCTTCTCTGGAGCCATCTGGTTCAGTGGCCAGATATAGATCAGGCTGACTGGAGATGGCCCTGAATGCAGTGAGAAACATTGGCCTTTTTAAGTGGAGGTCTTTCCCAGGTCTCAGTTTTATTGAGGCAACCTCCATCCATTCCTTGATTAAGGCTAAGTAAGAAAACAGGCAGAGAATGACCTCTTTTACCTAGTTGAAAAAATCCTGGAGGAGGAAGATCCTCAAGGTTCCTGGCCAAAACAAAAACAATTGCTATTTAAACTCATTCAGAGCTAATTTGGTCCCAAATAATGATGTAGTGGGGCTTGATTTGGAACCTATTTGTGGCCAATCAATGTGAGCCCCTCTGATAGTGTTTTCCCCCTCTAGAATAATGCATCTGAAAGAATTAATACCCTGCTTAAACCTAATCCATTCATTCTCACCTCACTTAACAAAATATTCATTTAATGATCTCCATACATTGTTCACTCTGGCTATTTTAGAAAGGAACTGTTTTATTTCCTATAGCATCCTCCATATATAAAGTATAACACTTAGAACATCATACAAATGTTGCACATCTTAAACTCTTTTTTTTTTACTTTTTGCTGAGGCAATTGGGGTTAAGTGACTTGCCCAGGGTCACACAGCTAGGAAGAGTCTGAGATCATTTTTGAACTCAGGTCCTCCTGACTTCAGGGCTGATGCTCTAACCACTGCGCCACCCTAGTTGCCCCAACTCATAGATAAATTTGACAGAAAGATCTCTTTTAATTTCTTGCCATGAGATGGTTTCCTTAGCAGTTTGTTATCAGTGATGTTATTCAAAGACTGAAAATCTCTAATGAGAAGCTTATGTGTGTTAGCTACTTGAAACTTCATCTATTGGAGACTGAACATGGGCTTAGCATAAAGGGCTATGCAAAAAAAAATGTCAACATACTTTTCAGAGTGAAGGAAAGAAAGAAGGAAAGGAGGGAAGAAGGGAGGAAAGAAGGAAAAGCAGGGAAGATAAAGAAAAGGGAAGGAGAGAAGGAAAGAAAGAGGAAAGTAGGGTAGGATGGAATAGGAAAAGGAAATGAGTAAGGGAGAGAAAGTGGAAGGGGAGAAGGTAGAAAGGAAAGAGGCAAGGAAATATTTATTAAGCTCCTATGTGCTATTATTATCCCCATTTTGCAGATGAGAAAACTGAGGTAGATAGAAGTTAAGAAACTTACGAGGGTAACATAGCTAATAAAAATTTTAAATCAAATTTAATATCAAGTCTTCTAACTTGGGGCCCTGCTCTCTATCCATTGTATACCCCTCCGTCTAAGAACATAAATGTTTAAACATTTATTCATTTGGTTAATTTTCCAAACTTTCTGCTTTAATGCTTTTGTGAAAAAATATACACAAATATATAAAAATCAACAGCAATTATAATAATGCACTTATATCTCTCATGTGTAATAAATGGATAGCTTTCTTTGATCCTCCCAGCTATTATCTTGTAGAGGTAGAATTGGTTGTGGGTTCTGTTCATATTCTGTCGCTGATACATATTACCCTGATTGTCAATTAATCTCTCAGTTTTCTGGGCATCTTTTGAAGGCTATATGTTGCAGAAAAGATTCCAACTTGCATTGCCAAATGGAATTTGCTTACCTTTGAGTTTTTATTATCATTGAAATCCCAAGCATATTCGTAGTCCTTTTGATATTATTATGCATGTTGTTTGTATTTACTTACTTCAATATTTATTATATCACCCAAAAGAATATAAGCTCCCTAAATGCTGGGACTGTTTCCTTTATTTTCCTTTTTTGGGGGGGAGGGAGAGAGGAGTTATTCCTAGAACCCAGGATAGTACCCTACACATAGCATTTGCTTATTAAGTATTCATTGAACTGAATCAAATTCTTGTTATTATTTCTATTATAAATATGTCAAAGTTCTAACACAATTGACAAAATCTCTTTGAATAGCATTCTTTTGAATGTATCAAGTGAAAAAAGAATGCTGTTTCTCTTTGGGAGAACTGTGAGTCATTCTGACAAATGAATGATAGCCCGAAAAGATGGATCTTGAGGACAAGGTAAGGCAATAAACATGACTAGGAAGACACTTTTCCTCACATTGTTATTAGCATCTTTCAGAACTCCAGAGTCTCTTTTCAACATAGCTTTCAAAATTATTGTTTCTGATAAAGAAAAGAGAAAGAAAAGGAATTATTTGCAACTTTAAAACAGCAAAGAAAATAAGGAAAACAATAGGCTTTCCATTTCTTGTCAATAAGCAGCTAAATGCTTTTGTATATCCAACTTCAATAGAGTGAATGTGATTTACTTCTGATATAAAATAATGTTTCAGTGACTTAAATCACTTGGAAGTATAAAGCAAAGAAGTAAAATTTAAAGGAGATTTGGGTCATATGAATTTAGCCCCCAGTGTATATAGTATGGTTCCAGTGGAATCCAGACTCAAACATTTTTCCTCACTAAGTCTTTTCTCTTCATCTAGGAAGGAACTATGAAGTATGCTTGCTATGAACTCTTGAACTATCTGAACTTATTCTCCCCATAGAAATATTGCTTTGGAAATACTTATTTCAAAGAGTGACATGACAAGCAAGGTCGATGTGTTCTATCTCATTTAGTTAGAAGGTATTACTCTGGGAATTACATTCAATGTTAGTTGAAACTCCCTGAAAATATAGGTAGGCTATGTGAAGAGCAATTAACATTAGCACAGCTATTATTATACTCATCTAAAGACAAAGTCCATTGTGCTTTATGGAAACATAAAAAATTCAAAGCAGCTTTGTTTTAATATGTCAATCAGTACATCTTTTTAAAAAGACTCACCAACTATCCATTTAAAATTTTATATAAATGAACTTTGCATTTATGACTTGAACCATCATTAGATCTTTGTCAGCAGCAAACACAAAGCTGCTTGAAAGTATCTAAACTTGAAACATCTAAAAAATACAGAATACAAAAAAGAGGAAAGGAGGAAGAGAGACTCACCCACTTTGATCCCAATTAGGATAAATGGTGTGTGTGTGTGTGTGCGCACACACATGTATATGTATGTTCACAAAAGGATACTAATTCTTTGTTTAAAAATATTAAACATTTTTTATTAAAGCTTTTTATTGGCAATTTTTCATCATTGACCCTTGCAAAGCTTTCTGTTACAAATTTTTTCATCCTTCTCCCCGTCCTTTCCCCCAGATGGCAGGAAGTCTAATACATGTTAATTATGTTAAAATACTTGACAAATCGAATATGTGTATACATATTTATACAGTTATCTTGCTGTACAAGAAAAACTGGATCTATAAGAAAAAAAAATCTGAGAAGGAAAACATAATGCAAGCAAACATCAATAGAAAGCATGAGAATGCTGTTGTTGTCCACACTCAGATCCCATAGACCTCTCCCTGGCTTTCTTCATCACTGAACAACTGGAAGTGGTTTGAAACATCTCATTGTTGAAGAGAACCATGTCCATCAGAACTGATCATCATATAGTCTTGTTGTTGCTGTGTAATATTAAGAATTTTTACAAAGTATTAGACATAGTTGGGCTGCTTTTCTCAATTCAGGGGACTATATAACTAAATGATTTCAAACACTTTTTTTAAATCAAATTTTTAAGATTATATAGGCAAATAAATCTTATAATTCTCTAACCTTAAATTATATTTTTATTATTAAAATAATCAGTGGCTCATGTATTCCAGTGTTAAAACAATCCAGGCAATGAGTTTAATGAAAAAGAGAACATTTGATGAAAATTGAAATGTTCTTAAAAATTGAACTTATTTTTTCACTGTTATCTTTTTCTTTTTTTCCCCCTGTAGCATGTTGTTTTGGTGTTAGAATTTCTTGATAAATGAGAATCTTATGGGATCACATTGGAATTCTGTTTTGTTATTATTCCAACTGTGTCTCTGCACTTAGCATAACATCTGACACATAGTTAGTACCATATAATTATTTATTGAAGCAACACAACATAAAAGCCTGATATTGTTAGCTTAAACTTACCTGCACAAGTTGGAGACTCAATTCTCTTCTTCCCTCAAGAGTCTCTGCTAGGGTATGGGACCCTGCTGAGAGGAGTAGAGAGGCCACCTTGACCTGTGGTGCACAATAAGTTTTCTGCCACATTGCAGAAACGCCCTTGTTGAACAAGGAGCACTGGTGCATGGCATGGGTATGGGTATAGCCTGAGAGTCACAGCTAGTTGCTCATGAGCAGGGATGCCTTGTTGACAGGGCCTCTCTCCTGTGAGCAGGTTGCTGACGTGGCTGGGTCAGCTCTCCTTCCATTGGCAGATACCATGCATACGCAATGCCCATGAGCTGCTTCGCTGAATGGTGATTGGGGATTGCCTACTGTTCACGCACTGATCATGCTTGCAAAAATGTATATCAACAAGGCTGTGCGGCATAATAAACTGGAGCTCTTTTCACACCCTATGAGATCCCCTGCCTCATTCATCTCGCCTCTGAGATCAAAGAGCTCACACAAGGTGAGCTCTTGAAAGAGGGCAGCAACAAGTGCCCTCCTCCTTCCCTTACCAGTGGGGAATTAAGGGGTAATATAAATTTAAAACTTTTTCATGAAAATTTTTGATAGATTCTAAGATCTAGAAATTTGAAAAAGTACTCTGTACCACCTAGTTCAACCTATACCTAAGCTACAATTTTTTTTTAGTTCAGATTTACTTGTATATTTCATTAAAAGAGAGATTTAGTGCACTAAGTTGCAAAGTCAACTTTTCAGCTATTGAAGAAATTATTATACAGTTCTAGATGCCACACACCAACACATTTAGATAGGAAAGGGCTAGGACACTTTTTAAATATTTTACATAGACCTACTCCTCAGTTAACATATAACGAGTGTGCATGTGCATATGAATATCCATTTACATTGGCAATTTAGACTCTGAGACTCCATCTGTATTATGAGGCTGTCTGTATTATGAATTTCACATGTAACTCTTTTGCAAAAGTGGGATTTCTAAATAATATAAAAGATATAATTTATTTTTATGTTTCCTAAGGTTAAACTTCTATAAGTGACCAGATCATGGAAAACTGACCTACATTACTTAGTTATTCATTCACCTATTTTTTTTTGCTTATTATTTTGTCTATAGCAATCAATCACCTATATACCTATATCTAGCTATTTACCTATGTTCCTAGGAGAATGAAAATTCCTCAAAAACATGGATTGTCACGTTATCATTTCATCTCCAATGCAAAATATGATTCCTTGCACATAGTAGACACTCGGTAAAAGTCACTTCAATACCTTAGCTTATCTTTCATCCACTGAAAATTGAGATTATATTTTTTTTCTATCTATTTCTAATAGGTACTGACCTTAATCTTAACAGGTATAACTCAGATATTACATCATGGGATAGGTAGGTTTTATCCTCATACATTAGGAAAAACATATCTCTGTATTCTATTATCACTTAGGAGCTTATTTCAGTATTCAGATGAGAGAAAAATAGGAATGAAGAGAAGGGAAAAGTGGCAAAAATTATATTTCTGAATTGAAGGCAACAGGATTCAATAACTTTTTGGATGTAGAGATATCCTGAATAGCACTGTCTTATCTTTTTCTGTTGTGACTCACCTCATGTTATGAGAACATACTGATTATGATTTTCTAATTTCAGAAATGAGGCTAAGTGAAGGTTTAACCCAAAACAAAAGAGAAAATAAAAAACAAAAATTAGTTCTTGTTTTCAAGCTCATGTTTTGTTGGAGAAAACAACAGGCACCTGAGTAGGATATGAAAGAGATAAACTGAGCAGATGAAAGAAAATGAAAGGAAATTTGAAAGAAGAGACATTAGGAATTGAAGAGACTGAGAAAAGTATTTTGCAGAAGGTGATCTTTGAGCTTAGCCTTGAAAGAATCTAGGAAAGCCAAATTGCTGACAAGAAGGAGCATCATATTTCAGGCAAGAGGTATATCCACTGCAAAGACATAATGATGGGAGATGGGGCAAACTGTTTGAGAAAATGCAAGTAGTCCATTGGAGTTAGATTATAGATTATGTGAAGAGTGAGAGTCAAATGTAAGAAGATTAGAAAGGTAGGAAGGGGCAATGTTATGAAATCAAACAAAGAAGCTTATATTTGGTCCTCTAAGTAAAGAGGTCACTAGAGTTTCTTGAGAAAGAAGGTAACATAGGCAGACCTATGTTTTAGAAAAATCACATTGGCAGCCGAGTGGAATATGAAATGAAGTGGGTAGAGATGAAGGTTAGAAAGGCTGCTTCAAAGGATCTTGAAATAATCTAAGCAAGAAGTTATAGGGAAAGGGATATATGTATGTATGTATGTATGTATGTATATAGATATACATATATATGCATGTATATGTATACACACACAATATACACATATACTTTTATACATACACACATCTATTTATCTATCTATCCATGTGTGTATGTATGTATAGTATTATGAAAGTGAAAAGATAAATTTACCAAAGGATTAGATATATTGGGTAAGAAATAGTGAGGAGTGAAATATGTCATAGGTTATGAGGGTGAGTGACTATAAGATATTTATAAAGCATGTAAGTCTACTGAGCATCTTGAATGTATACTTAATGTTCAATTCAAGTTGATATTCCAATGGAGCATTTCACCTTACTATGAAGAGTAAAACATCTAGTTTAAGGTTTTTTTTTTTTTGTTTGTTTTGTTTTTCCTAAGATTTCTTATAATCTATTAATTTTTTCATGTTTTCTTTCTTGTGCATTAATTCATAGTCAAGCTGGTACAAGCTACGTACTATTTAGATCTTCCTCTTTTTGTCTATTCATCAGTCCCAGTTTAACTTTGTGTCCCTACATGTGGGCTCCAAGCAGGCTTGCTTAGGGTTTGAGATATACTTCAGAAGGAAGGTTATCAAAGACATTTTGGCTAGGATAGGAAATTCCATCATTATTTAGGTCTCAATGTTAGAACCCTAGGTCAGCTTGCTTTCTGAATCTCCCTCCCTCCCTCCCTCCCTCCCTCCCTCCCTCCCTCCCTCCCTTCCTCCCTTCCTCCCTTCCTCCCTCCCTTCCTTCCTTCCTTCCTTCCTTCCTTCCTTCCTTCCTTCCTTCCTTCCTTCCTTCCTTCCTTCCTTCCTTCCTTCCTTCCTTCCTTCCTTCCTTCCTTCCTTCATTCCTTCCTTCCTTCCTTCCTTCCTTCCTTCCTTCCTTCCTTCCTTTTTGTTTATCTTCTTGTATAAAATGACTAGCATGAAATGTTTTACATGGTTGCATATGCACAAGTTATAAGAGATTGCTTATGGTCTTAGGGAGGAGAGAGGAGAGAGGAAGGGATAGAATTTGGAAGTCAAAACATTACATAAAATCCAAATGTTAAAAATTGTTTTAACATGTAATTGGGAAAAATAAAATACTATTTTAAAAAGTCAACTATAAATACTTCCTTAATATTTAGTAATAAGGCTTGATTTTTGATAAGGTTTGGGTATTTGATTTATTATTGATTTTGATTCTGTAGTTTTAGAAAAAATAAGTACAATCCATATGGTATATCACAGTCAAATGAAATATTATTAAAAATGTCTTTAAAGGGGGTTTTGTGATGAATATATATGTATATATATATATATAAATATATATATAGTTGGTTAGTTAGTTAGAAATAGATGTTTGAAAGAATAAAGAGAACTTCAGAAACAGGAGGGATTGAGGGAGGTAAAAAAAGAGAGAACATTTAATAAATCTGTCACAGGAAGGTAGATATGTCAGGTCATTTTTATGTATGTTGCAGCTTAGAAAACAAAATAATACTAGGAAAGAGATGGGAAGCTGCTATGTTCTTTCTCATTCTCTCATAGCTTAGAGGCTTTCTCTAATTTGGAGGATTCAAGAATTCATTGTCTTGGGGGTAGCTAGGTGACACAATGGATAGAGCACCAGCCCTGAAGTCAGGAGGACCTGAGTTTAAATCAGATTCTTAACACTTCCTGGCCGTGTGACCGTGGGCAAGTCACTTAACCCCAATTGCTTCAGAAAAAAAAAAAAAGTCACTGTTTATTCTTCTCCTTTGGAACAGAGAACTCTCTGCTTCTACTTATTATTATTTTTTTTGGGTACCACATGTTTCACTATAGTCTCCTAGTTATTTTTTCTACGATAACCTCTAAGAACTCTTTCACTGACATCTTCACTAGTTTAAACTCTCACAGTAGAGATACTTTTTCTATGAATTGAAACAATTGTTTCCAAACTTTTCTTTTTGAACCTGTGTTTAATTTAATTTGATTGTAAAAGAAAAACAATACAATGTGATAGAATATAATGTAACAACATAAAAACATCACATGATATGACAAGGCAACATAATATATGATAGGATACAACATAGTGTAATTAAAAATAATATACCATATTATATTATACCATATATGAGATAATATACTATATATGTTATACCACGTATGAGCTAATATAACATACTATAATTTAATATAATGCAATGTGACAGAATATAATTAATATGACATATAATAAATGTGATATGTTAGCTATTTAAATAATATTTATAGCTATAGTAAAAAGTTTAGATAACCTAGCTTGTACAAATTGGCATGTTTTCTACAAATGATGATATTTTAAATATAATTGTCTATAATTTTTCTCCCCTTTCAAGGAGATTTCAATTTAGGGGTAATACTAATATATGAACGTGGCTTACCAGACTTGTCTAATTTAATTTCCCATTATTTAATGAACAAAATGCACAATTACAGCCTCAGATTTCAGTCACCTGAGATGCCATCTAGTCCAACATTTCCAAATAGCAATAATGCTAAGCCTTTTTTGACAAAAAACCCTATTACCATGACTTTAAAAGTATCAGAGATGAGGAAAGCGTCTGACTTTGAGAGAGCTCTAAATATTAGCTAGGTAATTTCCTCCCTCACATTTCTCTTATGTATCAATGGTACCATGTAGAGATGTGAAGGGTTCTTCAATCATTTGGAAGTATCTAGGGGTTAGATAAAGAGTCAAGAAGTCCTGATTTCAAAGACTATCTCAGATTATCACCCGCCATCTGACTCTGACAATCTCTTCTTGACTGAGTTTCCTCATCTGTAAAATAGAGTAATAATAACATCTACCTCCCTGAGTTGTTATGAGGATCAACTGAGATAATAATTATAAAAGATTTAGCATAGTGCCTAGAACATAGCAACATCATCATCATCACCATCATCATCTACAGAACCTGCAAAAATTTCCTAGTATAAATGTTATCACTTTGCTCTGGGAAACTATAAAAATGGATCTTTAATTTCCTTTATCTTTTCTTAGCTCCACACATCAAGTCAGAGAGTTCTGGCAAAATTCATCAGTCTTAGACTATTTTTTCTTCCCTAAAGATGTTATTCTCTGTTTCCTCCTCCCAACTTAATTTCCAATAAGTAAATGCAAACTACTAAATACCTGTGGTTAACAAAGTTTATTTTTATTTCTTTTTAATTTTGCATAGAATCACAAAATCAGGGAATATTTATTTTCAGAATCAAATACTGGTTAGCAATAGTATTTATTGTTTTTTTAATAATGGTTTTTTATTTTCAAAATATATGCAGATAGTTTTCAACATTCACCCTTTCAAAATCTTGTGTTCCAAATTTTTTCTCCCTTCTTTTCCTCACCCCCTTCTGTAGACTTCAAGTAATCCAATATATGTGAAACTTGTGCAATTCTTCTACACACATTTCCACAATTATCATGTCACAAAAAAAAATCAGATCAAAATGGAAAAAAAAATGAGAAAGAAAGCAAAAAGCAAGCAAACAATAAAAGGGTGAAAATACTATGTTGTGATCCACCTTCAGTTCCCATAGTTTTTTTTTTTTTTTTTTTTTTCTGGATGCAGATGGCTCTCTGCATCACAAATCTATTGGAATTGGCTGAATTACTTCATTGTTGAAAAGAGACATGTCCATTAGAATTAATCATGGCATAATGTTGCTGTTGCCAAGTAGAGTGGTCTCCTGGTTCTACTCACATCACTTAGTATTAATTCATTTACCAGTATTTATTAAAGAAAAAAAGTAAATGACTAAAAACAAAGAAAGGTCAATGGACCTTCCTTGAGGGAGGCCCATGGGAAGAAAATAGATATGGAGAGAGAGTGAGACAGAATCAAAGAGAGAGACATATATACAGCAATACTGTTTTTGTTCAAACATGCTTCCTAGACAATACAATCAGATTCAATCCCAGAGATCTGACTACCTTTGCTTATATTTCACTCCATAGTCTTCTAAGTATTTTCACTATATTCCTTTCTCCAAATGTGTGTATCATCCACAGATTTCATCAAAGTCTGGGTTCATCCTGGAGTCTGACTACTGAGTGAACAGATTTAAAGAGAAAGCCTTGGGCAACAGTGATCTCCACTACCTATAGCCTCAGACTTGACTGCAATTCTGAAATATAATTGTGCTATACTGCACATTTTCAAAGAAATTCTTAGAGAAATGATTTTAAAAAAATCTGGAAGGACTTACATGAACTGATGCTATGTGAAATGAGCAAAAATAAGAGAACACTATACACAGTACAGCAACATTATGCAATAATCAGATTTTTCTCCTCTCAGAAATACAGTGATCTAAGATAATAACAAAGATTTAATGATGAAAAATTCTATATGCCTCCAGAGAAAGAACTGATGCAGTCTGAATACAGATTGAAGCATAGTATTTTCCCTTTTTTCTCCTCATGGTTTTTTCCTTGAGATCTGTTTTTTTTTTTTTTTTTTTTTTTTGGCAACACGACTAATGTGGAAATATGATTAATGTGATTAAATATGATTATGACCACATATGATTAAATATTATTAATATAATATGTATAACCTATATCAGTTTGCTTACTTGGGAAGGGGGGGCAGGAAGAGAATGGAGAAAAATTTGGAATTCAAAATCTTACAAAAAAATGAATGTTGAAAACTATCTTTACATGTAATTAGAAAAAAAATACTATATATTTTTTCTGAGTTGTTAGGATAATAAGCTTCCTCAGTGCCACTTTCTCAGTCTTCATTCTTCCCATGCCAGACTGAGAAAACTGGGAAATTCCATCAAACTGGTGGTCTGTAGCCTTGGTCCTTTTCTTTAAAGCACTCGTTACTAAGCTTGATCACTATTTTTCCGCAATTCAGTTCTATGAATTTTCTTCTTCTCTTAGCTAAATGTTCCCAGTTCATTTAGCTGATGGTCATACAAATAATAAAATACTATCTTTATGTATCTTTTTTTAAATATATAAAGCTTTTTATTTACAAAACATATGAGTGATTTTTCAACATTGACCTTTGCAAAAACTTTTTTTTTCCCCAAGCTTTTCCCCTCCTTTCCCCCACCCCCCACCCCTAGATGACAGGTAATCTAATACATGCCAAATAGGATAAATTATATGACAAATACAATACATGTATACATATCTACATAGCTATCCTACTGCACAAGAAACACCAGATCTAGAAAGAGAAGAAGAAAAAAACAACCTAAGAAGGAAAACAAAATGCATGGAAACATTCACAGAAAGCGTTAAAATGCTGTGTTATACTTCACACCCAGTTCCCACAGGCCTCTCTCTGGATGTATATGACTATCTTCATCGCTGAACAACTGGTTTGAGTCACATCATTGTTGAGGAGAACCATGTCCATCAAAATTGATCATCGTTTAGTCTTTTTGCTGTGTATAATGTTCTCCTGGTTCTGCTGATTTCACTCAGCATCAGTTCATGCAAGTCTCTCCAATCCTCTCTGAAATCCTCCTGTTGTTCGTTTCTTACAAAACAATAATATTCCATAACATTCATATACCATAATTTATTCAGCCATTCTCCAATTGATGGGCATCCTTTCAATTTCCAGTTTCTTGCCACTACAAAAAGGGCTGCCACAAACATTTTTGCACATGTGGGTCCCTTTCCCTCCTTTAAAATCTCTTTGGGATATAGGCCCAGTAGAAACACTGCTGGGTCAAAGGGTATGCACAGTTTGATAACTTTTTGAGCATAGCTCCAAATTACTCTCCAGAATGGTTGGATCCATTCACAGTTCCACCAACAATGTATCAGTGTCCCAGTTTTCCCACATCCCCTCCAACAGTTATCATTATCATTTCCTGTCATTTTAGCCAATCTGATAGGTGTGTAGTGGTATCTCAGAGTTGTCTTAAATTGCATTTCTCTGATCAATAGTGACTTGGAGCACCTTTTCATGTGACGGGAAATAGTTTCAATTTCTTCGTCTGAAAATTGTCTGTTCATATCTTTTGACCATTTATCAATTGGAGAATGGCTTGAATTCTTATATATTTGAGTCAATTCTTGATATATTTCAGAAATGAGGCCTTTATCAGAACCTTTGGATGTAAAAATATTTTCCCAGTTTACTGCTACCCTTCTAATCTTGTCTGCATTCATTTTGTTTGTACAAAAACTTTTTAACTTGATATAGTCAAACTTATCTATTTTGTGATTAATGACGAACTCTAGTTTTTCTTTGGTCACAAATTCCTTCCCCCTCCACAGGTCTGAGAGGTAAACCATCCTACATTGTTCTAATTTGTTTATAATATCATTCTTTATGCCTAGGTCATGAATCCATTTTGACCTTATCTTGGTATATGGTGTTAGGTGTGGGTCAATGCCTAATTTCTTCCATACTAGTTTCCAATGATCCCAGCAGTTTTTGTCAAATAGTGAGTTTTTATCCCAAAAACTGGGGTCTTTGGGTTTATCAAACACTAGATTACAATTGTCATTGAGTATTTTGTCCTGTGAACCTAACCTATTCCACTGATCCACTACTCTATTTCTTATCCAGTACCAAATGGTTTTGGTGACCACTGCTTTATAATATAGTTTTAGATCTGGTGCAGCTAGGCCACCCTCATTTGCATTTTTTTCATTAATTCCCTTGAAATTCTTGACCTTTTGTTTTTCCAGATGAATTTTGTTATTATTTTTTCTAGTTCAGTTAAATAATCTCTTGGGAGTTTGATTGGTATAGCACTAAATAGATAGATTAGTTTAGGTAGTATTGCCATTTTTATTTTATTCGCTCGACCTATCCAAGAGCACTTGATGTTTTTCCAATTGTTTAGATCTGACTTTATTTGTGTGGAGAGTGTTTTGTAGTTTTGCTCATATAGATCCTGACTTTCCCTTGGCAGATATATTCCCAAATATTTTATACTATCGATAGTTATTTTGAATGGAATTTCTCTTTGTATCTCTTGCTGTTGCATTTTGTTGGCGATGTATAAAAATGCTGATGATTTATGTGTATTTATTTTGTATCCTGCAACTTTGCTAAAATTGTGGATTAATTCTAATAGTTTTTTAGTTGATTCTCTAGGGTTCTCTAAGTAGACCATCAAAAATACTAGCTTTAAAGAAACATAGTACAAGCCTTTTCACTTTACCTATGAGGAAACCAGTGTCCAGAGGAAGCAGCTCATTTAGGGATTGAGAATTTTCTTCTTTATAGGTTAACCTTATATAACCATCAATGATAATCAACAAAACATCAAAAAACACTTTGCAAATTTAAAATTAAAAAAAAGAAATAAATATTTACTTTTGAACCATAAAAATGAGTGGAAGGATAAATCCTAAGACTTCTCTTCGTGTTTAGCTACCTAAACTCACTTCCTTTAAAAAGTGTAAATGAGTTTAATCAAAAATTTTATATCTTTTATAAAAAGATATCTTAAAAGGCTTCACACTTTTCAAGTTACCTATGCAATCTAAATAGTATGCACCCTTATATTGATGGTTCCTGTTATTTTGTTGAATTACTGTCTTTTCTGTTTCTTTATGATCCCATTTGGGGTTTTCTTGGTAAAGATACTGAAGTGGTTTACCATTTCCTTCTCCAGCTCATTTTACAGATAAATAAACTGAGGCAAATCAAGTTGTGTCACACAGGTCACACTACTTGTTTATGTGTTAAACTGGATTTGAATTCAGGTCTTTTTGACTCCTGGCCTGATATTTTATTCACTGCACCACTTTGCTGCTATTAGTGATCATCCAGTACAAGCTTTTTCATTTTACAGATGAGGAAAACAGTGTCTAGAAGAAGCAGGTCATTTAGGGATACTAAGCAAAAGAACTGGGATTTGAATTCTCCTCCTCAGATTACAAATTCAGCATTGTTTCAGCCTTCTCATCCCTTTGCTTCAGTCTTCTCCAGATCAACTTTAGTTTTGCCATTGTCCTTGCTATAATGTGACACCTAGTGTGGAACTCAGTATTCTTAGCTTGAGATTTTAAAGAGAAAATGACCTTTTCATTTTTCTATATTAAGACCCTATCAATGAAGCATAGAGCGACATCAGCTTTTTTGGCTGACACATTATTGGCATATTATACTTATTGTTTTAAATTATTGACATGGAAGATAGTTTTCTTCTGTATAAATCTCATCAAGGGAAAAAAAATTCAAAGAAACAAAGAAAAGGGGCCATGTTTTTATAAAATAGATCTTACCCTTTAGTTTTTAACCACACAAATAGATAATAATCATAATATAAATATAACAATAAACAAGCAGAAGTTGGAGGACTAGACTTTTCTCTGATCCTTTCAAATTTTCAAAATTTCACCCAAATAATGATGATGTGCAAGAGCTAAACTAATTACAACTACTTCCTTTAGTTAGTCAATGAGGTATTCACCTGATGAGTTAACAGCAGAGAAATCTAATCCTTAATCTTTAATTTGCTCACTCGGTAACCCCTCCCCCAAAAGCTAATTGCACCCTGATGCAAGAGTTTGAGATTTGGGGTACACTCAACCTTTTCTTTACCCCAACATGTTGTAGCAATATGTAACAGACAACTTGGCCTATTGAGGTATATAAAGTAAAACTGTAGTCTGTTGGGTTATTAAAAACCTTGATAACTTGAATATTACAGTATGGATGGAGGAGGTCTCAATAAGTAATTGGAGTAAGGACTTAACTTGGTGACAAATGAATTCCTTAATGTGAGAGAAGGTTGAAAAAGCTTTAAGATCCAGCCTTGATGGGGTCTAGAGTGGGGATGGAGTCTGCCATCAAAGGAGAAAGAGACAGAATAGAGAAATATAAAGAAAATAATATTGAAATTTCCCTAACTCTTAAAAACCAATAACCAATAGTGAACCAAATCTAATGTATATGTTCTAATACAGATAAATATAAATCCTATATTTAAGTTTTTTTTTTTATAATGAATTGCAAGTAAATAGAATTTATAAGGTAGGGTGAGGCATCGGTTTATGTAAAAAAGAATTAATGCACTATACTTTTTGACTCAGTAATTTCATCACTAATTTTATATTACAAAACCACCAGAAACTGAATGAAATGTTCTATCTTTACACAGATACACACACACATATACATATATGCATATGTATATGTGTGTGTGTATTGAGAGAGAAAGAAAAAAAGAAAGAGAAATTTAAGTTATTAAAAAAAAACTAGAGAAAAAAATGTAGATCCAGCACTTGGTGTATTAATTTATCTATATGTGATGGTTCCATTAAAGTTATAAATATTTTGGATAGAAGAAACTACTAAAGAACATATAAGAGATGATATAGCAAAAGCCAATTATGTATACATCAAAGTCAACTTTTTTTTTTTTTTTTTAAGAAAGGGAATGAAAGAAGGAAGGAAAATAGAGTTAAAGGTGGTAAAAATTTAAGCAGCTCTGGGAAGGAGACACATAAGAAACACACTTTGTTTGTGTTTTAAGGATTTTATTGCTCTCTTTTATTTTTTATCTTACTGACATTTTTCCCAGTGCTTCTTTCCCTTCCCCCTCCCAGAGATCTATCACATATAATATATATGTTAAATAAGAAAAGAAAAAGAAAATAGTTTTTAAAATCAGAAAAATGTATCAATATATTGAAAAATTCTGGAAATATATTCAAAGTTCCATATTCATGGACTTCACCACATCTTGCCCTGTAAAGGAATAGGTTTGGGATATTTTCCCTAGAATCATGCTTGCTATTTCTAATTTTATACCATTCACTTTGATTTGGGGGGAGGTATTATTTCCCCTTACAGTATTGTAGTTGTTGTACATATTGCCTTCATAGCTCTAATAACTTCATTTTGTATCAATTCTTTTAAGACTTTCCAGGTTTTTCTGAATTTACTGGTATCTATCCCTTCTTATAGCACAGTCATATTCCAATACCTCATGTTCTGCGTACAATTTATTTAGCCATTTCCCAATACTTCATCTCTTGTTCTTTCTTCTTTCTACTGCTAAAACTTCTGCTATACATATTTTTGCATACATGAATACTTTGTTATTATCTCCTTGGAGGTTTATACCTAACAGTGAAATCTGTGACTCAAATGGTCTGAACATTTTATTTCTCTTTGCATAATTCAAAATAGTTTCTCAAAAGGATTGTACTGATTCACACCTCCATCTACAATGTACTAGTGTGCCTATCTTCCCAGAGTCCCTCCAACATTAACCATCTTCATATTTTGATATTTTTACCAATTTTCTGAGTCTGTGACAAAATCTCAGTGATGCTTTGATGTACTTTTTTATTGTTATTAGTGAGTTTGAACATTCTTTCATATGGTTGTGAATAGTTGTTAATAAGCAATCACATCATGAGAATGCTTGAACATAGTTTGATATTCTCTTGAGAACAATGCACTTGTATTCTTTGGTCACACACAAATATGGATGTATGTATGGATGTTGTATGGATGTGTGCACATGTATGTACACACATATGTGAAAATATTTGTCATGTATTATAAATGGAAGCAAACTCAGAGACATATAAACTCTTTGAGGACAAATCATTTTGTTTTTCATCCCTAGGACCTAGCATGATACCTGATCCAGTTTAAAAAAACAAATAAACAAACAAAACATGTTTAGTGACTGGATTTGCAGGATATGAGGACTATGAATGGCACCATAAGATTATAGATTTACAGCTGGAAGAGACCTTAAACTCATCTGGCACAAACCCCTCATTTTATAGATGAGGCTTAGAGAGGTTAAATAATTTACTGAAGGGCACATGGGTAGAAAAGTGTCAGAAGCAGATATGGAAGCCAGTGCCCTTACCTTGTCTAACTCTCTATCTACTATACCAATGGTTCTCAAACTTTATTCTCAGTATCTTTATGCTATTAAAATTATTGAGCATCTGTCCAAAGAGTATTTGTTTAGGTAGGTTATCTTTACAGATATTTACTATATTAGAAATGAAAGCTAATTTTGAATTTATGGATCCTCTGAAAGGGTTTCAGAGACCCTCAGAATTCTCTGGAGGCCACTTTCAGAACCAATGTACTATACCATGAAAGTTTTTCTGATATTTGAAAATGCCCACATTATTATATAATAATAAATATTTCATATCACTCCCCACTTTATCCTGACTATGAGTGATGGACTTTTTAAATTTTTTTTTAAATTTTTATTTATTTGCTACAGATCATTAAAAGAGAAACTAATGCCAAGCCCCACAATCCATCAGTAAGTTTACTGTTAATTTTTTTTAAACATTTAAACATATTTAATTTTTTTTTGTTCAAATTTTTTTGTTTAAAATGGTAAATCTGGTCATCTCCAGAACAATGCTGAGGAGAAAATGAAAGTGGGGAAGAGAGACTTGACAACTAGACCAAATATTTTAGATTTTGCTAAAATAATACAGAATTCTAATCAGATATTGGCCTATAAATACCACTTCAGACATTAGAGATGGTATTACCTCACCAAAAAGATTTGTATCCATTTACTATAAATTTGCTTTGGCTACACTAGCTACACTGGTCATTCTCAGAAATGCTCAGTTATTTTATGGAAATCTTAGGAGGCACAATTGATATTTACTGCTTTCCAGGCACCAAGGAGTGATATTGGGGAAGGGAGGGGAAGAAAGAGGTGAGAGACTTATGAGAACAAGATGTATTGCCTTGTTTGGGAAGAGATCAGTTTGAATACAATGTGCCTCTGCAGATAGCTTATAAATCAGCATATTCTGACAAAATAATAAAGGAAAGGTCTTTTAATGGAACCAATTTCATAGTCTTTGTGAGTCATAAAAAGTCTATTTGTAAAACTGCAATAATAATTAGACATCTGCCAAGATTTCAGGGTCTGTACTTGTTGGAGGGTTGCAAATGCTTCCAAAATGTGCTTTTTTAGAAATGTTCGCATCTAATTAAAAAAAAAAAAAATAGGTAATACTGTCACTATGTGCCGATGTCAATACTGTTCATTGTGGGGTGATTTTTTAAAAAAGGCATAATTTTGTGTGACTTTCTAATAATCCAAAAATTCTTGCTTGGTCAGATGAATAAGTATTAACCCTCAGGGAAAAGTCCAATAGCCATGTCATTTAGCAAGGTTAAAACATAGGGAGGATGTTTTTAAATACCAATTATCTCCACTCTGAAATTTTTCTTTTGAAGTTTCTCTCCACAAATAGATCATTTAAAATAGTCTTGCCCCCAATTCAACAAAAGGAAAAGGAATTTATAACATAAAAATGATGTCTGGCAGAATGAAAAATTCAATCTGCTAGTCATCAGCATTTCAGAGGACTATAGATTTAGGGCTATCCAGGATCTCAGAGACTATTAAGTACTATACTATCATTTTACAGATGAGGGAATTGGCATCTAGAAAGTTTCAATAATCTGTCCAAGATTATACAGGTAGCAGGAATTCAAGGAAGGATTTGATCTGGGGGTCTTCTGACTCCAGATTCTGCAGTCTTCTTACTATCTTCCACCTTTCACTCCTTTGATTACTATATCTCTTTCCCAAGTTTATCTGTTTCTGTGGATAGTTATCAAATCTTTCGATCTACCTATGCTTGAAAACTTGTAGTCACCATTTTTCTCTCCCTAAGTCTTGTTCTTGCCCTCTCTTTTAACTCCACATCTCTCCACTTTAATAACCAGCATAGTAATTCCAGTCTACAACATGCACTCCACATTATGGCCAAACTATCCTGCCTGCTGGTCCTTAAACTTAGTATTTCATTTACCACATGTGAATTTTTGCTTAGGATTTTCTTATGGCTGAAGTTTATTTCTTCCTAACATTAATCTCTTTTTATCTCTACCTTCTTTTGAATCTCAATTCATGTAACCATAAACTTTGAGAACACTTTGCTTATTATTCCAAGTCTTAATTCCTCCACTTCATAATAATTACACAAATATGTACATGTATCTATATACTATTTATATGCTTATATGTATATAAACAAATTTGCATATGCATATTCATACACAATTATAGCTACATATGCATTCTATATCTCATGTATATGCAGGCATACACATGCACACACACATGCACAGATACATAGATCTTGTACCATAACAGTAAAATGCAAATTTATCCATTTGTCTCAATTTGTTCCATTGTAAAAAACAAGAAGAACAAAAAACAAAAACAAAAAACAAAACAAAAAACCAGTGCTAGTAAGAGCATTTATGTCTCAGGGTTGTTATGAGGATCAAACTACATATTTGTAAAGAGCTTAACACAGTTTCTAGAACGAAGTAGAGTCTTTGTGTTTATTTCCTTTGAATGCAGGAGCTAATTTAAATTTTGTTTTTACATAGACCAACCCAATAATTAGCATATACAAATTTACATATTAAAATAGAATCTTATATTTTTCAATTTTTTAAAAACCAGATCTTTGATTTCATTGGCGAGGAGCCAAGATGTTATAGGAAGTGGAGGACTGGCCTTGAAGGCAGTTCAATCTAGCTTTAAATTCTGACCCTAACATATATTACAGTCATAAAATCATATCTTCTATCATATAGTCATATAATATGTTAACAAAAGAGAATGCATTAAAATCTAAGGTTAGGAAAATACAATTAAAGAAAGTTCATTCAGTTTTTAGTAGGTAAAATATGGAAAATATGATTTTATCACTAAGAAGAACCATTAGACATAGAAATATGTGGATCAAATAAAATATTTACAATTGGTTCTGTTTTTTCACTATAAGTAAATTTCTGAAAGCCTCATATGTAGAATAAAGTTATTGATGCCATTTATTTTTCTATTTCCTGGAATTATCCTTAGGACTTTACCTCAAATCCACTCAGTAGAACTATCTCAGTAGCTCTCCAAAATCACTGAATTATTGAACTTAAGACTTGGAAGCAACCTTAAAGATCATCTAGTCTAACCTGTGTTGAATTATTAAAACTATGAGCATAATAAAGTTTAGATGAAAGTCTTCTGATGAGAAACATGACATGTGACACAACTATTTCATTGCTTTGCTTCTATAAGTAGCAGGTTTCTTTTTTTTTTTGTATACTTTTCTTCTTTTATAAGGAAGTGGCATCTCTTCAGGTCTAGACAATATAAATATGAATATATGTATATATATATAATACAAATATATATATAGCATATATATATATATTTTCAAAGATTGAATCATTGGAGCAAATATCCTCATGAATGAGATCATAGATTCTTTTAAGTATTAATAACTCATAACTTAATAAATCAGTAATCATTGATTACTATTTAATAATTTAATTTAATAATTGAACCATTAATAACTAAATTAAAGATCATAGTAGTCATTAGAGCAATAATTGTATTATATGTTATCCTATCTTATATTTATTTTATACTTCTAATAGTTTTCAGAATGAGAATCTATTCTAATAGTGACTATAATTCTACTAATAGTTGTTATAGTAACAATTATAGTTAACATTTATAAATAGCAATATCTGATTCATAAAGTATTATTATTGGGCAGAGTGGCACAGGGGATGCAGTTCCAGGTATGGAGTCAGGAAGATCTGTGTTCAAATCTAGGTTCAGACACTGACCCTGGGAAAATCACTTAACCTTGTTTTTTTGTTTTCTCATCTATAAAATGAACTGCAGAAGGAAATGACAAACACTTTTTCTTTTTTGGTAAATTTATTTGTTTTCAATACACATTGCTTCATGAATCATGTTGGGAGAGAAAAATCAGAGCAAAAGAAAAAAAAAACATGGGAGAGATTAAAAAAAAAATCCAGAAAAAAGAAGTGTACATAGCACATATTGATTTACATTCAGTCTCCTTATTTCTTTTTCTGGATGCAGATGGCATTTTCTGTCTAAAGTCTATTTGGATTGCTTTAGATCACTGAACCACTGAGAAGAACCAAGTTTTTCATAATTGATCATCTCATATTCTTGCTGTTACTGTGTTCAATGTGCTCCTGGTTCTGCTTGTTTTGCTCAGCATCAGTTCATACAAATCTTTCCAGGTCTTTCTAACATCAGCTTGTTCATCATTGTTTATAGAATAATAATATTCCATTATCTTCATATACCACAACTTGTTCAACCATTCACCAATTGATAGGCATCTGCTCATTTTCCTATTCTTTGCTTCCATCAAAAGGGCTGCTACAAACATTTTTGTACATGAGTCCTTTTCTCTCCTTTATGATTTCTTTGGCATACAGACCCACTTCTGAGTCAAATGGCATGCACAGTTTGATAGCCCTTTGGCATAACTCCAAATTGATCTCCAGAATGGTTGGATAATTTCACAACTCCACCAACAATTCATTAGTGTCCCAGTTTTTCCACATATCCTCCAATATTCTCTCCATTACAAACATCGCTTGCTGTTGATTTTAGATACTGCTTAATAGTATAGGGAAAGCTCCTTTTATTCCTATGCTCTCTATTGTTTTTAATAGGAATTGATGCTGCATTTTGTCAAAATCTTTTTCTGCATCTGTTGAGATTATTATATGATTTCTATTGCTTTTGCTATTGATATGATATTGATAAAACCAACTTTAGTTTTATTTGTTCAAAAGTTTTCTTAGTTTCAATTTTATTAATCTTTCCTTTGAATTTCAGAAGACTAAAATAACTAAACAACAGTACTATTACATTTATAATATTATATATAGGAGAGTAGATAATTCTTTAAGTTTTAGAAAGCTGTATATCTATCTATAAACACAACGGTGTATAGATAGGTATATCTATATGTATATCATAATTGTGTATGTAGATGTGTCTTCATACATATATTTACATACATGCATGCACATACATATATATGTATATACAGACACATTTACATACATATACATCAAATTATATGTGTGTATGTGCATCTATGTATATCTACCTGTCATCTATCTATCTGCCTGTCTATTTATTTATCCACATAAATACATACATACATACTTTGATCCTAATAACAATAATATGAGGTAGAGGCTGTCTTTATTCCAACTAATAAAACAAAATAAAAACAAAAGAGGTTAAATCGATCATCCAGGGTCACACATTTCAGATCTTCCTGATTTCTACTGAGAACTGTGTTAAACTTGTAGCTTGATCTTATTCATCCCAAGATGGAGTTGACTCTTGCTTCTTAGGGCTCTGTCAGCAGATTAGTATACTCTGGCCAATTCTACCAAGCAGGAAAGGCTTTGAAAATGGGTTCAGTGATGGCTGTGCATTTACCAGGGTTTAGCTTAGGTAAACTGAAATAGACTATTGCCAGACAATATAGCTTGGTTGATGTTTTTATACTTTTGAAGTACAATCTCAGAGTCATTGAAGGGTTAAGATTTGATCTTATGGTGAATATACTACTAAAGGTAAGGGATAACCCTATTACATACTTTTAGTACCTTTAGAAGCAAAAACACTTACATTAATGAGTAGATTACTATTTTATACATTGAAACTTGAACTTGTGAAATGTAAAGATTTTTGAATACATATTGAGCAACTGTCAAATACACATTTTTTATGTTCCAATTAGTGTAATTAGACATCTAAATAAGCAGATTAAAGTCTCTTTACGGGTGTGGCTTAGAACATAGTTAAAGGATGATAGGCTGACTACTGAGAAATGAATACCACAAAATAGAAATGTCTTTAGTTATTAATCTTTTTTTTAGAAAAATAAACGGTTCAAATAATTTTACATTTTATTTCAAATGAATAACTTATGTTCACTTTTTTTGATCATGGTGACACTTTCTTTTTCTGACTTCCTGAGATCACTACCTCTCTCTGATCTCTCTTTTCTTTCCCACTCCAAAAGGAAAAGTTTCTTCCTGTGATTCAGAGAAAATGCCTTTTCTAACAACAATCATTCCACAATGTAAAATGGGACTTTTGGCTAATGGCAGTTTTATATTCTCCTTTTGAGGCTTTTATCTGTGTCCTGAGTGAGTAATGGAATTGATGATAGTTTCTTTCTTTTTTTTTTTTTTTTCTCTTAAGCCTATCTCTTTAATCTTTATAAGGGAAAAAAGAGGAATCATAGGTTGCCACATCTGGAAGGGTCATTAAAAATGCTATTTTTAAACCTCTTTAATTTGCAGATAGAAAACTGAGGCCAAGAGTGATGAAATAATTTAAGATCATTTTAAAAAGTTGAGAAAAAAATAATATTTATGTAATTCTTTCAGATTTGCAAAATACTTTATATACATACATATATATATACACACACATTTATATATTTACATATGTTGAGGGGTGAGATACCCTAATGTTCCCAGGCTGGCATTGCAGATTTTGCGAAAAAATTCACAGTCCCAGTCTCCAAGGAAGGTTTGGCAAAAATGAGTTTATTTTCATTGAGCAGTCTCAGTGGGGGAGTTCCTGATTAGGAAGTTAGTAAAGATTGGGATACAGTCTTGATTCTATTTTGCTTTCTGTGGCCTGGAGCTAAGTAGCAATCTTTAGATGAATTGAGGGACTAATTTCCATGTCTATAATGGGTGGTAATTATGCCCAGGTCAAGATCTCCAAATGAGTTGAAAGTGAGAATTATTGTGGGAGTCTCCGGTGGGAACCAGGTAGGAGAGTGAGGAAGGGTTGAGATTCAGGAGATCATTTTTAGGCATTTCCCCAGGCCAGATGGCTCACCCTACACAAAGATCAGGGGGATAGTGACCTATTACATCATATACACACACAGACACAGACACAGACACAGACACAGACACAGACACACAGACACAGACACACACAGACACACACACACACACAATTTATTCCTCACATCATTATGTGAGATAGGAACTGATGTTATGATCATTTCCCAGAAGAAGAAACTGTGGGTCAGAGAGGTTAAGTTACTTGCCCAAGACCACACACTGAACAACTATCAGAGGCAGAATTTTAAACCTGTCCAAATCTAAATCAAGACTCTTTCTATTAATCATAATGGATATTAATATTAAAACTTCATTTTGCATATGCTTATAGATTCCTAAAATTTCAAGAAAATGTTGCTAGAAAAATTAGGAAGCAAGTTTCAATGAATGAAAAAGAATTTATAACACAAAAATTATGTTCAATTCTGGGAATACTAATGTTAAAGCAAACAAAAACTTTTGAAGAGCTTACATTTGACTAGGAGAGACAATATACATAGTGGAGCAGTTATCAAAGAATGGCCTGTGGTTAAAGTTATAAAGTTGGTGAACATGTCCATAGGATATTAGACTGAAACTCCTTCCAGAAGCAAAGGCAGTTGATTTGATCTGGATTCCAGAACTGGATTAAAGGCGGTAAAGAGGATGTTTTTGAGTTAAGGAAGTTTATGAGAAGGTAATTAGGAAAAATGAGTGAAGTGAAGTGTAGCTGAGATCTACCTGAAGGAGATTGACAGTGGAACAATCACCATTCCCCATAGGGGTGTCAAGATGGAATTTCCAGAGATGAAAGAATTAACATCTCCTAGGCATGCTAACCAGATAGCAAGGCTAAGAAGATACCAGGGAATACAGAATTTAATATACAAATATTTATGGTAATTAAGAACTTGAGAAAAATGTTTTCCTGACTTGACAATGCCATTGCTATTTTCTTGGGCTTCTTCATGGTTAAACGAACTCTTTATAATACTTATTTAGCAGGTGAAGCATCTGTAAATTTCATTTCTACATTTATTTTTATATATCTGTGCCAAATTTCATGCAGGCATTCCCCATGGTTAGCAGACCTAGCATGGGAATAAAAACATTATACATTTCTCTTCCGGACATTTCCAAACCAGGCTGCCTACAGCCTGACTTTCTTTGTCCCCCTACTCTTTTTCTTCCCAATAGAATCTTGAGTTCTTCCCCTGGTTGTTGTAGTTTTTTGTCCTTTGTTCTCAAAAAGGACCATGACATCAGGTAGGTGATGTCATGACGTGCAAATGAATTGGATTTGTGAGGGAGGGCTGTGCAAGGTCACCTGCCTCACTTTCCCCTCCACAGTCATCTGTGTCCTGTGGCAAGATATACATCAAGACAACTGTGATAAGTGAAAAATTTACCTCATCTTGTTAAGAACTCAGCCTCCTGGACAACTCCAAAGTCATTTCTAAATCATGTAACCATGACCATACCCTGTCCTTTTTTCCATTCTACCCTTTCTGTGCTATTTTTCCCCATTAGAATTTAAATTTCTTGAGATAAAAGACTACCTTGCTTGATTGAATTTGTAACCTCAGCATTTGGAAAGCAATTAATAAATTAATCATCATCATTATTATCATCATTCTCTTCATTCATTACTTTTATATTAGAGCTATGAGGTCACATAGAAGGGACCCTAACAATTTAGTTAAGTAATCCAGTGGAGGGCAATCAGGATGACTCATCTTTCTGAGTTCAAATCTGGCTTCAAAACTTTAATGTTTTGACCTGTCTGTCTATATGACCCTGGACAAGTCACTTAACTCTGACTCAATTTCCTCAGTTATAAAAAAAGCCAGAGAAGGAAACAGCAAACCATTTAGATGAAGTCATTCCTGGATGCAGAGAGAGCCTGAATTATTGGAAGTCTAGTTACTCCCTGAGGCAAATAGGGAGGAGATTGATAGGATCATTTAAACCTTAAGTGGGTCTTTTATCCTTAAGTAATTATTTTGTATAAGTGGACTTTAGATTACAGCCCCATCTCAAGTGGAGGTTTTAGGAAATCTCACTTACAATAAGTATCCAATTAGAAAACCAAGTTATGGTGTCAACCTCCCCCTCCTCCCCCAGATTATATTACCCCTTTGAAAGATTTGCTTTCATACATAAGTACATACAGATCTCATTAACTTGTTTAGGAATTTAGCCTTCCATTCTATGTTTGTATTCCTACTTCACACTGTCTTTCTCCTTGTTATAGCTAACTCTTTTGGGGGTTAGTACACTTGTTATACATAACAATTGTTAAGGCATATTAGGACCCTAATATCCTTTTAGAATTAGTCAAGAATTCCTCACTTGTTATGCTTTAATTGTATCTTCCTCCTGGTTAAGTTCTACTAAGAAACTTGTCTTTTCCCCAGTTAATTGCTAAAACTCCTTTCCCTTGAAAACTTCTTTTGGAATTTCACCTGCTCTTAGCAATGTAATAAAATCTTTGTTCCTTGATTTGGAAGTCTATGCCTATAAATTATCTTGAGACACCTCATGACACTGGTCCATAAGCCCAATATGCTTTTGGGGTATTACCCTGTAAGACATCATTTCATGGCTTAACTTCATGATTTTGTTGGCCTGGTCTAAGGAGAGTCTGCTGACTGCACCTCAAGAATTTTAGTATCTGGCTAGGCTGAGCTCATATAATAAAAATGACAATTCTGCCTAAATTGGTCTATTTTTTGAGTGCCATACCAATCAAACTGTCAAAACATTATTTTATAGAATTAGAAAAAATAATAACAAAATTCATCTGGAAGAACAAACAGAATATCAAGGGAATTAATGGAAAAAAAATATAAAGGATAGTGGCTTAGAAGTACCAAAGTTAAAACTATATTATAAAGCAGCAAACATGAAAACCATTTGGTAATGACTAAGAAATAGAGTGGTGGGCCAATGGAATAGATTATTTACTCACCACACAACAATCAAGGCCTATAGTAATTTAGTATTTGATAAATCTCCAAACTCTAGCTTCTGGAATAAGAAATCACTATTTGACAAAATTTGCTAGGAAAACTAGAAAATAATGTCATAAACTCAGCATAAGCTTACATCTTATACCCCATACCAAAATAAGGCAAAATTGATACATGATTTAGGCATAAAGGATGATAACAAAAACAAATTAGGAGAACAAAGAATAATTTACCTATTAGATCTGTGGAAAAGGGAGGAATTTTTGACCAAAGAGGAACTAGACAACATCATAAAAGGCCAAATGGACAATTTTGATTACATTAAATTAAACAGTTTTTGCACAAACTAAAAATAGAAACAAGATTAAAAGGGAAGTAGAAAGCTGGGAAAAAATTTATAGCCAACATTTCTGATAAAAGTCTCATTTCTAAAATATATAAAAAATGGTGTCAAATTTATAAAAATGCAAATCATTCCCCAACTGATAAATGGTCAAAGGATATGAACAGACAGTTTTCAGATGATGAAATTAAAACTATCTATAGTTATATGAAAAAATACTCTAAAGAAATGCAAATTAAGACAACTCTGAGTGCATACCTCTCAGATTGGCTAAGATAACAGGAAAAGAGAAAGATAAATGTTGGAGGAGATGTGGAAAAACTGGGACACTAATGCATTGTTGGTGGAGTTGTGAAATGATTCAACCATTAGGGAGAGCAATCTTAAAGTATTCCCAAAGGGCTATCAAACTGTGCATGCCCTTTGAACCAGCAGTGCCATTATTGGGTCTGTATCCCAAGGAAACCATAAAGGAGGAAAAAGGAACTACATATGCAAAAATGTTTGCAGCAACTCTTTTTGTGGTAGCAAAGAATTGGAAAATGAGTAGATGCCAATCAATTGGGGAATGGCTGAAGAAGTTGTGGTATATGAAGGATATGGAATATAAATTTTCTATTAAAAGTGACGAATAAGCTAATTTTAGAAAGTCCTGGAAAGATTTATATGAACTGATGCTGAGCAAAACAAGCAGAACTTGAATACATTTTGTACAATAACAGCAAGAATATGCAATGATCAATTATAAAGGACTTGGCTTTTCTCAGTGGTTCAGTGATCCAAAGCACTCCAAATAGAATTTGGATAGAAAAAGCCATCTGCTTCCAGAAAAAAGAACTAAGGGGACTGAATGCAAATCAACACATGTTATGTTTACTTCTTTTTTCTGTTTTTTTTTAATCTCTCACGTGATTTTTTTCTTTTTGCTCTTATTTTTTTCTTCCAACATGATTTCTCAATGTGTATTAAAAATAAATTAAAAAAAAAAAGAATTCCAGTATATTTTCCCCCAAGAAAATCCCAAATGGGGTCATTAAGAGTTGGACAGGAATGAAAAAAAAATGACTGAATAACAGCAGCAACAAAAACTTATTAAACTGGATTTGTAATGAATCAGAAAGATTGATTTTTCATTCAAATTTAGGGCTTGCTTGCTGGCCCAATAGATGAGTTGTCCTAATTAAGGACAAGACTTGAATGCAATATGAGCTGAGCTGTCCCCCTCAACATAATCCCAACTTGCTGCTAAGTTGGGTCTAGCATATAAATTATAAATTTAATTTAATTAAAATAAATTATCTTTGTCTTTATGAAACTATACAGAGCATGTTAGTATGTGTGTGTGTGTTTGTGTGTGAGTGTAAATATGTGTTGAACTTTATGAGTATATTTATGAAAAAGAAGCATGTGTGGCAAAATATAGCTAATATAGCTCAAAGGTAGATAAGGAAAAACCTGAATAGGAAGTAGTATGGTGCAGCCAAAGGTTTTAAATTCAAATCTCAGCTTTTATTACCTACATGACTTTACTAGAATCAGGTCAGCTCTCAGCATTTCATTTTCATTTCACATAAAATGAGGAAGTTGAACAAGACCTTCATGGTTTTTTTCCAGTTGTAGATCTAAGGATTTCTGAGTAAAGTGGAATTCCCTTAATTAAAATATGTAAAATTGATTCTTTTTTTAAAAAAATAATGTAAAGTATCCCTCAGTTATGTAAAGAGAAGTTAGCATAGGAAGTTGTCCTTAAAGAATAGACTGTGTTTACATAGAATCATCAATTTAGGATTGAAACAGACCTTAAAAATCTATTCCATTTACTTTGTTATTGCTGAGTCATTTCAGTCATGTTTCTCTCATGTCATGTATTTCGTGACCCCGTTTGGAGTTTTCTTTGCAAAGATACTACAGTGGTTTGTTTACTTCTCCAGCTCATTTTACAAATGAAGAAACTGAAGCAAACTGGGTTAAGTGATTTGCCCAGGGTCACACAGCTAATAATTATCTGAGGTCAGATTTGAAGTCAGGAAGATGCCACTAAAGTGGTGCAGGTTATTAAACAAAAAGGAAAAAAAAAAGATCTCTGTTTGTCTCTTGAAAGCAGAAGGCTCTTTATGGTTTCCATCTTGAAAATACCCCATCCTATTGGTTACTCTGAAGATCTGTTAAATAAATACAGACCTCCAGTGTCACTAAGCTGGTCTGATGATATTAACTACAAACATGCTCACCAGAATAAACCTATTCTTTGGTACCTCTATTATTCAGCATCCTAAATAAGGGAATTGGTTTAGCAGACACAAATAATAGTTTTTTTTTTTTGTCACTTGTAATGTTGCTATAAATTTGTGTAAAATACTGTGTGTGTGTTTGTGTTTGTGTTTGAGTGTTTGCATCTGGGATGCTAACCATCTGGCAACTGCCAATCAGCTAATCTTAATTAAAGTTTATCTTTGAACCTCACTTCTTGGTTTTTAGTCCTCTATTCAAACTTACCAATGACAGAGGAATTACTCTCCATCAGGATGGTGGTAGCTAGGTGGTGCAATGGATAGAGTGCCAAGCCTGAAGTCAGAAAGACACCTTCATGAGTCCAAATCTAGCTTCAGATATTTACTAGCTGTGTGAACCTGGCAAGTCACTTAACATGTTTGCCTCAGTTTCCTTATTTCCAAAAAGAGCTGCAGGCAGAAATGACAAATCACTCCAGTATCTTTGTTGAGAAAACCCTGAGGTCATAAAGAGTTAGACATGATAGAAGAAACTAAACAACAACAACAGGATTTTAGTTGTAAAGTGTGAAATGAAGAAGTTGGAAAAAATGACTTCTAAGATCTTTCTTACTTTAAATCCTATGACATTGTTGTTTCCACTAAGGTATGCTTCCTCTTCTGGATGTAGTTCACATTTTGAGGTCCTCATTGGTGGCATTTATACTGAATTATAGATTTTGTTATTGTCCTTCAAAAAATATTTTAGGATTTTTCATTGGCTCTCTTTCCAATGAAAATATTGTTCTATATTTTCTAAATGCTTCCTTTTGTGGCCAACTATTTGAAATTATATGCCAAACAACTGACCTCTATGAGTTTAGGGAATTGGAATAATAATAAAAAAATTTACATTTATAGAACTCTTTAAGATTCATGAACAACTTTTCTTAGAACCCTAAGTGGCAGGTAGTGCAAGTAAATTATCCTCATTTTCTTGATAAGGAACTTGGAGCTTTGAGAGGATATAGAATCTGCATGTTTACACAACTAGTGGCAGAGCTGGGAAACAAGGCCAGATTTCTAGATTCTCAGCCTGCTGCTCTTACATTTTGCTAACCCTCAAGAGATCAGATCTGAAGTCTTTTGCAATCCAGTCTCCTTGATGTAAGCCAGGTAGAACAGATGGGTATTAAACCTTTGCCTCTGGGCTCACTAACATTGGCTTCATTAATTGAAGAAACTGTAGGAAAAGGTATTGGATCACAATAAGACTAGGAAGGTATAGTAAGGAAGATTGGAATTCCATATGGACTCGGATTCATATAATAATGCTGATGCATTTAACAATCTGTGGAGATTTAGGCAATCACCAATATTTCTACCTATTCACTAAGTCTGTGCACATAGTAAAATGAATCCTCATATTTTACATGATCCCAAACTTCCCTCTCCCCCCAAAAAAGGGAATTCTGCATTTGGTATTCAGGGTCAACAAAAAAATCTCCATAATTGAAATTCTAACTGAATATTTCAAACTTTTTCCTTAAAAAAACAAAACAAATTACCCCCTCCCCCCAACAAAACAAAATAAAAAATGAAACAAATAAACAACTTTCTGTTTAGAAACTTCCTGTATTAAAGCAGATCAAGCGGCACTTGCTCTAACTGGAGAATTTCTGAAAGAGATTAAATGATTTGCCAAGGTAGAAAATATAGGGAGCTTATATGAGGCAAGCTTTGACCCCAGATCTTCTTTATTCTTATTTCAATATTATATTTTTGGGGTTCTATGCAGTTTTCAGGAAGAATTAACACCTTTTATGTAAGAACTAACCAAATCCTTTTCAGGGCTACTCATTCACCTTCACCCAACTCTCACCTGTTGCATCAAAAAGCTGTAGCATGCACAAAGGCCACATCCCTCTAAAAACATCTTGGCCTATGGGCTGAACTTGATAGACAGTTACTTATAGTCATCAAACCTGTCTAAGATAGGAGGATATCTACTCCAAGCATGTGAAGACTTTTTCATCAACGTCAGATGAAAAGAATTTGTTCCAATGGACATGAAGCTGACTGAAGCAGGTGTTATGGAAAACTCAGAGCTTGATCAGACATTGAAAATGCCAAGGTGCCTCTGAATCCTGGACCATCATCAGTAATCCTGATTTTTGTCTTGCTAATTAACTTTGATGACTCCGGAAGAGAGAGTAAAGTTGGAGACCTTGTGCAAAGCTGTGTCACTGAAATCTAATTCATGTACAAGTAATACATCACTCATAAGGACACTGTTACTCTGAAATTGAAGGACATACAGCAATGACTATAATACTTGAATATCTCTTGGGACTTCTATATTCATGTAAAAATAATAAATATTTGCCTGAAAAATATAAAAATAATATTTTAGATTATAAAAATTGAAATTAAGAAATAAAAACATGGGCACTATATACCAAAGGTGAAAAAAAATCAATTAAATTGTGATTTAGAGCAATTAGATGTTGGATATTAAAGGTGAAGAAAGACTGGAATATAAGAGCTTAAAAATTCAATATGTATGAAATATATTTTAATAAAGGAGCTTTATCTGAATGTAATCTTCAATCTTAATAAGATTCAATAAAATAATTATTGTAAGACATTATACCAATTTGGATAGCATAATTTTTATTGAAGAAATTTTTTATTAAAGAAAGTTTAGTATGATATTTTATGGGTATCTAAAATAACATTTTAAAAGCTATTGGGATTAATTGTGTTAATATAAAAAGCTATCCAATAACTTGTATAATATTTCAATTAAATTCTTCTGAGGGAATTCCTTTTAAAGGTTTTTTTTTCAAAGTTTTCCTTTAAAATGCTTTTTATCAAAGACTTGTGAATGACAAATGAGAAAGAAAAAAGAGAAAAGATGAAAGTCTTTTAAAAAATATTGCATTTGAGACAGAGGACAGAGAAATTATATAATGATATCAAAGCAGCCAAAGCACATTTATTGAATGAGAATTTTCCATTTCTTTCTAGTGACTATGCTCAAAAAGATAGCTGTAAAGCTTTTCTTACTATTTAAAAAAGAATCACAATTTATATGTTGGGTTCATGATTTTTTTTTTAAAAAATCTTGACTAAAGGGTCCATCCTTTAAAAAAAATGATAAATTTTCCTCATGAAAATGAAGAATGAAGTTGTTTCAAAAACAAAAAAGACAATAGGCTGATTTCTCTATTATAAAATGTATCTTACATGATATGACATGATGAATTTTCCTGACATAGAACAAAACTTAACTTCCTTTAAAATATAGGTAGATCAATTGATAGACACATAGGTAGATAGGAACGTTGAGTTACTTACAATCTGGACTAAAACAACCCAATTGCAGCCAAATTGCAAACTAAAATTTTGAATTGAGTTTACTATATGAAAAATGTCATTGATCTCTATGGGAATTACACAAAGAGAAGTGTATTATATTATTTACTTTTTGAAAGATCCTGTCTACATTTTACATCCAAGAATTACAAAATCTATGTATGTTCATTTTCTAAGGGAAATTGAGTTCAATATTGGAAAAAAAAATGAACAACTCTTGAAACACTTTTTTTTTCCTTTTAAATAAGTAATTTCTTCCTTGAGAAGTATTAAAAATGTTTGTAAAATAATGAGATGGATTTTATAACAAGCACACTAAAACTGTTATGTGTATGAGACAATGGAAAGAATATTGGTTCCGGATTCATAGAAGATATGGGTTAAAATCCTGCCTCTGATTTTTCCTAGTTTTGTGAGCTTTTATTTCCTAGGATCTAAGTTTCCCTAAATATAAATGAGTATTTTGAATTAACTGGTCTTTGATGTCCCTTCCAGCTTAAAATCTTTTTTTCTTAAAATTTTTCACATAGAATTCAAGAAACTAACACTTTTTATTATCACTGCAAAAACTTCAAAAATATTGCAATATTAGTATAAGGATTTCAATGAAATTAAATTAAGCATTTATTATTTTCAAGAGGAAATGGTGTTGATTGAGTTGTTCTAGTTATGTCTGACTCTTTGTGACTATATTTGGGGGGTCTTCTTCGCAAAGATTCTTTGGTGGTTTGCTACTTCTTTCACCAATTCATTTTACAAAAGAGGAAACTGAGGCAAACAGTATTAAGGACTTGGCCAGGGTCACACAGCTAGTAAATATCTGAGGTGGATTTAATTCATGAAGATGAGTCTTCCTGGTTCCAAGCCTAGAGTCCTAACCACTGTGCAATCTATCTGTCCTTCCATGAGGCAGTGATCACAAATAAATTAAAAACCTTACTCAGGTATCCATATACTAAATAGGTGATAGAAAAGCTGAGTGTTCTAGAGTAGTTCATACCATCTTCTGACAACCATTGTTTAATTTTCAATGGGAGCATTTATACTTCTGAAAATGGCAAATCCTACAAATCAGGACTTATTATTTTGTTGATTGTATAGAATTTTTGTTGTTGTTTGCCCTTTCTCAGAGATAAACATGACATCAGGAAGGTGATTCCATGACATGCAAGTGAATTGGATTTGAATGAAGGAGTGCTGTGCAAGTTCATCAGACTCACTTTCTTCTCTGGAACCATCTAGGTCCAGGGTCCATATATAGAACAGGACACCTGGAAATGACCCTGGATGCAATGGGAAACCTTGGCTTTTTTAAGCTTAAATCTTTTACAGATAGATCTCAGTTTGATTCAGGAATCTTCCAAGCAGTGATTAAGGCTAGGTAAGAAAGAAATAAAGCCCCCCCCCAAAAAAAATTGCCTTTTTTTTTTACCTAATCAAAAATAAATAAATATGTAAGTAGATAGAGATAAAGCGACGAAGAAAATGTGAATTATACAGATCAAATATAAAAATGTATAGGATTTTTTAAAAAGTAACCTGGGTGTTAAACATTTATCATCACATTCCAATGCAAAGAATATCATTGAGAATAATATCTCATTAGAAAAGAAGAAAAACTGATCATTTGGCAAAAACCAGGGTTCACAGAGATTTGACTAATATATTTAATTTTTATGCTTAAAATTAAACATAAAGAAAGCTCTCTAGCAAGATTTATGGATTGAATATGGAGAATCCATTGAACATGCAAAATGTGCACAGAATAAGAGGAGATGACTAGATTATGATTAGCACTGATTAAAAGGATGCATATGTTGATCACATCAACACCAGTTCATATACTGAAACATATTCACAAGCCTATCCTTGGTACCATGATTCAAAATTGAAAAAAAAAATACAGTTCTTACCCTTAAGAAGTATGCAATCTAATTTAAGAAAGTGTGAGGTATACAATATAATAAGGATAGATGAAAAATTCAAATAAAATACAAGCAAAATTTAAAGTTAGAGAGACCCATTAAGCTTGAATCAGATCAGGAATCACTGATCATGTTTCATGGAGACAATGGTATTTAAATTGGCCATGAAAAAAATATTTCAATAGGTAAAGATATTGTGGTATGTTCTGTGAAAATGTATTGGAATAGAAGATTTCAAGATGAAATTAATGATAAGTTATCAATTATATTTGCCTAGGACATAATATGGACTTTGGTGAGGAGAATGACACTGAAGATTTCTTTTTACTCTAAAATGCTATTACTCAGTTTAAATGATGAACTTAAACTTATATATAACTTCACAATCTCTTCCAAATAAATCTTTTCACGCTAACATAAAATGTGATCTGGAGAAAGTTTTTTTTTTCACCCCTTCAGAATCACACTTGTCATATCTGTAAAAATAGGGGTTTGGTAAAATAATTTCTAAGGTTCCTTTCACAGCTGTGCAATGTTACATCATTTATTGAGTTTCTTCCATTGCAAAAACATTTTGTTTGAAAGATTCTAAAGAATCAGAAGACATTGTTTTCACCTTTAAAAAATAGAGAAGAGGAATGAACAATTAATTAATCATCAATCATCTAGGAAATTTTGGAGGATCAGAGTTTTAAACTAAATTCTGAAGGAAGTAAAATTGAGGGAGGAGTGTTTTCAACTTCTGGGAGCCAAGATGGTAGAATAAGC
>JAJPUD010002665.1:61441-88936 GCA_023553655.1 Myrmecobius fasciatus | reverse complement strand
CTTCCAGGGGCCAGACATCCATGTGCTTTACTGTAGCTCCAGGGTAACATAGAATACTCTATCTGACCTCAACATATGCCAGATGTAAACACTAGGACCCCAGCTCAGGACCAGGAAAACTGCCAGACTCCTAATACCTTTAGCACTGCTGGTTGCTTCTCACCTCACCCTACTTTCTCAGCCTGCAGCAGACATGAGGGTCCCCTGTGGGCCTTATGGCAATATCAGTGCTGCACCAGGTAAAGAGACTGTAGTCACTGCTACAAGAAGATTGAGGCAGTACTCTATATGGGGGATAGAGTTCAAAATAAAACAAAGAAAGAAAGAAAGAAAGAAAGAAAGAAAGAAAGAAAGAAAGGGAGGAAGGAAGGAAGGAAGGAAGGAAGGAAGAAAAAAGTAAGAAAGAAAGGAAGGAAGGAAGGAAGGAAGGAAGGAAGGAAGAAAAAAGAAAGAACGAAAAACAAAAAAGAAAGAAAGAAAGGAAGGAAGGAAGGAAGGAAGGAAGGAAGGAAGGAAGGAACAAACAAAAAAAGGAAGAAAGGAAGGAAGAAAGGAAGGAAGGAAGGGACAAAAATAGAGAGAAAACTGAAACTTGCTAAAAAGTATATAGATAATGAAGCAATATCAATACTAAACACATATGCATCAAAAACATTCAGATTCTTAAAGGAGAAATTATATGAACTATAGGAAGAAATAGACAGCAACTATACTAGTAGGAAACCTCAATTGTCCCCTCTCAGAACTTAATTAATCCAAACAAAAATGAACAAAAAAGAAATTAAGGAGGTAAACAGAATATTAGAAAAGTTAGATATGACAGGCCTTTGGAGAAAACTGAATGAAAAAAAAAAAGGAATATACCTTTTCCTCAGTAGCACACAGTACTGGCATAAAAATGTAATAGGACACGAAATCCTCAAAGTCAAATGTAAAAAAGGCCAAAATATTAAATGTATTAATTCCAGATCATAATGCAATAAAAATTACATGCAACAAAGGTCAACAAAGGAAAGATAGATTAAATATTTAGTGGAAACTAAATGATCTAATTCTAAAAAATAAATAGGATCAAAAAAACAAATCATAGAAACATCAACAATTTCATTAAGGAGAATGGCAACAATGAGATAACATACCAAAATTTATGGAATGCAGCTAAAGCAGTTCTTAGGGGAAAATTTACTTTTCTAAATTTTTACATTAACAAAATAGAAAAGGAGTAGATTAGTGAACTAAGCATGCAACTAAATAATAATTTAAAAAAAAGAACTTGAAAAGAAACATATTAAAAATCCTTAACTGAATACCAAATTGAAAGTCCTGAAAATCTAAGGTGAAATTAATAAGACTGGAAGAAAAAATATTGAGCTAATGAATGTGTAGGAGTAGGTTTTATGAGAGAAATAAACTTGAAAGATAGGCAAGCCATTGGTAAATCTGATTAAAAGAAAAAGAAGAAAATCAAATATCCAATATAAAAAATGATCAAAAGGTGAAATTATTACCACCAATTAAGATATTAAACACTCATTAAAATATATTTTGCCAATCATATACTGGTAAATTTGACATTCTGAGAGAAATCAATAAATATTCCTGAAAATATAAATTACCTAGATTAACTGATCAAGAATTAGAAACCCTAAATAATTGCCCCTTAGAAAAATAAATTGAAAAAGCCATTAATGAACCCTCTAGGAAAAAAAGCCAAATGGTTTCATGAATGAATTCTACTAAACATTTAAAGAACAATCAATTCCAATACTATATAAACTATTTGGAAAAGTAGGTGAAGAAGGAGCTCTACTAAACTACTTTTATGACAGAAATATGGTTCTGATACCTAAACCAGGAAGAGCCAAAACAGAGAAAGATCAATACATAGATCACTATGGACCAACTTCCCTAATGAATATTGATGCAAAAATTTGAACAAAATATTAACAAGGTGATTATAGCAACATATCACAAGTATTATACACTATAATCAAATGGAATTTATATGAGGAGTTCAGGGTTGATTCACTATTAGGAAAGCATAATTGACCACACTGATAAGAAAACCAACAAAAATCATCTGAATGGTAAGCAGTATGTATTTAAAACCAACAGTAAGCATTTTCTGTAATTGGGACAAGCTAGAAGCCTTCCCGATAAGATCAGAGTGAAGCAAGGATGTCCATCATCACCAATATTATTCAATATAGTACTATAAAGGCTAGCTTTAGCTATGAGAAGAAAAAAAAAAAGAAAACCAGGAATTAGACTAGACAATGAGGAAACAAAATTATCACTGTTTGCATTTGATATGATGGTATACTTAGAGAACTCCAGAGCATAAATTGAAAAATTAACAACTTCAGGAAAATTGTAGGATAAACCCACACAAACCATCATTAGATCTTTATATAAGCAACAAAGTACAGCATCAAGAGATAAGAAGAGAAATTCCATTTCTAATAATTGTAAACAATATAAAATACTTAGGAGTCTACCTACCAAGACAAACTCAAGAACTCTATAAGAACACAATTAGTCAGATGTAAATAATTAGAAAAATATCAGTTGCTTCTTGGTAGGCTGAGCCAATAATAATAAAAATGACAATTCTGCTCAAACTAATTTACTTAGTCAGTGCCATACCAATCAAATTAACAAAAAAAAAAAACTATCTAATAGTTAGAAAAACATAACATCAAAATTTATCTGGAAGAACAAAAAGTAAAGAATATCAAGGGGATTAATGAAAAAAAAATACAAAGGAAGGTGGCCTACCAACATTACATCTCAAATTATATTACAATAATCATCAAAACTATCTGGTACTGGTTAATAAACAGAGTGGTGGATCAGTGGTACATAAAAATAGTTGTCAATGATTAAAGTAACCTAGTGTTTGATGAACCCAAAGACCTCAATTTTGAAGGTAAGAACTGCTGGGAAAACTGGAAAAGAGTGACACAAAGTAGGTAAAGAACAACATCTCACACCATATATGAATATAACATCAAAATGGATGCATGATTATGCAATGATATGAAAATGCAAAATAGATAATTTTATTATATTAAATTAAAAAAGCTTTTGTACAAACAAAAGCAATGCAACAAATATTAGAAGGAAAGCAAAAAGCTTAGAAACAATCTTTACAGCAAATGTCTCTGATAAAGGCCTCATTACTTAAATAAAAAAGAACAGAATCAAATTTATAAGAATACAAACCATTTTCCAATTAATAAATGGTCAAAGAATATGAATATGCAGTGAAGAGAAAAATTTGGAAATTAAAATCTTTAATAATTAATACTAAAATTGTTCTTTACATATGCCTGGGGAAAAAATTAAAATGCTATTAAAAGAAAAAAAAATGAAGGAAGAGGTTATTCTAAATGGAGGCACCAGTATGTAGAATTCCAGAGAGCCAAGAATTAATTAGTAAATCATCTATAGGATCTATTAAGTAAGCAGCTGCCTTAATCAGAGTAGAACTTTTAAAGAGACTATTAAGTAATGATTATATTGAGATTTGTTGACTAGAGTAGTTCTATATTGCATAAAAGAGTTTGATAGTGGTGTATCACCATAGATTATTGAGCATAAGTACACTAATAATAAACAAAAAGATTCACAACTAAAAATTATACAACTCCTACAATGTACCAGGGCTCTACTAATTGCTTTTCACAAATATTATTTCATTTGATTCTTTTAACACTCCTGTGAAGGAAGGTGCTATTATCATCTGCATTTTTCTATTGTTCACTTGTTTTTCAGTTGTATTCTATTTTTCATAATCCAATTTAAGATTTTCCTGGCAAAGGCACTGGAGTGATTTTCCATTTCTTTCTCCAGATCATGGTACAGATGAGAAAACTGAGGCAAATAGGGTGAAGTGATTTGCCTACAGTCCCACAGTAAATATATGAAGTCAAATTTGAACTCTTCAGATCTGGTCACTATGTATTATGGGGCCTTCTAGCTGCCTTTAATTCTTATTTGTAAATTATCACACTGAAGAAAGCAGAAGTTGTGATGACACTTTATTATTATTGTTGTTGTTAAGGATAATTTTTACTTCTATCAATTCATTTACTTCAATGCATTTTTACATATGTAATACACTATTCTTTCCCCATTCCCATAATTACTGCAAGGACAGCATAGATAAGAATAGCATCATCATTCCCATTTTAGAAGAGGAAAAACTAGAAGACTGAATCAATGTCACATACCTAATTAGAAGATTTCATACTATGTCCACTTTAGTATTGGATATGTTGGAGAAAGAATTCCTATTGAAATCAAGATTTAGAAGATGAAGGAATTATAGGAGCATACATTTTGAAGATATTATTATAGGTCATCAAATCCAATCCCTTCATTTTTCAGTTAAAAAAGTGAGTAGCAGAAAGGTTAAATGACTTTTACAAGGTCACATGGCTGTAAATACCAAAAAGTAGATTCAAGACTAAACCTACCTGACTTCTACTCCAGGATTTAGTTTCTCTCTTCCATGGTGCCTTAACCAGTTCAATTACCTAACATCTGAGCTTCCATATCCTGAAATCCTATGATTCCATGACAAGAATAAAATACTTTTAGATCTAAAAGGGATCTTAGGGAAGACCTATTCTACTTCCTCTGTTGGGCTTTTTTTATTTTTATTTTTTCCAATTCATGGAAGCATAAATTTAGTCAGCAAGATGACATCATGGATTATAATGGATTTTTTTTGCTTCTATTGGTAGATGTCTCATTCTCTATATCACATGAAAGAAAATCCAGGTTTAGTTCACCAGAACATATGGTTTGTTTTCGTCAAAAAGAAAGTGTTGTGAGTGTTCAGAAAGCATAATATTTATCAAGGCACTGTGATCTATGAATACCTACTACCAATGAGAGAGGAAAGAGAAGATCAGGATATGATATACCAAAAAGCAAAGAAAAAAATTTTGAACCTAAAATTCTGGAAAAAATTAGTATAATACTAAATGGGAGCAGGAAATAAACTTTTAATAGATCTGCAATGATGTGCAAATTTCCTTTTTAGAATTAAAAAAAAAAGTAGAATTGAGCATAGACTGTGAAATGCAAATTCAACAAACAAAAAACCATTTAATTACATCAGTGAAAATAAAAAACTCAAAAGGAACAATTTTGAATGAGAGAAAAAAAAAACAACTAACTATTCTTATAGTAATTTTTTTAAAGATCTTTGAGAAAACGAGGATAAACAATTTCTAGCCTTAATTATCAAAAATATTATTGTAGACAAAGAAAGAGGAGGAAGAAGGAACTTGGTAGTTTGTGAACTAATGGTGTCATAGTTGAAAGTTCTTCAAGCACAGATTTGGGAGGGAGGGTATCGAGGACATATTGAAACCATATCTTTTTTTTTTTTTCTGAGATGCTATAGAGTTTAAAAATTATTATAGTTAAAATAAATTAAAGTAGCAAAGGTAGACAAATTATAGCTAAGGATATTGATTACAATAAAAAATACAAAACAACATGGTCATTAGCATCAAGGCCAGGAGAACAAGGCAAAAGAAAGAGACTGAGATCGGATAAGTAATACAAATTGGTAGTCTTGTCCTGCCCTCATTATTTTAATAAGAGTTGTTATAAGAGTAGCTGTTAGAGGGAAAAAATGAAGTTAACTCATAATTATGAAGATTCATGATATGAACTTCCTCACAAAATAAGAGAATGACAGAATGGATTAAAAAGGAAAATTAAAAAAAAATAATTTTCATGTGCATAAAAAAGAGGCTTAAGCTTGAATAGTCAAATTGAATTCAATTTTTCATAGGGACAAAATATATCTCAAAAAAGTTAACAAATTGTTCCTCTTTGATGCAGTTATTTCACTACTAATACTATATCCCAAGAAGACTATTGATGAAAATTCATATCAATATTTAAAAAAATTAAAACAGCATTATATTAATAGTGGGAAAAAATCCAATAATTAGAGAATAATGATAAATAGTGGTTAATAAATGCATGCATAGATATGCATATATGTACACATACAAACACACATATAAACACACACATACATACACACACATATATAAAAATTTGGGAGGAGAAGACCCTCCAAATTTTTGTTCAAAATAGAAACAATTGTTACTACTCTGAGCCATTCAGGGTCCAAACAATAACCAAATAGACTTTGATAAGGGACCTGTTGCTGGCCAAACAACGAGAACCAGAGTTATTTGGAAAGCATGATCCTAGCCTGTAAACCCCAAGATATCTTGCAAGATTTCAATGATTAAAATTTACATTTCTTTGCATAGAGCAACTGCAGATAAGGGTATGATGTCCTGTGTGGACAGAGAAAACAGAAAGGAAAGAAGAAAGAAGAAAGAAAAGAAAGAAGAGAAGTGAAGTGAAGAGAAGAGAAGAGAAGAGAAGAGAGGAAAGGAGAGGAGAAGAGAAGAGAAAGAAATGTGTTGCTTAATTGGCTAATTCCAGTTAGGTCCCCAAGGGGGCAAATCATACTTCTACTTAGAGGCTTTTGTTAGTCCTTTGTTATTTCCTGCCCCTTCTGATAAAGACTTTACTTCTCTTTTCCTAAATCTTCATTTTGAAAAATATTTATTTAAAACTAAATACGAAATAAGAAAAAAATAGAAAAAAGAAAGACAGGAAAAAACAAACAAACAAAATATTTTGTGCCCAGCATAGCTTCAGGGAAGATTGAAAATATATAACAATAAATTTCCATTTTTAGAAACTATATAATAATAGAAGAGATTATATTCTTGACTATCCATCTTTTATTTGCTTCTTTGTAAGTTATCCTTTTGTTTTCTGCTGTGCACTTTTCATCTTCCACCTCCTCCAAGCAAGCTACAGTTAAGCAGAGATATTTACATATACATACATGCATGCATACATACATACATATATGAGCACACACATTCACACCCACACCTAAACCCAAAGACACACATGTCTATATGCATGCACACATACACCAACATGCATAATACAAATATGTGCACACACATATGCATTTACATGTGTTGATTTGTATTGGAGACAATATTAACACGACTGATATATAAAATAGATTTCTCTCTTGATTGATTCTTTAAGTTTAATTTTGTCTGGGATCAATGATTTGTTCTACTTTTTTTTCAAATACATTATACTCTTGATCTTTGATATAGTGTTTATGTATCTCCCTTAATTTCTATCACTGCTAGCTCTTCTACTTTAATTGTGCTTAACTTGCCTTTCTATACCCCTCCTCCTACCATGGATCCCTCCCTTATTCCCCCCCCCCATCTTTTCCCTCCCCTTTTACCCCATTTCCATGAATCTAATCCATTAAACCATTTCTGTTAATCTAAACACCTTTCTGGGTCCCACATTGTGCTATGCCACCCTTTCCCTTCCTTTTGATCCCTTTTCCATTAATCTACACATTCTTCTTTACCCTACCTTATCCCTCCCCCTTTATCCTATTCCCTCTTCCCTTATTCTATTCCCTTCCCGCTTATCCTATTCCCTTCTCCTTTATTTCTTTATATATTTTGGAGGGTTCTATACCCTTCCATGTAAGAAACATAAACAATTTATCCTTGTGGAGACCCTCGAAATTAATCTTAGATGTTGGTTCTCCTGTGTACAATTTTCAATTGAGTTTACCTTTGATTGAGATAAAGTCCTGAAAATCTGCAAGTTCATTGAATGTACTGTTTTTTTTCCATTCATTATTATGGTTGGTTTTTCTGGATGTGATAATTTTGGACACAGGCCCAGTTCTTTTGATTATTGATATATACATTTTCCAGGACTGGTGGTCTTTTATTGTATCTGCTGATAAATTTTCTATCACATTTGAATTTGTTTTTGTTCTTTTAGAATTTTCTCTTTGATAAAGAAATGTAGCAATAATATTGCTATGTATTTTCAATGTAAGATCTCTTTAAAATGGTGATCAATGGATTTTTTCTAGTTCTAATTTCTCCTTGTGTCTTATCATTCCAGATCAATTTTCTTTGATTATTTCTTTTATTATTGTGTCAAGATTCTTTTTTGTTGTTGTTGTTATTGTTTTTGGTTTTTTGGCTACAGCTTTAAGATAGCAAAATTATTTTTATGTTTTCACTTCTTGATCTGTTTTCCATTTCTGTTGTTTTTTCTTATAAGACATTTTACACATTCTCTTCTATTTTTGGCATAGGACAAGGTGGGACCTAGAAGGATGTTTAGATCTATAGAAGTGGGATAAGATCTGTAGATTAATGGAAATGGGATAAAAGGGGAGGGAAAAGATGGGGGAAAAGATAAGAGAGGGATCCATGGTAGGGGGGAGGTTAAATAATTGCAAGGCAAGTTAAGGAGTACAATTAAAGTAGAAGAGCTAGCAGTGATAGGAATTAAGAGAGATACATAAAAACTATATCAAAAAATTTATTTATTTCTATTTTTATATTTTGCTTTGTTTTTTTTTTTGGTTTCATATTTTCATTGACTTCCCCTTGACCAATTTTAATTTTCAAAGAATTATTTTCTTCTTTAAGACTTTGTATCTCTTTTTTTGTTTGTTTGTTAAATTTTATTTTTCATAACCTTCTTGTTTTTCTTGAATAGTTCTTTTTATTTGTTTGTTTGTTTTTATTTCTTTGCTTTCTTTCTTTATTTAGTTTTTCCTCAGTCTCTCTCATTTTATTTTTAAGTCATTTTTGAGTTCTACAAATTCTTTCCAGGAAGGTAGACATTTAATATTACTTTTTTGCGGTAGAAGAGGTTTTTTTTTACTTCACTGTCCTCTGATCCTAGTCTTCTCTATTCCAATAGTAACTTTCTGTGTTGTTTTCTTTCTTTTTTTCCCCTTGTATTCTCTCTCTCTCTCTCTGCCTTTCTTTCTTTCTTTCTTTTTCAAATGAGAATGGAAGTCAGGTGGCACAGCCCATTTCCTGCCATTCAAGATGATTCTAAGGGCTTAGATCTGGAACCAAAAGAGGTTCTTAATTCATAGATATGAATTATAGGGAATTATATATTGAAAAATCAACTAAAGACATCACATTGATTCAGAATGGAAAATAAAAAAAGATTTAAAACAGATGCAACAAATTCATAGTGGCACATTATGAATCAATTGAATTTTAGAATCTTAGGCCAGCTGAAAAGGCCTTTATCCCTTTCTCTTCCCCCCCCAAAAAAAAGCTTAAAGTCAGAAGAAATGCCTCTGGTAGTGGGTGCCATGGAAATGACCTGGATGAGTATGGTCCATCATTCTCTCTTAGCTTTCCAAAGACAGCTAAGTGCTTCAGGATGTTGGCAATGGTGTTCCTTTGTCTTCTCACAGAGAGGGTAAATCCCATAATTAGAGCCCTAATGAGTCAAGTGAAGAGCTCTATTGGATAAGAGCACCCAATATGTGGAATATGTGGGAAATGTTTGTGTAAAGCAGTCAATCTTGAAAGTATCTTGGAAAGAGTAAAGCACAATTATGCTCCAAGTGTATTTTGATGACAGAAGACTGGCCTATTCCTTGAAAATAGAGCAACCAGCCTACTTCAGAATGCCATGCTCAGGTTTTGCTGGGATTCCTGAGATACATTTGTGAGAAAGGCTCACAACAGTGAGAGCCTTTGTGAAAAACTTATCAGAAATGGATGGATGAGGGAGCTCAGAGTCTGATAGATAAAACAACCACTGTATTTTAGCAAGGAAGAATTCCTTCCAATCTAGTCTGTCCTCCATGAGGAGACTCAATGATCCCACCTCCTTTTCCTACCATGAGGACCCCCAACTCCTGGAGGGATTCCATGAGGATATTCATGGAAGGCCACTCTGCTTTCCCCTTCCCATGAAAATGCCTACTCATTCAGAAATGCCCTGACAAGAAGAATAGAGGAAATAGAAGAAAGTCCATTTTCATTTTTTTAATTCATTCCATTTCACCAGAATGCCCTTCCCCTGCTCTACTCCCTCATCTCACAACATCCAAGAGAGCACTCCCTTGTCATAAATAAGTACAACAAAGAAAAAACAATCAACACATTAGTCATGTCTAAAAATTTATCCCTTATTCTGCATCTATAGTTTAACATCTTTCTGTCAAAGGAAAGAAATTTATATTTTGAAGTCATAGTTGCACATTTCATTGATCAGAATTTTGAAACTTCTCACTATTGTATTCCTTTATATTTTATTTTTTATATTATATTATAAATTATATTATATTATATATAATATATGTTATATTATATTATATTACATATAATATTTTATATTATATGTAAATTTTTTTTCCTATATCTGTTAACTTTCCCTCTGCCATTAGTAAATACAGACCTTTCCAAATTTCTCTGAATTCTTCATATTCATTTCTTAAAGCACAATGCATTCATATCTGATACTTTGTTTAGATGTTTCTTAATTGATGAATATTGTTTACTTGCAGTTCATTGGTATTATAAAAAGTGCTGCTATAAATATTTATATATATATGGGATCTTTCCTTCTATGATTGTTTTTTATAGGTTGCATACCAGTGATGGTATCACTAAGTCAAATGATGTATGCTTTAACATAATTCCAAACCATTTTTCAGAATTGTTGGACATATTTACAACTCCACCAAAAGTGCATTAATGTATTTATTTTTTCCACATTAGCAACATTTGTCATTTTAAAATCTTTTGCCATCTTTCTCACTCTTATGAATATAATGTGGAGCCTCAGAGTTATTTTAATTTACATTTCTTTTTAGAGAGTTGGAACATTCTGACATGGCTGTTGATAACTTGCAATTTTTCTTTTTACAAATGTCTTCAAGGTGGTTTCTAAACATCTGAGAAGACTTGCCACTTACTGTCAAAGAAGAAAAAATGAAAAAGAAGAGTGGGGCAGAAATGGTGCAGCTTAAATTTGCATTGTGACACATAAAAATAAAAGCACTGATTGCTTCAGCATTTTAAAGAAAGATGATCTTCTATAACACCTGCCACTTACCTGCAATACTTGCCATCTAGTCTTCATTGGAAAACATCAAATGGGGGGGGGTACCCACTGCTTGTCAAGGCAGGTCATTTACTTTTGGACAGATGTCATTGTTCAGAAGTCTGTCCTTTACAAACTGTTCCTTAGTAATTTTTCCCTAGTTGTTCAGTTTTTTGCATGAAACATGAAACTGCCTTCCATGAAACAATTCTTTAGATAATTGAAAGGAAGCAAAGATAGGATCCTTTCTCTTTAATTTTCCATACAAAAGATTCCCAGTTTCTTTTTTTCTTTCTTTTTTAAGGCATATTTTTGAAGTCATTCAGCAGATTAGTCATACTCCTTTGGACACCCTCAAGTTTTCACTATTTTTCTTAAAATGTATCACTCAGAACTGAACTATAATATCCCAGATGTGATCCTACCAGATTAGAATACATCGAGTAAACAAATTTCCTCCATCTGGAAGTTTCCTTAGCTGGCACATGTTGCCATTGTTGACTCATATTGAACTTTTGGTTGAATAAACTCTAGGTTTTTTTTTTTTCCTTTAAGAACTGTTGTCTAGCTGTATTTGTTATGGCTTACCCAGTGTTTCTATACCCATGGAGCCTGCAAATCTCCATAAGAAGTCTCCTTTCAAGGCACTCTGTAGTTTGAATAATTTTATTTGAAGAGTTGAGAACTTTTTTTTTTTAAGTGTGTGTTGTGATTTTTACCTGTTGGGCACTGATCATTTGTGAACATTACAGATGTAGTAAATTTAATAGGGAAGGCACTGACAGCACTCTTTTCCCTTGTGTTAGACCTGCTCAAATAGCATTTTTAAAGCTAAGGTTTAATCATATCTCCCTTCTCAAGAAGTACCATTGGTTTCAGTTGTTTCTCTCACTTTACACAAATGTGTGACATTCCAATCCCACCATATTCAAACCCTTGCCTACCTTCTCAGAGTTATTATCACCATTTTCAACTTCATACACTGCATTTCTTAGACAAATATGAATTCCCATCACATTTCATAGTGACAATAGCTAATACCTGAGTGTTTACAGGTTTAAAAAATGCTTTTCTATTTTTTTTTAATCAATCACAGTGTTTACTTGGACACTTGTTTTGATTTTTTCTAGATCCCTCTAGTCAAAGAGAAGGCTGTTACAATAAATTATTAATTCCTTAATGTAAATTAATTTCATGTGACTCCTTCTTTCTTATTCCTACCCTCCAAAAAAACATCTTTCCCCTAATTCTTCTGTTTTCCCTTCTATTAGTCTTTCTCTTTCTTTTTCCCCTTTCCCTCCCACTTCCCTATAAGGTGGGACAAGTTTCTCTGTGAAACCAAATATGTCTGATACACCCTCCAATAAACAAAAGAAAACAAAAACCTACAAATGATGAGAGGAAATAATGTAATGGATAGAGCTTAAATGCAGCTTCTGACACATACTATTTGCATGAGGCCGACCAAGTCAAGTTGGCCTTTTAGTGTTTAATCAAAATAGAAAAACAAGTTCAAGGACCTGAAGTTTGGGATTCCCTGTCCTAGCCCTGTCCACTAACCTAAATTGAAGAGAAAGTACCAAGCTACAATGGCAGAGAGAATTCTTTCACTTAGAATTTCCCTATGACTTTGAAAATATAGTCTAGTCTATTTTACCTCCCTCAGGGATATTTGCATGTAAAAAGAAAGTCTAGGAAAGAAGAGAATTCTGTGAGTCTGAGGGGAAATTCTAGATTGCTGATTTGAATGAACACTATGAAAGGCTGGTTTTTATAAGTCAGAGTAGATTTATTCTGCTTTCTATGGAGCACAAAGGCTGGAGTCAATGGATGAAAGGTCAAAGAAAGGAGATTTTGGAATTATATGTAAAAGTATTTTCTAGTGTTAGTTCTGTCATTTTAATCATATCTAACTGTTTATGACTCAATTTAGGGTTTTCTTGGAAAAGATACCAAAAAGGTTTGTCATTTCCTTTTTTAGCTCATTTTTCAGATAAGGAAATGGAGGCAAATAAGATCAAGTGACTTTGCCAAATTCACATAGCTAGTAAGTGAGGCTACATTTGAACTTAGGAAGCTGAGTCTTCCTGAGCTCAGGCCCCGTGCTCTACCCATTGTGCATAATTAAGCTTGGCCAAAATTAGAATGGATTGCCTTGTTAAAAAATGAGTTCCCTGGAAGTATTTAAACAGAGGCTGAGTAGCTGCTTTCAAGGGATGTTCCAGAAAGGAGGCCTCCAATCAATGGGTAGCTGAATGTGGACACTTCTGTAATCACATTCCAATTAAGAGAAATGATTTTATGATTCACCTAGCCTTAATTATTTGAATAATTAAATACATTGTTGAAATCATCATAGCAGGAAAGATTACAAAGATATACAGTATTTAAATGTGTATATCTGTATGTATGTGTATATATGTATATATCTATTTAGGTGTATATGTATAGCTACATATACATACATACATATGTGTGTGTGTGTATATATATATGTATATATATATATACACCCACACAAACACATGCATATATTTGGGACTCAAAAGTTATAAATCTTGGAGGTGTTTTAGATATGTGGAAATAGTGACTTTGGGGATCCAGAAAAGACTGGAGTTCCAGTACCATGCTCATCAGATTGACCAAAGTATGGTTTCTTCAAGTTTTAAAAGTAGTTCATAGCTTCATTTTTCTTTAAGAAATTTTAGGCTCTTTATGGTGGAATTTGGACAATTTGGGTTTGAGTTTTGTGGTATTCATCACTTTGAAAATTTGGGAATTTAGATTAAGAATCATATAGCTTTTCATTTTGCTATGTCAGGAAAGTGGGGGACTTTTGTGCATTTTCACAGTGCCTTTTGTTGTCCCATCCTTGAACTAAGGTCTTGATTATGCATGACTATCTCTTATTACAAGTCTTCTGCTTGACTCCCTCAACTCCCCATCTAAGATGTGGGACATTCCCTCTCTACAATGGTTTGTTTTTTTACACTCTGTGTATTTCCATCTCTGTAGTCTCTTAATAAATAAATGTTTGTAAAATTGGATGACATCTGGACCTTTTTTCTTTTGTCTCAATATCCAAGACTACTTTATTCCAAGGGGTTTAGCTTTTTTTTTTTGTTTGTTTGTTTGTTTGTTTTTGGTACCAGTTATGACTTTGGTAGTTTGAGGAAGTCTGCATATTTCCTCAGAATAATGTTCCTAAACACCTACAATAAAATACATTCAGTACAAACAAAATAAAACAAATTTCAATTATGTGGAATACATTTAATTAAAAAAGAAAAACAACAAGCTCGTGGACCACAGTATCTGATCCGCTTTTCTAACCCCTCCCACTTACCAATACCTACATTAAATGCCATCCTTACTCATATCTCACCTTTCCGTCCTCAGCTCTCTCAGTCTATCCTTAGCCACCCTTTTAAAATTTTATTAAATGTTTTATTTTTTCTGCTTATACATATATATTCACTTTTTAAAATACACATTTATTTATGAATCATGTTGGGAGAGAAAAATCAGAACAAATGGGAAAAACTACAGGAGAGAAAAAACAAACAGAAAAAAAAAGTGAACATAGCATGTGTTTATTTAATCTCCATAATTCTTTTTTTGGTTGCAGATGGTGTTTTTTATTCAAAGTCTATTAGGATTGCTTTGGATCACTGAACTACTGACAAGAAAAGAACTGAACCTTCCATAATAGATCACTGCACATTCTTGCTGTTCTTGTGTACAATATATTCCTGGTTCTGCTTGTTTCACTCAGCATCAGTTCATATAAATCTTTCTAAAATCAGCTTGTTCATCATTTTTTATAGAAGAATAATATTCCATTACCTTCATGTACCACAACTTGTTCAGTCATTTCCCAATTGATGGACATCTCATTTTCCAATTCTTTGCTATCACAAAAATAGCTGCTACAAACATTTTTGCACATGTGGATCCCTTTCCCTCCTTTAAGATATCTTTGGGATATAAGCTCAGTAGAAACACTGCTGAGTCAAAGGGTATGCACAGTTTAATAGCCCTTTAGGCATAGTTCCAAATTGCTCTCCAGAATGATAGGATCTTTTCACAACTCTACCAAAAATGTATTAGTGTCCCAGTTTTCCCACATCTACTTCAACATTTATTATCTTTTCCTGTCATCTTAGCCAATCTGAGAGTTTTGAGGTGATACCTCAGAGTTGTTTCAATTTGAGTTTCTCTAATCAGTGGTGATTAAGAGCGTTTTTTCATACATCTATAAATAGCTTTAATTTCATCATCTGAAAATTGCCTTTTTGTATCCTTTGACCATTTAGCAACTGGGGAATGACATATATTCTTATCACTTTGACTCTATATATTTTTGAAATGAGAACTTTGTCAGAAACATTGACGGTTAAGTTTTTCCTTCAGCTTTGTGCTTCACTTTTAATCTTGTTTCTGTTGGTTTTATTTGTGCAAAATCTTTTTAATTTAATGTAATCAAAAATGTCCATTTGGCCTTTCATAATGATCTCTAGTTCTTTTTGGTCACAAATTCTTCCCTTCTCCAAAGATCTGATAGGTAAATTATCCTTTGCTCTCCTAATTTGCTTATGGTAATACTCCTTTATGTCCAAATCATGTACCCATTTTGACCTTATTTTGATATGAGGTGTGAGATGTAGGTTTATGCTGAGTTTCTGACATATTGTTTTCTAGTTTTCCCAGAAATTTTTGTGAAATAGTGAGTTCTTAACCCAGAAGCTGGAGTTTGGGGTTTTATTGAATACTAGATTACTTATAGGCCTTGATTATTGTGTTGTGTGTATGTAATCTATTCCACTGATCCACCACTCTATTTCTTAGCCAACACCAAATGTTTTTGATGACTGTTGCTTTATAATATAGATTAGGTTGATAGTGCTAAACCATCATCCTTTGTGTTATTTTTTTCATTAATTTCTTTGATATTCTTGACTCATTGTTCTTCTAGATGAATTTTGTTACTATCTTTTTCTAGCATTATAAAATAATTTTTTGGTAATATGGTATGGCACTGAACAAGTAGACCAATGTAGGGAGAATTGTTATTTTTATTAATTTGCTCAGCCTTCCCATGAGTAATGGGTATTTTTCCAATTGTTTAGATCTGTCCTTACTTGTGTGAGAAGTGTTTAGTAATTTTGTTCCTAGATTTGCAGGTAGACACCTAAATATTTTATTTTGTCTACAATTATTTTAAATGGAATTTCTCTTTCTACATCTTCCTGCTAGGCTTTGTCAGTAATATAGAGAAATGCTAATGATTTGTGTGGATTTATACTTTATATACTGCAACTTTGCTAAAGCTGTTAATTGTTTTGAGTATAGTTTTGGATGTTTTTCTTGGATTCTCTAAGTATAACATCTTATCATCTGCAATGAGTGATAGTTTTATCTTCTCATTGCCCATTTGAATTCCTTTATTTTATTTTTTTCTTTTCTTACTGCTAAAGCCAACATTTCTAGTACAATGTTGAATAATGGTGGTGATAATGAGCATTCTTGTTTCATCCCTGATCTTACTGGGAATGCATCCAGCTTATCTCCATTACAGATAATGCTTGCCATTGGTTTTAGCCAGATATTGCTTATTATTTTAAGGAAACTCTTTGTCCTTTTGCTCTCTAATGTCTTTAATAGGAATGCATTCTGTATTTTGTCAAATGCTTTTTCTGCAGCTATTAAGATTATCATATGACTTCTGTTGGTTTTGTTATTTATATAGTTGATTATGGCAATAGTTTTCCTGACACTGAACCAACCTTGCATTTCTGGGCAAAAATAGCTCCTAATTATTTAATTTCTTTTTCATTTGTAGTAAGTTCAGCCTTTTTATTTTTGGTGCTGATAATTTATTTTTTCTTTCCTTTTTCTAATCAAATTAACCAAAGGTTTATCTATTTTGTTAGTTTTCACATAAAACCAACTCTTAGTTTTATTAATTAGTTCAATAGTTTTCTTAGTTTCAGTTTTCTTAACCCCTCTTTTGAGTTTCAGATTTTCTAATTTGATATTTAGTTATTGGTTTTTAATTTGTTCTTTTTCTATCTTTTTTGAATTCATGCCTAATTCATTAAGCTCCTCTTTCCCTATTTTATTCATGTAACTATTTACAGTTACAAAGTTTCCCCTAAGAACTGCTTTGGCTGCATCCCATAGGTTTTGATATTATTATTGTCATTCTCTTGGGAAATTATGGATTTCTTTTTTCTTTTTTTCTTTTTAAAATTTTTTATTAAAGCTTTTCATTTGCAAAAAATATGCATAAGTAATTTTTCAACATTGAGCCTTGCAAAGCCTTCTGTTTCAAATTTTTCTCTCCTACCCCCCATCCCCTCCCTTAAATGGCAGGAAGTCTAATCTATGTTAATTATGTTAAAATATTTGACAGATAGAATATGTATATGTATATGTATATGTATATGTATATGTATATGTATATCTATCTATCTATACACACACACACACGTATAGTTATCTTGCTGTACAGGCAAGAGAAAAAAATAAAAATAAAAATAAAAAATGTGAGAAGGAAAACATAATGTAAGCAAATATTGATAGAGAGTGTGAAAATGCTACGTTGTGGTCCAGACTCAGATCCCACAGGCCTCTCCCTGGAAGCACATGGTTCTCCTCATCATTGAACAACTGGAACTTGTTTGAAACATCTCATTATTGAAGAGGACCGTGTCCTTCAGAATTGATCATCATATAGTCTTAGTGTTGCCATGTACAATTATCTCCTGGTTCTGCTCATTTCACTCAGCATCAGTTCATGCAAGTCTCTCCAGGCCTTTCTGAAATCATCCTGCTGGTCGTTTCTTACAGAACAATAATATTCCATGACATTCATATACCATAACTTATTCAGCCATTCTCCAATTGATGGGCATTCATTCAGTTTCCAGTTTCTAGCCACTACAAAAAGGGCTGCCACAAACATTTTTGCACATGTGGGTCCCTTTCCCTTCTTTAAGATCTCTTTGGGATATAATCCCAATAGAAACACTGCTGGGTCAAAGAGTATGCACAGTTTGATAACTTTTTGAGCATAGTTCCAAATTACTCTCCAGAATGGTTGGATCCATTCACAGTTGCACCAAAAATGTATCAGGGTCCCAGTTTTCCCACATCCCCTCCAACATTCCTCATTATCTTTTCCTGTCATCTTAGCCAATCTGACAGGTATGTAGTGGTATCTCAGAGTTGTCTTAATTTGCAGTTCTCTGATCAATAATGATTTGGAGCACCTTTTCATATGACTAAAAATAGTTTTAATTTGATCATCTGAAAATTGTCTGTCCATATCCTTTGACCATTTATCGATTGGAGAATGGCTTGAATTCTTATAAATATGAGACAATTCTCTATATACTTTAGAAATGAGTCCTTTATCAAAATACTTAAATATAAAGATGATTTCCCAATTTATTGCTTCCCTCCTAATCTTGTCTGCATTAGTTTTGTTTGTACAAAACCTTTTTAACTTAATATAATCAAAATTATCTATCTGGTGTTCAATTAAGTGTTCCAATTCTTCTTTGGACACAAATTCCTTCCTTCTGCACAGGTCTGAGAAATATACTATCCTATGTTCCTCTAATTTGTTTATAATGTCACTCTTTATATCTAATCATGAACCCATTTGGATCTTATCTTGGTATGTGGTGTCAAGTGTGGGTCGAGCCCTGATTTCTTCCATACTAGTTTCCAATTTTCCCAGCAGTATTTGTCAAATAGTGAGCACTTACCCCAAAAGCTGGGGTCTTTGGGTGTATCAACCACTAGACTGCTATAGTTATTGCCTGGTTTGTCCTGTTAACCAATCCTATTTCACTGATTGACTGCTCTATTTCTTAGCCAGTACCAAATGGTTTTGATGACTGTGGCTTTATAATATAATTTTAGATCTGGCACAGCAAGGCCGCCCTCATCAGCCTTTTTTTTTCATCAATTCCATTGAGATTCTTTTTTTTTTTTTTTAATTAAAACTTTTTATTTGCAAAACATATGTATGGGCAATTCTTCAACATTAATCCTTACAAAACTTTCTGTTACAAATTCCCCCCCCCCACTTCCCACCGCTCCCCTAGATGGCAAGATATCCACTACATGTTAATTGTTTTAAAATACTTGGCAAATCGAATATATGTATACATATTTCCACACATCATTTTTGTGCAAGAAAAATCATATTTACAAGAAAGAAAAAATCAGAGAAAGGAAACACAGTGCAAGCAAACATCAATAGAGAGCATGAAAATGTTATGTTGTGATCCACATTTCACATCCCTCTCTCTGGGTGTATATTGCTTTCTTCACTGAACAATTGGAAGTGGTTTGAAACATTTCATAGTTGAAAAGAGCCATGTCCATCAGAATTGATCATCATATAGTATTGTTGTTTCTGTGTATAATGATCTCCTGGTTCTGCTCATTTCACTCAGCATCAGTTCATGCAAGTCTCTCCAGGCCTCTCTGAAATCATCCTGCTGGTCATTTCTCACAGAACAATCATATTCCATAACATTCATATACCATAATTTGTTTAGCCATTCTCCAATTGATGAGCATCCATTCAGTTTCCAGTTTCTAGCCACTACAAAAAGGGCTGCCACAAACATTCTTGCACATGTGGGGCCCTTTCCCTCCTCTAAGATATCTTTGGGATATAAGCCCAATAGAAACACTGCTGGGTCAAAGGGTATGCACAGTTTGATAACTTTTTGAGCATAGCTCCAAATTGCTCTCCAGAATGTCTGGATCCGTTCACAGTTCCACCAACAATGCATCAGTGTCCCAGCCTTCCCACATCCCCTCCAAAATTCATCATTATCTTTTCCTGTCACTTTAGCCAATCTGACAGGTGTGTAGTGGTACCTTAGAGTTGTCTTAATTTGCATTTCTCTGATCAATAGTGATTTGGAGCACCTTTTCATATGACTAAAATAGTTTTAATTTCATCATCTGAAAATTTTCTGTTCATATCCTTTGACCATTTATCAATTGGAGAATGGCTTGAATTCTTATAAATATGAGACAATTCTCTTTGTATTTTAGAGATGAGACCTATATCAGAACCCTTAAATGTAAAGATGATTTCCCAATTTATTGCTTCCCTCTTAATCTTGACTGCATCCCTTGAGATTCTTGACCTTTTTTTTTCTTCAAAATGAACTTTGCTACTATTTTTTCTACACCTGTAAAATAATTTATTGGGCATTTGAATGGTATGGTAATAAATAAATAAATTAGTTTGGGCAGTACTGTCATTTTTATTATATTCACTCGGCCTACCCATGAGCACTTGATGTTTTTCCAACTGATTAGATCTGACTTTAAATGTATGGAAAGTGTTTTGTAGTTTAGTTCACATATTTCATGACTATTCCTTGGCAGATAGATTCCCAAATAGTTTATACTATCAACAGTTACTTTGAATGGAATTTCTTTTTGTATTTCTTGCTGCTGAACTTTGTTGGTAATATATAAAAATGCTGATGATTTATGTGGATTTATTTTGTGTCCTGCAACTTTGCTAAAGTTGTGAATTGTTTCTAGCAGTTTTTTAGTTGAGTCTCTAGGGTTCTCTAAGTATACCATCATGTCATCTGCAAAGAGTGATAATTTGGTTTCCTTATTACCTACTCTACTTCTTTTAATCTCTTTTTCTTCTCTTACTGCCAAAGCTAACATTTTTAATACAATATTAGAAATATTGTTTCACTCCTCATCTTATTGGGAATGGGTCTAGTTTGCCCCCATTACGTATGATGCTTGCTGATGGTTTTAAATAGATGCTACTGATCATTTTAAGGAAAAGCCCTATACTCTCTAGTGCTTTTAATAGGAATGGGTGTTAGATTTTATCAAATGTTTTTCTGCATCTATTAAGATAATCATATGATTTTTGTTAGTTTGGTTATTAATATAATTGATTATGTTGATAATTTTACTAATATTGAACCAGCCCTGCATTCCTGTTATAAATCCTACTTGGTCATAGTGTATTATCCTGGGGATGACTTTCTGTAATCTTATTGCTAACATCTTATTTAAGATTTTTGCATCAATATTCATTAGGGATATTGGTCTATAGTTTTTTTTTTCTCTGTTTTCACCCTACCTGGTTTAGCTATCAGCACCATATCTGTATCATAAAAGGAATTTGGTAGTATATCTTCTTTCCCTATTTTTTCAAATAGTTTATATAGTATTGGAATTAATTGTTCTTTGAATGTTTGGTAAAATTCACATGCAAATCCATCTGGCCCTGAAGATTTTTTCTTAGGGAGTTGGTTAATAGCTTCTTTTAAATCTTTTTCTAATATGGGGCTATTTAAATAATCTATTTCCTCTTCTGTTAACCTAGGCAGTCTATATTTTTGTAGATATTTCTCCATTTCATTTAGATTATTAAATTTGTTGGCATCAAGTTAGGCAAAGTAACTCCTAATTATTGCTCTAATTTCCTCTTCATTGGTGGAAAGTTCTCCCTTATCATTTTTGAGACTAACAATTTGATTTTCCTCTTTCCTTTTTCTAATCAAATTAACTAAAGGCTTATCTATTTTGTTGGTTTTTTCATAAAAACCAACTCTTAGTTTTATTTATTATTCAATAGTTTTCTTATTTTCAATTTTATTAATCTCCCCTTTTGTTTTCAGAATTTCCAATTTGGTATTTAATTGAAGATTTTTAATATGTTTAATTATGGATTTTTTCCATGATTTGTTGTTTGATCCACTCATTATTTGGAATTAGATCTTTTAATTTCTAATTGGTTGTTAGCCCATTTTCCTCTGGGCTTTTATTGAATATATATATTGTGTTGTGGTCTGAAAGGGAAGCATTTACTATTTCTGTTTTTCTGCATTTCATTGTAAGATTTTTATGCCCTAATACATGGTCAATTTTGAGTAAATGTCATGCATTGCCAAGAAAAAGGTGTATTTCTTTTTGTCCTTATTCATTTTTCTCCAGAGGTCTATCATATCTAGATTTTCTAGGATACTATTAACCTCCCTAGTTTCTTTCTTGTTTATTTTGCAGTTAGATTTGTCTGATTCTGAGAGAGAAAGCTTGATATCCCCCACTAATATAGTTTTGCTATCTATTTCTTTCTCTAACTGGCTTAATATCTTTTCTAGGAATTTCTATGTATTACCACTTGGTACATATTTAATATTGTTACTATTTGTTTATGGTACCCTTTACCAAGATGCACTTTTCTTTCTTATCTCTTTTTATTAGCTCTATTTTTACTTTTGATTTATCTAAGATCAGAATTATTACCTCTGCTTTTTTTGCTTCACCTGAAGCATAATAAATTCTGCTCCATCCTTTTACCTTTACTCAGTATGCATCTTTTTGTTTCAAATGTGTATCTCTTAAACAACATATTGTAGGATTCTATTTTTTAATCCACTCTGCTGTTTGCTTCCATTTTATGGGACAGTTCATCCCATTTACATCCACAATTATGAATAGCAGTTTTGTATTTCCCCCCCATCCTATTTTTCCCCCTGTATATATTTTTTCTGTCTTTCCACCTTGTCCCTCCTTTGTAGTGTTTTGTTTTAAACTCATCTCACCCTCTATTTGACCTACCTTTTATCAACCTTCCCCCTTCTCCTATCCCTTTCTCCTAAAATTTCCTTCAATCCAGCTCTTCCCTTTCCTTTCCCCTTTCTACTCCTAATTTTTTATAGGGTAAGAAAAATTTCTGTACCCAACTGAATGAAGTTATTCCCTCTTTGAGCCAAAACTGATGAGATTAAGCTTCAGATAATGCTCATCCCCTTCACTTACTTTCCTGTATTGTAATAGGTCTTTTGTGCCTCTTCATGTGGTCTAATTTGTCCCATTATATCTTCCCTTTCCTCTTCTCCCAGTACATCTCTTTTCCTACTCCTTAATGTCTTTTTCTTTGATCTCATCTCATCAGAGTCCATTCACAACCACACCCTCCATTCATGTCTGCCCTCCTCTGTCTGCCTCAATAACAGATATAGCTTTCAAGAATTACAGATATCATTTTCACACCTAGATGTAAACAGTTTAACCATTAAATAATATATATTTCTCCATGTTTACTTTTCTCTGTTTCTCTTGTTTTGTGTTTGAAGATCAAATTTTCTTTTTAGTTCTATTTTTTTTTTCCAATAGAAATGATTGAAAATCCCTGATTTTACTGAAGATTCATCTGCTTCCCTGTAAGATGATGCTCAGTCTTGCTAGGTAGTTTATTTTTGGTTGTAACTGCAGATTCTTTGCCTTCCAATATATGGTATCTCAGGACTTCCAATCTTTTGTTATAGATTTTTGCCAAATCCTGGGTAATCCTGATTGTTGCTCCTAGATACTTGAATTGTTTTTGTGTGGCAGCTTGCAATACTTTTTCCTTGAGATTATAGTTCTGGACTTTTGCAACAAAATTACTCGGGAGTTTTCCTTGTGGGATCTCTTTCTGGAGGTGATTGATAGATTCTTTCAATGACTATATCCTCTTTTAGTCCTAGGTATCAGGGCAGTTTTCCTTAATGATCTCTTGTAGGATGCTATCCAGGCTCTTTTTTTTGGTCATAGCTATTAGGTAGGCCAATACTTTTTAAATTATCTCTTCTGGATCTATTTTCCTGTTCAGCTGTTTTGTCAATAAGGTATTTCACTTTTTCTTCCATTTTTTTCATTCTAAAGTTTGTTTGACTGATTAATGATGTCTCATAGAGTCATTAATTTCCATTTGCTCTGTTATACTTTTTAATGTGTGATTTTCTTTAGTTAGCTTTTGTATCTCTTTTTCCATTTGACTAATTCTACTTTTCTTTAGTGGATTTTAAAAACATTTTTTATTGTTTTTGCATTTGGCCTATTGTATTTTTTAAGGAATTGACTTCTTTTGCCAGGTTGTTAATTCTCTCTTTCTTATCTCATTTCTTTTCTCATTTTTTTCTTCTACTCCTCTCTCTCTCTCTCTTTTTTTTTTTTGCCTTTTAAAGACTTTTTTTTTAAATTAAAGCTTTTTATTAGCAAAACATATGTATGGGTAATTCTTCAACATTGACCCTTACCAAGCTTTCTGTTACAAATTCCCCCCCATCCCCCAGTCCCCCCCCCTCCCCTAGATGGCAGGAAGTACAAAACATGTTAATTATGTTAAAATACTTGAGAAATCGAAGATATGTATACATATTTCTATACTTATCTTGCTGTGCAAGAAAAATTGTATCTACAAGGAAAAAAAAATCTGAGAAAGGAAACACAATGCAAGCAAATATCAATAGAGAGCATGAAAATGTTATGTTGTGGTCCACATTTCATATCATTCTCTCTAGGTGTATATGGCTTTCTTCACTGAACAATTGAAACTGGTTTGAAACATTTCATTGTTGAAGAGAGCCATGTCCATCAGAATTGATCATCATATAGTCTTGTTGTTGCTGTATATAATGATATCCTGGTTCTGCTCATTTCACTCAGCAACAGTTCATGCAAGTCTCTTCAGGCCTCTCTGAAATCATCCTTTTAAAGTCTTTTATGAGCATTTCTAAGAAATCTCTTTAGGCTTGAGACCAATTCATGTCACTCTTTGAGATTTCCTCTGTGGACATTTTTTCCTGATCTGAGTTGGTGTTTTTGTCTTCCATGTTATACTAGTAGTTTTCTATAGTCAAGTTCTTTCCTTCCCTTTTTGCATTTCCTCTTGGTTTTACTTCTATGATTGAGCTCTGAGGTAAAGGGGGCATTGTACCAAGTTTCCTGTGCAGTTCTGAGTCTTGGTTTTGAACATAGGATCTTTTGTGTTTGGTGTTTTCCTCCCAGCTGGGGGTAGCTTTGCCTGATCTTTCTAGAAAACAGCCTGGTTTCCTATAATTTGCCTGTGGAGCTGTTACTACAGGTTGCTCCACTGGTTTGCTCCTCTACTAAGCCAGGCTTGAGGATCTTAATTGCTGATTGGCTATGTTTAACACGCTCTGTCTGACTTTCCCAGACTCTATATTAGCTGGGTTTAACGCTTCTTTCACCCCAGTGAGACTGATCTTTCTTGAATTTCTTCCAATCTATCTTGAGCTGGAGAGGGCTTTCATTACATCACACTCTGTTCAAAGGCTTGATTTTTTTGGGAAATTGGGAGAGCTCAAGCAGCTTTCTGGCTTCACTCTTTCTTTTTTCTTTCTTTCTTAAGTAAATTCTTTTTCATAGAACTCCATGGTTTTGTTTTAGGCTTTATTCTCTTCTCGTTCTATCCTTATTTCTATGAATATCCTATCCATTTTTATTTTTTCACATTCATTCCTATTTTTGATATATATTCTTTCTTTAAAACATTTACACATTTGTTCTTATTTTCTCACTTAATTTTTCTCTTTGCCGATAATTTTAAAATCTATTTCTCAATTTTCTTAGATTATAGTTATTTAATTTTCTCATTTTTCATTAATTTCTTTATATTTTATTGATGTATTTTGCTAGCATAACACGTTCATTTCCTTTACCTTATCTTCTCATTTAGTTCTGAGACAAAGAATAAAAATAAAAAAAAAATTCAGGTAAACTAATGAGGCATCTATTTCTTGAAGCTAAAGGATTAAAAAAGTTTGAGATGTGAACAATAATTGCAATTTTCATTAGAGGAGATACTTTTCAGCGATGCATCAAATTGTTTCTATGACAAACTTATTAAGCATCTGTTTGTTCCAGGCATTCATTGTGTTAGAAGCCGGGAATGACAAAATAGTTCCTGTTCATAGGAAGCTTATGTTCTTTTAGTCATTCACGGTTGAGAATGGGATAGTGAAAAAAAACAATACATGTGCAACAAGGAGACTTGGGTTAAAATCCTCTGATGTGACAATGAGGAAATAATTTTGTGGTTTTAATTCTCAGTTTATTCATTTATCATATGCAAGGTTATAGAAGATGCTTATTACATTTTCCTCTTTTATAAAATGCAAATAAAAATCTACCTCACAGTATTGTTGTGGGGACCAAAAAAGATATAAATAATGTGTTTTGTCATGCTAATGGTCTTTATAAATGTTAACTATTAGGAAGAAACAGCATTATTGTAGTGGAAAAAATTTTGCTTTTACTTGAGTTAGGAAATCCGAATTTGCAAAGGTGCTGGTTCTGCTAATAATTCTCTGTGTGACTGTAAGTTGCCTCATCTGTCTGGCTCTCCTCTTCCTTATCTATAAAATGGAGTAATTGCACTTGCTTTAATTATCTTGCAACTTAATTATGAAAATCAAATATTAATATTAAATAACTATAAACCATTTTGTAATGTTAAATGCTATTCAATATCCATGGAGTATTTGTGGAATCAAATAATTTAAATGAAACTCTGGAACTAACATTGAGATTTCCTGTTGCAACTTGTAATTGTCATCCCCATGGAAAAATGAAGCTTTATGCCAAGGGTGGGGAAATTTTTTTCTGCCAAGAGTCATTTGGATATTTATGACATCATTCATGGACCATACAAAACTATCAACTTAAAAACTCAAGTAGTGGAAAGATGTTCTACCTAGTTTTCAACTTATCATCACCCATGGTTGCCTTGGCAGGGCCAGATGAAATGGTTTTGCACACCTTACACCACCAGTGGACCAGATGTTCCTCATTCCTACTTTATAAATATAATAAAAAATAGAGATCAGGTGAGGAGTCTGCAAAGCTGCCAGAATAGGTTAGAAAATTTCAAGCTCTCCAAACTTCTCCCACAAATAGAAAGAATTTTCACCTCAGGGCACACGTAGACTGGTGAAAAATCAAGGAGACTTGGGGCAGAACAGGGATCCTCCAAGGGCAACCCCCCAAAACCAGAAGAAAGCCCCAGGCCTGGGATTAACCAATATGAAGTGCAAATACCTCCATGCTAACTCCACAGAAACACAAAGTAGACTAGTTGGATTTGGCTGGAGTCTCAACCAGAACCACAGAAATTTTCACCTCCCAGATAGTTTGGGGAGTCCCAGGTCTGAGTCTGGGAAGACTGAGGGAAGCCTTGACTAATTAGGAAAACTAGGCCCAACTGTGTTGCAGAAACTTGGCGCTGGGCAAGAAGGAACTAGGACATCCAGTAAGTGTCCAAACAGTAGGGAAGGGATGCTGTTGGCTGTGGGTACTTCTAGGCGTGAGGAGCTCTTGGTTTGGGGTTTCAGGTCAGAGGGGAGAGTTGAAGTGAAGTTAGGGGCACCATATCCTTCACCTCATGATAATAGTTCTTGTTATTTTTTTTTAATGAACTAAGAAGAAAGAACCCAATCATAGGAAACTTATTACGGGAGAAGAAAGACTGGAGTTCATCTTCAGAAGAGGACAGTGAAGAAAAAATACTCTTATCACAAAGAGCAACATTAAATGGTTCCTGCCCAGAAAATTTTTAATAAAAGAACTAAAAACAAGACTTCAAAGATCAATTGAGAGAACTCGAGGGAAAAAAAATAAAGGCAAATAAAAACCATCCAAAAAACCCATAAAAAGTTA
>JAJPUD010002665.1:44003-61431 GCA_023553655.1 Myrmecobius fasciatus | reverse complement strand
AAAAATAAAGGCAAATAAAAACCATCCAAAAAACCCATAAAAAGTTAACCAATTAGAAAAGGAGATAGAGAATCTCAAAGAAGAAAATAATTCTTTGAAAATTAGAATTAGGTAAGAGAAAAATAGTGACGCTATAGGACCCCCCCCCAAATTAGCAAAACAAAATAGAAAGAATTTTAAAAAATGGAACATAGTGTGAAACATAAAAAAAGACAAATCTGAAGAACAGATCAAGAAGAGAAAATATAAGAATAACTGGACTATCTAAAAGCTGTGACCCCCCCAAGCCCTCAAACTGACACAATAATGAAAGAAATAATCCAAGAAAATTGTCCTAGAAGTGATAGAATGTAAGGGGAAAGTAGAAATAGAAACAAATCCACCAATCACCACCTTAAAGAGATCCTTTGTGGAAAACACATAGAAATATTATCCTCAAATTTTGAAGCCCCCAGATCAAAGAGAAAAATTTGCAAGAAACAAGAAAAAAAATTCAAATATGCTAGAGCTACAATTAGAATTTTAGAGAATTATCAGAAGCCACAATAAAAGACCACAAATCCTAGAATCACATTTATTGACAATGAAAAGTATTAGGCCTCTGGACAAAAACATCATATCCAAGAAAATTATTGATGCTATTGAATAAAAAAGTGGAAATTAAATGAGCTTGCAGATTTTCAGGTCTTTGTTTCAACCAAAACTGAACTCAATAGACAATTTGACATATGAGTCATTATCAAAGATTAATTTCAAGGAACTTAACATAGACAGATTGTTTATGTGTTTTACATGAAAAGTTATACCATATGTTTAAGATTGACATCAATAATTGGGTAGCTCAAAAGAAATATTGGGGCAAAGTTGAATGGGATCTAAATTCTAAAAAGCAAAACTGTCTAGGAAAAGGTAAAAATAGTAATTACATCAATTACATACAAATGAGGTACAGAGGAAGAATAGACATAGCAGCAATTGTTGGGGAGGGGGAATGAGGGGAGAAGGACTTGTAGTTCTGAAAGCCTGCTCACATCAGGAATGGGTTAAATAGGAAACACTACATATATACCATGAAGGGTATAGCACTTTCCAAAATCTATAAAGAAATAACAAGGAAGGGGATATGATAAGGTGGGATATAGAAGAATATGTAGATTTATGGAAGTGAGATAAAGTGTGTAGATTAATGGGCAAAGGATAAAGAGTAAGGGGTATGTAGAGTTATGGTAGTTGGATAAGATTTGTAGATTAATGGGAAAGGGATAAATAGGAAGTGGTGACATAGGATACAGTAAGATATAGAGGGTGTTTAGATTAATAGGAATGAGTTAAGGTGGGTAATTTAATGGGAATGGGATAAAGAAGGAACAGAAGGATGTTTGGAGAAGATAATGAAGAGATCCATGGTCGGGGCGGGGGGATATTAATAGCAAGGGAAAATTAGGAGCAGAATTAAAGTAGAAGAGTTAGCAGGAATAGGAAATAAGACATTTACACAAACATTATAACAAGTATCAAGAATAGGATTAGAAAAAAAAATAGGGCTAGTAATCACTGATCTGAAAGTCAAACTTAAAGACTCAATTAAGAGAGAAATCTATATGTCAGCCATATTAGTATTGTTTTAGGTGCATGCTTAGATATAGGTAAATGGGTATGTACATATACATGTATATATGGGTGTGTGTCTGAGTATATGTGGGTGTGTATGTAGGTATAAAAATGTGTGTAAATGTAAATATTCATATATATGGGTATATATATATGCAGGTTTATATATATGTATGTATGTGTGTATGTATATGTATATATGAATATATATGTGCTTAACTGTGGCCTGCTTGGCAGAAGGAGAGGAGATGAAAGAGGGAAAAAGAATAAAGTAAAAAGTACACAGTAGAGAACAAAAGAATAACCTACAAGCTAAAAAAAGAAAGATGAACACTCATGATTATAATCTCTTCTACTATTATATATGCTTTCTTGAAATGGAAATTTATTGTTATATATTTTGAATCCTCCCTGATGTTCTGCTGGGCATATGACAATGTTTTTGTTTTTAATTTTCCCTGTTTTTCTTTTTCTATTCTACTTTTTTTCTTATTTTGTTTTCTGTTCTATTAAAAAATTGTATTCTGTTGTATAAACAAAAGGGGAAAAAAAGTAGAGATTTGAGTCATTATCCCATGATTTGCTAAACTGCACAAATCTGGAGAGTTGGGATCATAAAAACCCTCTTCCCCTGAAATATTTGGGTAATTGCTTCAATTTCTTACCTCACCTTGCTTATGGTTATATCCAGTAGTCCTTTATGTCCTTATAATCTCAGTTAATTCTCACATGAGTCATTTGAGGAGCCTTCAAAAGGTGTTATCAGCCTCATTTTATTGATGAGAATACTGAGTTTCAGAGATGTAAAGTAGCTTTACTCAAGGTGACATAGCTAGTAAGTATCAGAGGAAAGAAATACTCTGGACTGCAAGTTCCATCAATATCCACTATCCCTCATAGGTAATCAGCCTCATGTCTGCATAATATGCATATTTACTCACTCACTAGAATCCTTTCTAAGAAGTAGTGCTCTGTTAAATCCAGAAAGAGGTCTTAGTATCCTCTTGACCAGCTTTAAATAATACTAATTATGTTATTATATAAAATATTCTGAAAAGTTGGAGAGCCATATAATGTCAACATATGACTGATTCCTAGATGAATTTTCTATTTTTTAAAGGGTAAATTTCAATTAATTATCAATTAATAAATATTAGAAGTTTGTCCATTTACCATGTGCATAATCACTCTACAATATTTACTATCCAATTATTTCCAAGAAATATGCAATGTATTCTATGGAGCCATAGTTTTTCACAAGGAAAATTTAGAATAGCTGTTCTTACTAATGAGTGAAGTAAAGCTAGACTTTCTTCCTACAGAGAAAGGGTAGTCATTCTATTCCTTTGACTTGAAGCTATATAAAAGCTTAGAGGTGACAAGTAAAAATTTACCTCTGTTGTTAAAATGCTTTGGTCTTTTATTTCAAAACTACGCATTTAGAAAGTGACTTTTTTTTAATAGGATAAAAAATAAGCAACAGGCAAGACATATTCAATAGCAATAGGGTGAATAGTGTTAGTTTTTCCCATTTAGAAAGAAAGAAACTAAAGACTTGAAAATTTAGAAGACAGTGCCAGAAATAATGGATGGAATTACTTTTAACAGGAGAAAACACATGTTCACAGTTGAATAGGTTGCTGACATATACTGAATGCTCATAAATTGAAGATGTAGGATATCAATTTCTAGCTGAGGAGTTTTAGAAATCAGTTTAATTTCACTTTGACAGTCTTTATTACTTTCCATCAGTAGTCAGGATTCATTGTTAATGAGCATTCTCTCTGTTCCTAGAATGTTTTCTTACTACAGAATGGAAGAAAGATGCTAAAATGAACTCAGATAAAACTATTATGCTTGAATGAGTAAGGATGGGTTCTATTATCAAGCACATATTGGACAATTGGTGAGTGGGTCTAATTTTGACAAAGATTCTTGTTGAAAGGCAATGAGACTTATTGAATAGAGTTTAAGGCTTGATGTTGGACTGAAATTCAAATCCTGATTCTGTAATAGTGAAAAGATGACTAGGTTTGAAGTCATATACAAATTTTACTTCTGTCACTACATATGTGACTGTAATTAAGTTATTTTGCCATTCTGTGCATCAATATTCTCATCTATAAAGTCATTTTATAACATAACTTAAAATGTTCACTATGTAGAGTGGCAAGATACCTTTACTTTCTTTCTTTGTTTTTTTTTTTTTTAACTTTTTGCTGAGGCAGTTGAGGTTAGGTGACTTGCCCAGGGTCACACATCTAGGTAATGTTAGTGTCTGAGACCAGATTTGAACTCAGGTCCTCCTGACTTCAGGGCTGGTGCTCTATCCACTGCGCCACCTAGCTGCCCCAATACCTTTACTTTCAACTTTGAGGTTAGGTAAAGAGTTTCTCTATAGAAGATGGACTTGGAGGTCCAACATGAGTTGGAGGTCTTTTTGCTCTTTAAAATCTCTGAATGATGATGATGCACAGGGACAACATTTATGATAACCAATTCCAACAAATTCAAGTCAACAAGCATTTATTAAATGCCTAGTGTGCTAGGTAAATTGTTTCTTGTTTCAGAGTATTAAGATGTAGTGGCAAAATCACTGGCCATGTATGAAGAATTATGTATTAATCCTTTGCTGTGTTTATGGTCATGAACAAGCTGCTTAATTTCTCTGACCTTTAGTTTCTTCATTTGTAAAATGATGCTTTTCCCTACCTACCTCACAAGAGTGTAGGAAGTAAGTGAAATAAATATAAAGATGCTTTGAAATCCATGAACTATGCCATTATATCCATATTGAATCATGAGTCCTAGACTAGAGAGTGTTAAATCAAAACTAGAAATTTTCACTAACATTGTATCTTTCATAATCTTCTAAATAAATGTAATTGATTTCTATAAATTAATTCACTATGGTTTCTATAAGTGTGACAGGTAGCAAAAATTAATGAATAGGGAGCTAATTATATTATTATTATTATTGTTTAATCATTCAGTCATGTGAGTGAACTCTTTGTGACGCAACATGGATTTTCTTAGCAAAGATGCTAGAGTGGTTTGCCATTTCCTTTTCCAATGGATCTGGCAAATGAAGATTAGATGACTTTTTCACAGTCACTCACTTAGTATTTGTCTGAAGCTATATTAGAACTTTAGACTTGTTGACTCCAGACTCAGTGCTCTATAAATCTAGCTGCTAGTGACACCTGGTTCAAATCCACTTTTGACACATATGGTGTGTCATCTTTGGCAAGTTATTTCAATTAGTGCCTTTGGCAATAAAGGCACTAAGTTACTCAGTGGAATGGGATAGATGTCATGCAGTAGTGAGCAAAGGTCCAGAGTAAAGCTCAGGAAGACTTGGGTATGAGATCAAGAAGCATACTATATACATGTATGACTAGGGACATTAGTCTTTCAATGACTGAGAAAGATTCTCCAAAATTATAAAGTATAAATAAATTATAAATTCATTTCTGGGGAAGTAGAGGAAGCTTTCACAAAGGAATATCTGTAGTCTGAAGAACCAAAAATAAATACATATATAGGTCCATTTAATAAAATAATCATATAACATAGGAAATATATCATACACATTCATACCTGTACTTATATAAACACTAGTACACATACACATATAAATGGTAGAAATACACAAACAGATGAAAAATGAATGTGAGTCAATAATTTTTCTTTCTTCTTGTTATAATACTTGCTAGCTATGGAATCATAAACAAATTTAGCAAGCAAGCAAGCATTTATTTTACCCTTGCCATGTACCAAGAACTCTGCCAAATGCTAGGGGTGCAAAGCAAAAATTAAACACATACACACATGTGTATACATATATACATATATACACATGTATATGCATGTATCTAAGCATTTCTTGTCTTCAAAAAGTGTTTATACATATTATAGTATAGTTTTATACACACATATCTCAGTAATACAAGATATATCCAATCTAATCTAATAATCATTTATTAAGTAGTTATTATGTACCAGATTGTATTAAACGCTGGAAATATGTTGTTATTCTGTCATTTTAGTTATGTCTAACCCTTCATAACCTCATTTGTGATTTTCTTGGCAAGTATACTGGAATGGTTTGCTATTCTCTTCTCTTACTAATTTACAGATGAGGAAACTCAGGTGAACAGGATTACTGACTTGCCCAGAATCACATAACTAGTAAGTGTCTGAGACTGTATTTGCACTTAGGAAGATGAATCTGTATTCCAGGTGTGGCATCAGTTAGCTGTCCAAGCTCTGGGAATACAAAAGAAAAAAGTTCTATACACTTAAAGATCTTGAGGTCTTTGGGGAGGAGACAACATATAAAATGAGGAAGGAAAGCTGGGAATAAGGAGACTGGATGTTACCCCATGGGGGCATCTTTGCTCTGTGCTTGAAATTAGGCAGAGATGTTTATGTTTGATTGGATGGGCTGAATAGTCCAGTTTTATGTCTATAAAAGAAGGCATTGGGAGGAGGTCAGTATTTCCCCTTCTAGCCTTTCAATCATAAGAGAGAGGAAGCTGAGGAAAGTAGTATCAGTGAAAGCTTAATCTGGGAGAGAGCCTCTTGCTCTATAGAATTGAAACTGGGCAGAGCAGCAGATGCAGAATGGAGTGGGGAGACAGATGAGGAAGAGATGGAAATGCACAGTTACAGTGCAACATTGCAAGGCAACCAGAAATACTTTCCAGAAGTACTTTCCAAACTAGGGTTTTTTTTTTTTTTTTTTTTTTTTTTTCAGTATGGTAGGTTGATATAGCTTTTATGCTTATGAGTTCATTGCTGATTTTATGAATAGAAATAGAATATTAGAATGTGGGAGAAGGGTTTTCCTTTTTCCTCAAAAAATTGACCTGGGGCTTAATTCTGATAACCATTTCCTTTTTCTATAGAGAGGTTCCAAATTTTGAATCTTTAACATTGCTTATAGGTGGCAAGCATCGAACTGTATTAATGAACTTTGTTAGATACTTTGCCTATTCTAGTCCAGGTCTTTTGGTTTTGCATCACTGGTTTTAATCTTTTGGTTTTAGGCAATCTTTATCTTATCTATGAATCATAAACATTTATGTAATCATGTCAGCCTTTGCTTATCTCTAAAATGAAGAGTTTGGATTAAACTATATATAAAATTCCTCTCAGAACTAAAATCCTACGATTTATTTGCCAGTCAAGTTGTATCACATGGATAATTTTAAAGGGTGAATTAAAAAAAAAAGTGCATTTTTCCACAAAGTTATAATAGAACTAAGAGTCATTGTACCATTTAATCAAAGATAATTAAGAACTGTGTTTAAAAACAACCATTGAAAACTCTTTTTAAATTTCAAAACCTTTTCTCTGTTATTTCATATTTATCCTATATATAGATTGCTTTGTATATATCTGTTTGCATGTGGCCTCCCCCACTAGGTTGTAAGCTCCTTGAGGATAGGAATTGTTGTTGTTGTTGTTGTTGTTGTTGTTTTGCATTCTCCTTGTGGAGAAGACATTATTAGACTGTATTGTGTTAGAACCAGAAGTTACAACTACTAGTGTTTCATATGCTAATTCAATTACTGATCCTTATTCCATGTTTATTATTATTATTATTATTATTATTATTATTTTGAATAGACCTTTTGGACTAAAAATTAAAAAGACCTTCACAGTCATTTTGCCAAGCTATTGGATATTCCAATCTCCTTCAGGAAAGGTGACAGAAATAGAGGACAGGGATAGAGCTAGGTATTTTCACCTTTTGTTGTTGTTTGCTTGCTTTTTCCCTCCTTTCTTATTATTTTTCTCCCTTTTGATTTGACATTTATTGCATAACATGATGGATATGGAATATATTTAGAGAAATTGCATATATTTAAGCTCTATTGGATTGCTTGCTGTCTAGGCGAGGGAGGGTAAGGAAAAAAAATCTAGAACCAATGTTTTGCAAAGGTGAATGTTGAAAAATCTTTTTGCATGCATTTGGGGGAAAAATATATACATAAGTATATATAAAGAAAATAATACCATTATTAGGAAATGTAGGGGAATACAGAGATGAAGTGGGAGTCAAGAATAATTAGTTTCAAATCCTAATGTGAAACATACTAGCTATATAACAATGGATATGTCCATTTACTTAAGTGCCCCAGCCAAATCACGAAGAAGGTCCTGACATTATAGATGTGCATTTCATTATTTGGGTCTTCTTTATATCAGTTAAATCACTGGTTTGGTATATGTTTCCATCTTATAGATAATACATGTCTTTATGTAGCATCTTAGTACACAAAAATTCTATAATTCCAAAATACGTAATTCCTTGACTTTATTCCCGTCATTCACAGACCTTGAATTTCCTCTATAAAATCAAAAATTGACTTTCAGTTTTTTCTGTCATAAAATATTAAGAAGAACCTTTAATGGGATCCAAGAGAATTCTTCCTTCAGCCAACATTTTACAATACCTTTAAATCTTCAAACTATTGTTTTATAATATAACATGATATGATGTGCTATGACATAATATAATTAGTATAACAACATAATGTGATATGATTCAATATAATACAATGTAATATAATGCAATAAATGCTATGATAGAATAAATGTATATTATCTATCATATTTTCCATTAATATTTTAATACATCTATATTTATTTAATCATCTTTCATTTCTCTTAAATTTAAATTTTCAGAGATTTAAAATATATCTTCACAACTCCCCCTCTTATTTTTAGAGTTACATAAGGATGGCAATTATACATGAGTTAGACAAGGAGGGGATTAGGGATGTTTGTATAGAGATCAGTGCTTTAATAGAATAAGATTTACAACAAAGTTAATCTGATACACATTTAACAATATATGTACCCTTACTTTCTGCTTAAAACACACACATACACATACAAAAAATGATTTGTTTAGTTCCTTATATAGTTCTTAGAAAATTCCTATCAATTCCCCTTTTCACCAGTACCTTTCTTGAGGAGTCATTGAAGAGCATATCCAATGCCTTTCTTATCTCTAACTTTTATTCTTTTCTTACCCACCCCATGGAGATAGGTGTTGTAGTGGATAATTTTTTAGATTTGGACTCTTGATAACCTGATTTCAAGTCCACTTTCAAATACTTATATCAAGGTATAATGATAGTTAAATTATTTAATGTTTGCCTGTGGTGGGTTCATCATTTGTGAAATGAGGATAAAAAATATCATCTCCTCCCAGAGTTGTTGTGAGGATAAAAATGGGACAATTTGTTTGTAGATAGATGGTGCAGTGGATAGAGTGCTATATTGGAGTAAGGAAGACTTAAAATACAAAACCAGCCACATACATTTGCTTTCTGTATGATCCTGGCTATGTAACGATATTTATTTGCCTCAATGTCCTCAAATGTAAAAATAATTGCATTTACTTTTTAGTGTTTTATACAGATGAAATGAAATAGTTTTGGTAAAGAGCTTATCACAGTAGCTGGCACATAGTAGGTGCTTAACAAATATTAGTTTTTTTTTTTTTCCCTTCCTGCCTTCAACTCTCCCTTATTTCCTTTCTTCTTTTATATTAGAAAGCAATTCCAGGTGTTTATAGAACAAACACAAAAGAAAACAGCAATAAAAAAATCTTCATGACATATAAATCTCAGGCTATAAAGGAAACTATCAGGGAGCAACCCCATAATGATCATAATAAGTAGTGGAGTAAGGGAGGGGGTGAGACCTAGACCAAAATCTATTGAGCAGAAATGAACACAAAGGTACAGGGTAAGGAATCACATGACCTGCATTGAAATCCTATTTCTTCACCTGTGTGACCTTGGATAAATCATTTATTTATATGAACTTTACACACATACATAAGGAAAGACTTGTACTGTTCAGACTTCTAAAAGATGTATTTACATGAACTTGTGATCAGTTTAAGAATGAACTTTAGGGTCTTCAACAGAGAAGGAAGTGTGAAATAACAGTGTTTAATCTGCTTCCAAAGGAAGATAAATGATTTTTTGGGATAAAATTTAGAATCCCTTTCCTTCTATCAATCCTTAATACAATTGCCAAAATCATGTATTTAACACAAAGCTCTGACTATGTAATCCCTCTGCTTAGAAAGCTTAATTGGATTCATATTGCCCCTGAATAAATTGCCATTGAAATTCCTTTACTTCTGACCATAACCTACTTTTCAGACTGTCTTGCTTGATGTTCCCTTTCCTTCTATCAATCCTTAATATAATTGCCAAAATCATGTGTTTAACACAAAGCTCTGACTATGTAATCCCTCTGCTTAGAAAGCTTCATTGGATTCATATTGCCCCTGAATAAATTGCCATTGAAATTCCTTTACTTCTGACCATAACCTACTTTTCAGACTGTCCTGCTTGATGTTCTCCAAATTTTCTGGCTTCCATAATTCTGTCTGACATACCAGGAGTATATTCCCTTTTCATTTCTACCTCTTTTTTTTTTTTTCAAGAATCAATTTAATTTTACTTCTTATCAAAAATCTTTCCTGGTTCTTCTTGTTGATTGGGCTCTCTTCTCTTCAAATTTCATTTATTTTATTTATACTATATCTTTGGGTGGCATCCTGAAAGTTTTCTGATCCATAGATTATATGATTTCTGATTGGCTGAGAGAAAGGTGAACACAATGTTTGTTAGAGACATACTGTACAACAAGATCTGGAGGGAGGCAGACATGAGTGAGGTAAGAATCAAAAATTTGAACTGCAGACAGTAGCTCTGATATTAGAAATAAGGAGGGGAAGCTAGTTTCTTTACCAAAACTACTTGAAATTCTAGACTACACAGAGCAAATACTACCTTTTTCCTTTATTTCATCTTATTTCATTCCTAGCTGAAGAAGACATTTACCCTTGTGTGTTTTGGGGGATATTTTTTATGAAATACAAAGGTAAAATTGACAGGATTGGACAACTCATTGGATATATGGGATGATAGGCAGTGAGAAATTGAGAATGGCACTTGGGTATTGAGCTGGGCTGACTGAATTTATGGTGTTTCATTTAAGAGGAATGGAGAAATTTAGAAGCAGGGAGAGTTTGGGGAAAAAAATAACTAGGTAAGTTTTTGCCATGTTCCAACTGAGTTCTGTAGAGGTCTTATCAGTTCCAAAATACAATTTGAGCAAATTCATGTAAAAAAAAGGATCACTAATCCATGCATAGGAATACCCGTGACTACATTTCAATTTAATTTTAGATAGTAATATTATCTATTTTTATGGCATTTTTATTGTACTTTTATATTTGATAAAAATTTTTACATGATCCCAGTCATATAGATATATTAAATATGTGTACAAATCAAACATTTACTGATAATAAATCATGATTTCATGACCACCATATTTACTTATGAGATGCCCAATGGGGATTCAAGCAAAGCTTAATAAGCTGGATTCTAGACAACTCCCTGAGATTTAAATTTGTAGAAAATGTGCTAGTCAGCAATGGGAGATGATATTTACTCATTCTTGAGTGTGGTATAACATTGTAATCTCATTGTAAAACCTATCTTTAAAACTATCCCTTTGTTTCAGTGTCTATCTTCCAGTATTTAATGTTTTCTTTCATTTAGTAAGTACTTAAGAAGGAATTACTAGATTCTATTGCATTGCAAAGAAGTAAATGGGATTAAGAAAAATAGTGACCAACAAAAGCCATGCTTTAGCATGAAAGTCTCAGATCTTGTGTACTCTTTCAGCTCTAAGCAGTTTCAGGAAGAAAAGGAAAAAAAAAAACTAACTGAAATATAAATTCTTGATATTTCATAATCTTGGATATAATATAAAACAAAAGTTTAAAAAAATATTATTTCTTAAAACTTGAGGAATATCAAAGGGAACTTTTGTTTGACATCAGGCAGAAAAGTGCAGGGTTGGGTCATAAAGATTAGAGGTTCAAAAATCAGAATTTGCTTACTTAGCAATTTTGCCTGTTAATTATTCACTTAGTTTACTTTAATCTGTTTTTAGACAAAAGAAAGAATCAAACAAATATTCCACTAGCCCCTGATCATACTCTCATGTTTTGAAACATTTGAGGCTGTAACCATGTGCCACATAAATGAGGAGCATTACTCTTAAGTTTATTTGATTATAGCTTGGAGCCGAGTCCATTCACTTACTGTCTCCCTTCCCCAGTTTGCCAGATACTAAATAAATCTCTAGTTTTTAAATTATAATTCACTAGATAGTAACATTGTACATTCTTTCCCCTCTTTCAGTCTGAGATCCAAACTCACATCCTCTCTGTTCCTCACATATGTCACCTGATTTCCCACATCCCTTTCAGCATTTATCATTATCTTTTCCTGTCACTTTAGTCAATATGAGAGGTATAAGGTGGTACTTCAGAGTTGTTTTAATTTGCATTTCTCTAATCAGTAGTGATTTAGGGCATTTTTCATGTTACTGTAGATGATTTTAGTTTTATCATCTGAAAATTGTCTATTCATATCTTTTGACCATTTATCAGTTGAAGAATAATGTATTCTTACATATTTGACACAGTTCTTTATATATTTCAGAAATGAGATCTTTTTAAGAAACACCGGCTGTAAAGATTTTTTTTTTCAGCTTTGTGCTTTCCTGTTAATCTTGTTTCTGTTGGTTTTGTTTGTGCAAAAACTTTTCAATTTAATGTAATCAAAGTTGTCCATTCCGCCTTTTATAATATTCTCTAATTCTTCTTTGGTCATAAATTGCTCTCTTCTCCAAAGATCTAATAGTTAAATTTGTTTATGGTATCACCCTTTATGCCCAAATCATGTACACATTTTAATTTTATTTTGGTATGAATTGTGAGATGTAGATACATGCTGAATTTCTAACATATTATTTTCAGTTTTCCCAGCAATTTTTGTGAAATAGTGAATTCTTATTCCAGAATAAGTTTGGGGGTTTATCAAATACTAGATTATTAAGGCCTTGATTATTGTATCATGTGTATCTAATTTATTCCACTGATCCATAACTTTTTTTTCTGTTTTTTTTTTGAAAATTTATTTCTAACACACTTTGCTTTGTGAATCATGTTGGAAGAAAAAAATCATAACAAAAAAGGAAAAACCATGGAAGAGATAAAAAAAAAAAACAGAAAAAAGTGAATACAGCATGTGTTGATTTACATTGTCTTTTTACTTTGTTTTCTGAATGCAGATGACATTTTCTGACCAAAATCTATTGCAATCACTTTGAAATCCATTTTATTTCTTAGCCAGTAACATGGTTTTGATGACTGCTGCTTTATAATATAATTTTACGTTTGACACTGCTAACCACCATTGTTTGTACTATTTTTTCATTAATTCTCTTGATAGTCTTGACTCATTGTTCTTCCAGATGAATTTTGTTATTATTTTTTCTAGCACTATAAAATAATTTTTGGCAGTTTGATTGGTATGGCACTGAACAAGTAGACTGATTTAGGCAGAATTGTCATTTTAATTATAATAGCCCAGCCTAGCCACTGACAATTGATATTTTCCCATTTTTTTTAGATCTCATTTTATTTGTCTGAGAAGTATTTTGTAATTGTGTCCTTGGGTTTTTCTTGGAAGGTAGACCCCCAAGTATTTTATTTTCTCTACAATAATTTTAAATGGAATTTATCTCTTGCTGATGGGCTTTGTCAGTAATATATAGAAATGATGATTTGTGTGGGTTTATTTTATATCCTGTGACTTTGCTAAAGCTGTTAATTGTTTCCAGGAGATTTTTGGGTGATTTTCTAGGATTCTTTATGTATATCATTGGATCATTTGCAAAGAGTGATAATTTTTATTTCCTCATTGTCTATCCTAATTCTTTTAATTTCTTTTTTTTTTCTTATCACCAAAACCAACATTTCTAGTACATTGTTGAATGACAGTGGTGTTAATAGGCAACCTAGTTTCACCCCAATCTTATTTGGAATGCATCCATCTTTTCTCCATTACAAGCAATGCTTGTAATTGATTTTAGATATATATTGCTTATTATTTTAAGGAAAATTCCCTTTGTCCCTACACTCTCTAGTATTTTTTTTTTCTCTCTAGTGTTTTTAATAGAAATGGGTGCTGTATTTTGTCAAAAGCTTTTTCCACATCCATTGAGATTATCATATGATTTCTGTCAGTTTTGTTATTGACATGATTGCTTTTGGTAATAATTTTCCTGATATTGAATCAGCCCTGCATTCTTAATATAAATCCCACTTGGTCATAACGTGTTATCCTGCTGATAAATTGCTGCAATCTCTTTGCTAATATTTTGTTTAAAATTTTTGCATCAATATTTATTATGAAGATTGGTCTGTAATTTTCTTTCTCTGTTTTGTCTCTTTCTTTTTTAGGTATCAGTGCCATATTTATGTCATAGAAGGAATTTTGTGAGACTCCTTCTTTACCTAATTTTCCAAACAGTTTATATAGTATTGGAATTAATTGTTCTTTAAAAGTTTGATATACATATTTCATGTATATTGAATTACATGCTATCTAGGGGAGGTGGTAGGGGGCAGGGGAGAGAAAATTGCAACCCAAGGTTTTTCAAGAGTCAATGTTGAAAAATTATTCTTCCATATAATTTGAAAAAAAAAAACTTCTATAATAAGTAAATAAACAAACAAACAAACAAAAACAGTTTGGTAGGATTCACTTGTGAATCCATCTGGCCCTGAAGATTTTTCTTAGGGAGTTCATTAAATTGTTCAATTCCTTTTTTCTAAAATGGAACTATTTAAGTAATTTATTTCCTCTTCCGTTAATTTGGGCAATTTATATTTTTTGTAATTATTCATCAGATTTCAGTTGGGCAAAATAGGTCCTATTTATTGCTTTAGTTTCTTTTTCATTGGTGGTAGGTTCATCTTTTTCTTTTTTGATGCTGGTGATTTTTTTCTCTCCTTTTTCTAATCAAATTAACCAATTAACCAAATATTTTGTTGGTGTTTTCATAAAACTATCTCTTAATTTTATTAGTTGAATATAGTTTTCTTAGTTTCAATTTTATTAATCTGTCTTTTGAGTTTCAAAATTTCTAATTTGATATTTAATTGGGGGAGGTTTAATTTTTTTTTTATTCCCTAGCTTTTTTAGTTGCATGCCCAATTCATTGATCTCCTCTTTCTCTATTTTATTTAGGTAGCTATTTAGAAATATAAAAATTCCCCTAAGAACTGCTTTGGCTGCATCCCAGAGGTTTTGGTATGTTGTCTCATTATTGTTATTCTCTTGGATGAAATTAAAGACTGTTTTTGTGTTTTATTGTTTGATCCACTCATTTTTAAAAATTAGATTATTTAATTTCCAATTGGTTTTAATCTATCTTTCTCTACCTTTTTATTGAATATAATTTTTATTGCATAGTGGTCTGAAAAGGAAGCCTTTACAATTTCTGCCTTTCTGCATTTGATTGTGAGGTTTTTATGCCCTAATATATGGTCATTTTTTTATGTAAGTGTCATGTACTATTTAGAAAAAGGTATATTGTCTTCTGTTCCTATTCAATTCTATCATATATCTAAGTTTTCTAGCATTCTATTAAGCTCTCTTGTTTCTTTCTTGTTTATTTTGTGGTTAGATTAGTATGATTCTGAGAGGGGAAGATTGACATTCCCCACCTTGTGTAGTTTTGCTGTCCATTTCTTTCTATATCTGGCTTGAAGTCTCTAGAAATTTAACTGCTTTACCACTTGATACATATACATTTAGTATTTTTATTACTTCATTGTTTACAGTACCCTTTACCAAGATGTACTTTCTTTCCTTATCTTTTAAAAATAATAATTAAAAATGTTGAATAGATGAAGACAACCTTCTCAGAAAGATTAGCTTATAAAAGTGAGAACTGTATTATCATTTTGTAGTAAATGTATAGATGATTCCTTTAAGACAATTTTGAGAGCACTGCAATTAACAGGAAGCCTTCCCCAGCTCCTAATGATTTAATAACTTCTTTCTGTTAATTATTTCCTATTTATTTATAGGTTATAGATTTGCTTGCATGTTATCACCCCCATTAATTATTTTTATCCTCAGAAGTGTTTTAACACCATGCATTGCACACAGCAAGTTTTTAATAAAAAACTTATGATTGATTGGCTAATTGAATTAAAAATAAGAAAACATTTTTTTACATCTCAGAAGATAGAAAAGGAAATATTAAGATTAAAAGAAAAAATTCAACAAGTAACTCAGAATGATTTTATTTAAAAAAAAGACCAAAAAACTCTAATCCAGTGTTTTTATGACTTCAAATGAAAAGCTGGTTTGGAAATAAATATTCCCATACCAATTACTGACACTAAAGGCAAATTCAGTTTAACAGGTACTAAATGAAGTTCTTATCTATGCAGTCATAAAGGACACATTCACCTTTTGCTGCCTCAGAATGCTTTATCAGCAACTTTCCATCTGCCCCAACCTTCCAGCATTCAGTATGGAGCACAGATATCTTGAAAAGAGTTATGAAAAATTATAGAATTTTACTGAACTAACAAATTTGTAAGCAAACCATCTGGAAAAGTTGGATTTTTATTTACTATTTTCAGTCACCTCACATTAGGATTAGAATGTGCTAGTATTGTTCCATTCTAAATTGATTCAAGTGATCCTGAGATAGCAATTTGAAACATTTCTCTGCAATATTCATTCATTGTGTGTGTGTGTGTGGGGGGGTTGGGAAAAGCAAAGAGTTCTGCACTTGACTATTCATGGGTATTATAAATCATTGATGTGGAAAATTCTTCCACTGATTCAGATTGACATTATGTTCATAATTTCATTAGTAGTTGCTTAAGGGCAGTAAGAGGTTAATGATATATAGCACATAGTTAAAGGTCCATAGTCACATAGGAAATAGATGTTAAGATAGGAATTGAATGCAGGTCTTTCTGATTCTCTGAACTGTCTCTTATATTGTGCTTACTCTCATTAAGGCTTGTAGACTAGAAAAAAATTACAATGAATTGAATGAGAAGTAGCATTGTATAGGGAAATTTGAAGTTACTAAAAGCTTTAACTGAAATAATCCCAAAATAAAATTTTAAAAAGTAGAGCAGTAAATTATATGATATTATAATTTAAGCATGGTTTATATTATATTCTGTATAATTTATTTAATTAACATAATACTATACTACACTATTATATTTCTTTAATTAATACAAATATTACTAAAATATTATAATACCAATTATAATATTAATGGAAAGGAGGATTATCCCCAAGACAATTATTTAAAGATTAATGATTTCATATTAAAAGTATGATTGATAGCTCTTCTGAGGCATATAATAGGTAGAGCAAAAATATATGGAAGTGTTTTTCAAATTAAAATATAGCAAAGCCTGAAAATAGGTATGTTCCACTGAATTTGTATGCAGAACTCTTTGCTTTTCCCAACCACACACACACACACACACACACACACACACACACACACACACAAATAGGATTGGTTTAGTGCTAGCTAAATTCTATGAAACTACAAAGCTCCAAGAATAAAATCAAAAAGCTTTCAGTGAGCAATATCTACATGAACTCAGCAATATGTAGACAAAAAAGAAATCATACAAATGGCCAAATCACAGAGATTTGTTTATAGAAAGAGATGTTTAAAATAATATTTTAGTGTCAGATCATAGCCAACAGAGTTATGAAATTATTATGATCAAGGACACCAGACTTGGAAACTACAACAGCTTACTGCTGGTGACAGATATTAGTAGTTACCAAATACCTAAAACAATTATAACTTGCTGGTTAGAGTTATACCTCAGAAGTTCACTGACTTTCATAAATGAATT
>JAJPUD010002665.1:24388-39257 GCA_023553655.1 Myrmecobius fasciatus | reverse complement strand
CTTCCTTCCTTCCTTCCTTCCTTCCTTCCTTCCTTCCTTCCTTCCTTTCTTTTCTTCCTTTTTTTCTTCTTTCCTTCTTCCTTTCTTTTCTTCTTTCCTTCTTCCTTTCTTTTCTTCTTTCCTTCTTTCTTTCATTTCTTCTTTCTTTCTTTCTTTCCTTCTATTTATTCATTTATTTTAATTGCATTTATTTTATCCTGAAATTAAGGAATAAAACAACATAATAAAATGGGAGAAAAAGATAATTGTACATGAAATGCAAATCTATTATGTGCAACTTGCTATTCTTTTTAAATATATAATAGTTATTGTGTAATTTTCTCCTTTTTCTCTTTTTTTTCTTTTCTCCCCTCCTACCTATAATACTCTGGGAGAAACTGAGGCAGCATCACACATTAGAGACTAGGTAATATTTTATTGATGTTAATTGAGAGTTTAGAATCCATAAGCTATGGAGCAGGACTGAATGAGACTCTTGTCTCAAAGCACACAGTCCATTGAGAGTTTAGACTGGCAACCATTAGCCAGCTGTCTGGATCTCAAAGTAGATCCAGCCCATGGAGAGTTAGACTGGCAGCCATTAGCCAGCTGTGTGGATCTCAATGTATCCAGCAGTTAGTCCAAGTTGGTCCAAGGATTCTTATAGGGCTCCCGGCGCTCAGGGGACAAAAGAACAGGCAGAGGGAGGGGTAGGGTACTCTGGGGGGGGATTGGAGTTCCAGGAAAGGACTATCAATTCAGTTCTGACAGGTTGGGGGCTTGAAGAATCATAAATTCTGATAAGTTTGGGAAGAAGCTAGGAGACATTAAGTCTGGGGCCATAAAGATAAGGGGCATGTCTAGGTGTTTGAGATGGGCCATGTGGAGGTTTTATGACTCTTTGGAAGGCTAGCCCAATTATTCCTGATGGTCAGAAGGGGGCAGGGGTTGCTACTGAGGCAGAACAATTAAGGGAAACTGAGACATGGAACTGTGGCACAACAACCCTAGACTGAGGTTCTTATACCCTCATAATCTTATGATAATCCTCACATATCCATTGCTTTACCCAGTAGTAAAGTACAATGATTCAATGTGCTGGGTTGCAAAAGACCCTAGGACAGAGAAGAAAGTCCTGAGGGAAAAAGATATTTAGTTAAGTGAGCCCAGAACTTAGTTTCTACATACAATTAAGTGCTCTCTTACTACCTCTATTATCTAGGAAGTTTGTGTTTCTTATAACCTTATTGATGACAGAGCTGCAGAGGACTTTAAACTAGTCTAATCTAGTCTAATCATCTCATTTTATGGGGAAAATGAGGCTTAGAGGGCTGAGTTGAACTGTTCTCTTTTCCTCTTTTTTTTTTTTTTTAAAGTTCATGGACCTCAGGTTAAGAAATCCTGATTTTGGAAAAAAGAAGATATTTAACAGGATTAAATGATTATTTTTTTGAACCCAGAATTTTATTCCCAATTTTCTGAGAGGTAAGGCAAAATTAAAAGCACTTGCAATGTTGTTTTGTTTTCTAATAATGAATTTCAGTGATCTTCCTGAGGCTCTAATCTTACCATGCCATTTTTCTACTCAATAAAATCAGTGATTCCCAATTTACTTTGGAGTCAAATACAAACCTTCTATTTGTCACTTACTGTCTCTTACAATCTGAATCCCTTCTTTTTTCTAGTGATATTATCCATACTGTTGAGCTTACGGAGTACAGTTACATGCTCCCTGTACTATGTTACTAAAATGATGGGATATGGGGATTGGGGATATTGTCCAATATTGGGTTGTCTTGAAAGAATTTGTAGCCATAGATAGATCTTCAGATCAATGGGCAAAGATTTAATTATACTACTAACAATAGGTTAAATCTATAAGGGTGATTAGCAAGGAAAAAGGGGTTTTTGAGCAATTAGAAAGGGGAAAGACAAGTTCCCTAGCAGAGATGCCACTGTCATGACAAGTTGAGGGGGAGTATCCCATTTATGGACTGGCAAATGCAAAAAAAGAACTAAGGTCCTAATAGGCATTAGCTATTGTGATGCTTAGGAAACAGACCCACCCCCAAAAAGGACTAATCCATAACAAGGAGCAAATGGGAGATCTTACTGGCAAGCTAATCCTAAAAAGGAGTTAGGGTTTAAATTGGCATTAGCTATTGTGATGTTTAGCAAGCAGAGCAACCTCAAAAAGGATTTATCCATAACAAGGAACAAGTGAGGGATTATGCCATTGACTGGCAAGCTAATTCTAAAAAGGAGCTATTGAGCAAATTACAATAGAGTAGGTCTTTATAGGGGAAATAGAACCTGGGGGTTTGACATCATAACTTGGTTTTCTGACTAGTTAAAGCAACTGTGGAATTATGATGGCTATGTTACTGCAAAGAATTCAGCTAAAAATTCTATCAAAGACTTCCACCTGTGGTAGGGCCATAATAAAGGTCTGCTTGGACAAAAGGCCTAATCAAAATTAAAAAGTCCACTTTTAACCCTAATGGTGTTTCTCTCTGCTTGCCTCAGGCAATAGCTAAGTTTCCAGATGGTTTATCACAATTCAGGCTCTTTCTGTCGATGTTGTAGTAGCTACCCAGAATCTCATCATTTCCCTCTTCAAACAAATGAAATTCCAAAATCTCGGGATTTAGGCAGAAAATCTCATATTCTGAAACTGTTTTCTGCTAAGATTGGACATAGAATTGTACTTATCTTACTTGAAGAGGGGGTCTTACTTGAAGAGGTAATGTATTTGAGGGTCCAGAAGCTGGCTGATTCAGATGCTGCCTATTTTTATTCCTTTATCTTGCATTTTGGATGCAAGTCAATTTTCTTTTATCTTACAATGATGTCATGTTTTTAACTCTGGCTAGGTCAAAGAGAGTTAGTGGAAAAAAGGGAACTCATCAATAGTGGTCTTAAATAGATGAGGTACCCAGAAAAGTTATGTGATGCTAAATATAGCTGTAGGATTCTTTGATGCTGAAGATTTCATCACTTTCAAAAGAGCCGTCAGTGTATGTCTTGCAACATGCATACTCCATTTTTTTTTTCAGTTTGGCTCTCTTTGCTGTCCATACCAATTACCATCATTAAGTTGGTATTACCACGTTCTATAGCAATTGTTAGTAGAGGAGTGGGACCTTTGGTAAATTTAGTATTGGGAACTTCCAGGTAAAGACATTCCCTCTATCAAGGCAAGTTAGAGCCTTGACCACAATATATAATCTTTAAGCATTTTAGAGGCTAAATGAATTGTCCAAGGTCACAAAAATCTCCTCTACAAGTTATCCTCTGAGAATAAGTAGCTTGCTCAGGGTCCCACAGCAAGGTTTGACACCAGCTCCCTATCCATTATGCCTAGTTGTCTCTCTGACTGTTAAAGAAACCAACTATCCAGGGGAAAAATGAATATACTCTCAAGTCAAACTTTTGCCTTAATATTTACTGGAGAATTCTTTTTTTAGTGTACTAAAATATTAATTTATAAAACTTATCATGATTTCAACTTTACACTTTTCTAATATATAAATGTGTAAACAGAATTCAGTGTTTCTAGTTTCTTGTCCTTTTCAAAAACTCATATGGAGATAAATGTATGATAATTCAGAATTAATCTAGGTATAAATACCAAGAAATAAACAATTGAAGATTCTTAGTGTTGTTTTATTTGGACACCTATGGAATGTTCTGATAATTGAAGTAAACTTGTAGGTTAAAATTACATTAATAAAAATTCTGATATAAGTAATTGTCACATTTTTACTTATTTTCTTTGTCAGTGTGACCACTTATGGTGATATCCCTTAATTGACATAATCATTTGAGCATTGATTAACAGTACACAATACTTGACTTTCCCTTCTTTCCCAGGGTATCATCTTTTGTCATTGCACAATTTTTGCCCCTCAATAACTTACCACTTGCCCATTTGGCCCTGTAAACTTAATGGAATCTTCATGTTTTGGAGGGACTCATCAATAATGGTCTTGAATAGATGAGGTACCCAGATAGAATATGTGATGCTAAATATAGCTGTAGAGTTTTTTTTGATGTTGAAGATTTCATTGCTTTCAAAAGAGCAGTTAGTGTATAATGTCTTGCAATATGCATATTTTACTCATGTGATTAAAAGATACTGCAAAGTATATAAAACTGTATCTTTCAGAGGAGGTTCTGAAAATTGCAACTCTGGAAGGAAGATTCTGCTCTGGGCTTAGAGTAAAGCAGAAGGTTCTGCACTTAAGTGTCTTTCATAGGTGACTGTGGAGTTCATATAATAGCCAGTACCAAGAGCCAGGACCTTGTCAAAAATATGAGCTCCAGGAAGAGAAGAGGGCAGAGATGAATGTGTTAAAGTGATTTGTGAATTCCAGTTTTCCTCTGAAGTTATAGCCACCCTCACAGTGATTTTTTGGAGAGTAGACCCATTAGTTTTGCACCATGTAGATGGGTATGGAAGTGATTGCATCAAAAAACTTACATTTTGCTTTCAGATGGCTGCATCTATGCCCTGAGAAGTAAGTGCACAAGAAGCAAAATAGAAAATACCAAGGTTTTCCAGTAATACAATACTTTTTTAATAACTAAAATTTTAAAATATTTGGATTTTTTACTGATAATTATATTTCATTTAAAAATAAAATAGAATTTATTAAGAAACATAAGAATTAAAATTTAAGTATAAAAATGTGATTGAATTTAAAACATTTCATCAGCATAAAAGAATACCAGTCTTTGAAGATTGGAAGCTGAATTGCACCTTTCATATAACCATGGGCAAAAACTTCAATATCATTTCAAATGGAAGTCATATTTATAGTTTTAGGAATATTATTATAATACATATTACCTCCTTGTATACTCTTAGAAGTACACAGTGAATTTAACATAAATTACTAGACACTTCAAAAATTGTTGAGCACTGACTAATACATTTTCCAATATTTAAAATACAATCTTTCATCTACACACATATATTTTATAAATTATATATATGTATATATAAATACATACACTATAAAATTTAATGAAAAAGTTATTTCTGAAACTTTGTTCACATGGAATCATGACATTTCCAGGGCCTGTTTAATTTTAACCAGGAAGAATAGGTATTGGCCTGAATGGGGAATTATTATTTAATTTTAAAGTGCTGCTTTTGAAAAACTATATCTTTATTACATGAGCCACATTAATTACTAAAACATAACAAAAGATATGTCATATACTACTTTAGATTCAAGTGAACATTTAGATAAACTTAGAATGTTTGCTTCCATTCAGACTTTTTTTTGTTGTTGTTCTACTGACTTCTTCCTTCTCACCATCCCTCCCCTACCCCTGCAATTTTTAGCTTAAACTTTTCCATTCATACCAAAAAGGTGTAAATTAGACAGACATATCAGTAGGGTAAAAGCATGAAAGCATACCCAAATGTTTCATTCTTCAAGAATATTTTCTTATACAAATATTTTCCTAATCCCACCATATGTTGTTTTTAAATATAAAGAATATATTCCCTCCCAAGGTTTCTTCATCTTTGAACAATAGAGTCAAATATTTGCAATTTTTAAACACTTCAGAGATTGCTGTCCAGAAATACCAGTAATTTGTTTTTGTATTATCCTGTAATATGGCAAGATTAGCTCGCCATTGTTAGCAGATGTATTTTTGCCATCCCCTAGCCAGTTTGCCACTTTTTCATCAAACAAAAAGATATGAAAACGGGCCATCATAAATGCATATTCTTTTTTTCATAACATTTATCATGATCAGTACAATATTGGAGTAATAGTAATGCTCCTGTGGCCCTTTGAGCTTGGAATTGTTAGCATTGTAGCAGCAGTGCTGGAGTCTTATGCCAAAATATGTTTCTGGAAGCATTTATAATAATACAGCTTCAGCAGAGACAGTAATGGTATAAACAGGGCAAAGGAAATACCAGAATTGCAACAGATGCAATTGATTATATGCCTTGGGGAATATTCCACTCATTTATTTTAAGTCCAGGCAGTGTAAATCAAAAGGCTGTGATGTTGTCAGTAAGACATATCACAGACAAAGTAATATGCTATGACAGGGCTCCCACTTTCCTGACACAGCAGATCATGCCGTTAGACATGAAGAAGCCATCTGCAGCCTTATGTTTGCACTGTGAACTGGAGGAAAGTCATCTGACTTTAGCATCTGATTCACTAACTGTGATAAAGTTTGTGCTGAAAATATGAGTTGATGGGGCTGCTTTAGGTTTGGTTGACTTGTGCCTTTTGAACTTGGTCTTAAATCTCTCCCATGTTCAGGAAAGTTAACAATTTTCATTACTTTTCAGAGTTGTAAATCTGGTACCTGGCACTAAATTCTAGATTTAGAAATGGACACTTAAGAAAAGTAAACATTAAATGGAGATTTGAAATAAGATGTCTCTCCTCTCCAACTATCTGTCTCCCTCCCCCTGAAATGTTTTTAGGGCATATAAAGTTGCTTCCCATAGATATAACACCTTTTCAAAATTGACCTTTCATCAACAAAACTAGCATTTTCTGTGTTAACGATTCTTATCTCCCTAACAGATGACATATACTCCTGTGTCTAGTCTGAGAAATATATATGCCTCATTTTTCTAAAAAATAATAAGATGCAGGAAGAGAGATGAGATTGAGAAGGGAAAGATACAATGCATATTTCCTTTTATTTCTTTCTGATTGAAAGATGCTGAGCTACATACAACATTCACCTTGAGAGATTGAGAGAATGACCAAATGAGCCATTGAAAGATGGGGTTGGGAGAGAATTTGTTCAGTCTTTCAGAAAATGAAGAAACCAGAAGTCTTATAATTAATACTAATTCATGGCTCCCTTCCTATGAAATTGCACATTACATACACATTAAAACCAAAAGTGTTTAATTATGATTAGTTACTTCAATGAATAGCAAAAGAAATCATAATGATTTGTTATTTATTATACAATGCGGCCACATAAGCTTTTATAAAGAATGGGGTTTTACTTTCCCAGTAATTAATAGAGGGATGTAAGTTCCAAGATCATATGTCCTTTCACTAGACATTATTTCAGAAAAAAAGGAACAAATGATTCTCTTTTGTATTCTGTGCCTTTAAAAATGCAATGGGGAGTATATTGAGTTTGTGATTTTGAAATGTAGGCTTTCATTTTGTTCGAAGTAGAAAATAGGTAATAATCATTTTTGATAGGACTTATAACTTTTTTGGATCCAGAGATATGAAATTAAAAAAAGTGGTTATTGAATAGATGGTTAAATGAATGAAAAATTATGATCTTATTGTGTTGCTAGCCTTATAAGGAGCAATGTAAATATGTGCCACAAACTTCATTTCAAGCTCAAAGATCTATCTATCTATCTATCTATCTATCTATCTATCTATCTATCTATATCTACACATATATACTTGTTCATGTGTGGTCATTTTATCTTTTTTTTTTCTTGGACTAAATATATGATTTCTTCATTGTATGAAACTATCTCCTTCATTTTCAGAATCAAGTGAAAAGGGCCTGAGTTTTTATTGGAAAAATTAATTTTCTAATGAATAAAATATTAAATCACATACAATAAGGAATAAAGAATGACTGTGATTTTAGTAATATTGAGAATTCCTATATTAGTACAAAGAAGCACCTTATTTGCATCTTATCTTTGAGAGTTTCCTAGGGGAACTGAGGCAATTAGTTGATCAAGATCACACAGCTAGCAAATCGTAAGCTAGATATGAAGCTAAGCAGAGTGGGTGGTGCAGTAGCTAGATTGTCAGACCATAAGTTAGGAACACTCATCTTACTGAGTTCCAATTGGCCTCAGAGACACTAGCTCTGTGATCCTCGAAAAGCCACTTACCCCTATTAACTCAGTTTTCTAATCTGTGGCGCTATAGAGGGGAAATGATAAACCATTTCAGTATCTTTGCTAAATAAACCCTAAATGGAGTCATGAAGAACTGGATCTAATCAAAAATGATTGACCAGCAGCAACAACTTCCTGACTCAGAGACGATCTTACTGGACACTTTCCTGTTCAGCTTCTACTGATTACAAAAGGGCAAAAATGAATGGGAATATGACCAGACAAACCCCTCTGTGGGAGTCATAAAATGAGTGAATGTAATATCATTTAAAAATAATTTATTTTCTAAATATATGCAAAGATAGTTTTCAGCATTCATCCTTGCTAATCCTTATGTTCCATTTTTTTCTTCTTCCCTCTCCATTTCTTTCCTCGCCTAGACGGCAAGTAATCTAATAAAGGTTAAATATGTGCAATTTTTCTACAGATATTTCCACATTTATCATGCTGCACAAGAAAAATCAGGTCAAAAAGGAAAAAAAATAAGAAAGGAAAAAAAAAACAAGCAACAACAATAAAAAGATGAATATACTATATCGTGATCCACATTCAGTTCCCACCATTCTCCCTCTGTATGCAGATAGCTCTCCCCATCACAAGACTATTGGAATTGACCTGAATCACCTCAATTTTGAAAAGAGTCATGTCCATCAGAATTGATCATCACATAATATTATATATTTTGTATATACAAGCATAAAAATACAATCTCTATGCTCAAAGAATTTACATTGTAATAAGAAAAATTATACATCAGAAGGAACTGGAAATGAGAGGAGGGACTTTGGAGAATAATAAGTTCTAGGGTCAAGGCTGGGGGAAGAGGTAGAAAAATCCAAAAAGTGAGGAGTGGAATCCAGAAAGAAATGAACATATCCTATTCACCTTATGAAGTTGTTAATTTAAAGAAAAATATATATGTCTAACCAGATTTTGACCATATCAGTATTTTGAAACTATCTACAATATGTGCAAAAAAAGAAAGAACACACACAAAGGAGAAAATTTACAGCATTCATTATGACTAAGACCTAGAGATTTGATTTCTGATTCACAAAGAAACCTCAGTGGGCAAAAGGACCACATAGAGTAGAATGTGGGTAGCTCTCCTTGTAGCATGTATGTATTTCTAAATAAGCCATACCTTTCATCAATACTGATTTTTATCAAGGGGTCATAGGTTTTAGGCTTTTAGGCAGCATATTATGAAATTTTGTAAATAACAGTTCTACTTCCATTTTCTATCGACCCCAGATTTTTCTTAGAGGACTCAGATCCATGGACTATTTCATGATTCCTTTGATCTTGTTTTACCTTTACTGAATATGGTTCCTTTTCTTCTATTCAAATCTGTGATGTATACAAGAATAGGAGTTTGAATTGCTTTAAAGCCTGCTCCTGAACACTCTTACATTGATGTGGCTCTTTCCTCAGCTACACAATATATTTGGGTTATCAAATGAATCAAAACAACAGTTTGAAGCTCCATCTATTGTAACCTCTTATGCCAGGCGGGCTCAAATGCTACATACATTCAAAGCACCTTCTTCCAACAGCTGTGATGATTAAATAAGATAACATTTAAAATATTTTTCCAGGTGCTCTAAATCACAATTTATCAGAGAAATGCAAAGTAAGACAACTCTGAGATACCACTACTCACCTGTCAGATTGGCTAAGATGATAGGAAAAGATAATGATGAATGTTGCAGGGGATGTGGGAAAACTGGGACACTGATACATTTTTGGTGGAATTGTGAATGGTTGCATTGTGGAGAGCAATTTGTAACTATGCTCAAAAAGTTGTCAAACTGTGCATACTCTTTGACCCAGCAGTGTTTCTACTGGGCCTATATCCCAAAGAGATCTTAGAGGAGGGAAAGGGACCCACATGTGCAAGAATGTTTGTGACAGTCTTTTTTGTAGTGGCTAGAAATTGGAAACTGAATGGATGCCCATCAGTGGGAGAATGGCTGAATAAATTATGGTATATGAATGTAATGGATATTATTGTCTTATAAGAAATGATCAGCAGGATGATTTTAGAGAAGCCTGGAGAGACTTACATGAACTGATATTAAGTGAAATGAGCAGAAGTAGAAGATTATTGTACACAGCAACAAGACTATACATTGGTCAATTCTGATGAAGTGGCTTTTTCCAACAATGAGATGACTGAGGCCAGTTCCAATGTGATGATTTTGTGATGAAGAGAGCCATCTAAACCCAGAGAGAGGACTGTGGCAACTGAATGTGGACCACAACATAGCATTTTCACTCTTTCTGTTGTTGCTTGCTTGCATTTTGTTTCCTTTCTGTTTTTTTCCCTTTTTGATCTTATTTCTCTTGTACAGCAAGATAACTATATAAATATGTACATATATTGTATTTAACATATTTTAACTTATTTAACATATACTAGATTACCTGCCATCTAGGAGAAGGAGGGGAACATTTGGAACACGAGGTTTTGCAAAGGTCAATACTGAAAAATTACCCATGCATATGTTTTGTAAAAAAAAAAAGCTTTAATAAAAATACTTTTCCAACTTTAAAATGCTATATAAATGATAATATTAATTATTGTTAAATCTACATACCTTAAAAATTCACCTAATTTTTACATGCCACAGATAATTAATTTGAATTTATTTTTCAAGTCAATGAAGGGTTGGGATCTTCATTGGTAGAAGGAGCTAGGATCCAAAAGGTTCTCAATAGGCCAGAACAATGAGTTGCATTGAATAAGAAGTTATTCAGTGGAGATACATTTAAAGATTTGAACTTGAATGGGGAAAATATCTTACACACATGTAAGATAAGGGATGCTTAATTTCACAACAGTTATTGTAGAAAAAGAGGGAAAAAATCTAGGATTTTAATAGATGTAAGCTCAATCTCAATCAGCAATGTGATGGAGCAGTTCTTAAAACTACTACTATCCTGACCTGTAGGAAGCAATGAGTAGCTTTGAAGAAAAAAGAGGTGTTAGTCTTAGTGTACTCAAAGAGGAACTGAATAACCATAATAACAATAACAAAGAAAGAAAAGGGAAAAAAAAGGAAGGATGGAACAAGAAAAGAACAAAAAAAGAAAGAAAGGAAAGGGGGAAAAAAGAAAGTGGAAAGGAAACTTAGCAGCCTTCTAATATAAAGAATACATAAAAAGAATTCACCCTCTACCATATATGGTAAATGGTCATTCTTACTTTATTTCCCTACTTCCTTCCCTCCTCCCCTCCTTCCTTCCTGCCTTCACTCCTTCCCTCCTTCTCTCTCTCCTTCCCTCTCCCCTTCCTTCCTTCTCTCTCTCCTTCCTTCCTTCTCTCTCTCCTTCCTTCCTTCTCTCTCTCCTTCCTTCCTTCTCTCTCTCCTTCCTTCCTTCCTTCCTTCCTTCCTTCCTTCCTTCCTTCCTTCCTTCCTTCCTTCCTTCCTTCCCTCCTTCCTTCCTTCCTTCCTTCCTTTCTTTCTTTCTTTCTTTCTTTCTTTCTTTCTTTCTTTCTTTCTTTCTTTCTCTTTCTATCTATCTATTGATCAATCCATCTAAATTTGATAGTCAGAAAAGGTTAGGTTTCTTCCAGCTTTACACAACGTTCCTGTCAGCTAGTGAAAGTGGCATTCAAATTACCCTGAATCTTCACTTATCTTGACTAACCACAGTGAGGTTTTCAACCTTTGTCCTTCATTCTTGTAGCTGTACTCAGGTCTCTTCCCCCTTATAGCTTTACCATTGCTATAAAGAGGAACCAGATGTGAGAGAGAAGTTGGAATGTATATTTCAGCTTTGAAAAAATCATTCCCAAGACCAAGTTACTTATTGGAAAGTATAATGTTGAGAACTATGGATATGGAATGATGTATGTAACATGAGATGCAATCAAGTTACCCAGTTGGGTTTTGCTTAATTTTTTGTTACAAGGGAGAAAATTAGTGATTTGACAAATTGTGAGATGATATTCTATAAAAAAAATAACATGTATCAATTGGGGAAAAAACCTACAGATGGGAGAAGTCATGTACATTTGTATAATTTATGACACAAAATTGTTGATGACAGTCAAAATGTGGGTCTTGTAGGGTTGCTATGTATTTCATAGCCAATCAAAACTAAATTTGGAAACAGATCATTAAAAAAAAGTCTTTTGTAGATGGAATTTTTTTAAAAGAAAAATTGTAGAGAACAGTAGAGGTGTCATAAGACTGATGATGTGCAAATATTGTCATAATATTTCTTGAAAAGAAAGAGAGTGAAATTTGTAAATTAGAAACTGCTGGGTTTGAGCACAGTTCTTGGACAAATTCTCAAGTATGTTAATTATAAACATTGTGGGGTCAGGGCAAGAGGGAGTAGTTAGCAAGAACCAGTACAGTTTATTAAGAATAGTTGATGGCAGATTATGTCATTTATACTTTCAATATGTAATAAATTGTTTAAATAAAAATAACTGATGTCAGTCAACATAGAATAATGGATAAAGAACTAGCCAAGGAGCCAATCAAAATGGGTTCAAATTATATTTAAACTTTCAAGTCTCTAAATAACTCTTAAGATTATTATATAAGCATGAATAAACAAATGGGGGGGATTTCTTAAGCTCTTATTTTGTGTTGAGCAATGTAGAAATTCTGAGTATTATATTTAAAATACAAAGCAAAATCAGTTATTACTCTCTTAAAGCTTATAGTCTAAATGGAAGATTAATTTTCTATGTCTGGAGAAGTGAGTTAATTTCAAAATCGGGAGTTGGAAATACCAAAGAAATCAAAAGTCTGTACTCTGCCTCCTTTTCCAATCCCATTGATAGAGCAAAAAAAGTTTTATAAAGTTGGGATATGTAGATTTGAAGAACATTTATGACAAAGTTTTAATCCTAGCTTCATGCATGTGATGGAAGAATATTTTGGCAGATCATATAGTTTTATTAATTAAAACAGTTGAATATCTAACTCCAAAGAACAGCAATGAATATGTTGATGCTACCATTTGAAGAATAGTTTTGGTAAAGATGTCTGAGATTGTCTTTAAGAGTATGATTTTTAAACTTTTTTTAATAACAAAATCCAATGAGAATATTAATGACATAATTAACAATTTTGAAAAAGACACAAAGTTGGGGGTGTGGTTGAAGGTATAGCAAACATGTTTTGACAACTAAAGAGAACTGATATGGTATTCCAAAAGATCTTGACAGCATAGAATTATGGGATATATCTCTATTTTTCTATCTATCTATTTTTTTGGTAATATTTTAAGTTCTGAACTGTTTCTCTTACACTCCACCCTGCACCAGAGAAGGCTACAGTCACAAACATATACACACATGTATGTGTATGCATATGTATGTATGTATGCAAAACCAGACTATGCATACTTCTTTTTATTAGTTCTTTTCTGGAAGTGGATAGTATTTTTCTTCATAGATCCTTTGTATTTGATTTGATTTATAATACTCAGAATAACTTAGTACTTCACAGTTCTTCAGACAATATTGCTTTACTGAAAAGAATATACTCTATATTATGTTCATTTAACTTTTCATTATTTCATACAAGCCTTTTCACATTTTTTCTAAAATCAACCAACTCATCCTTTGTAACAGGACAATAATATTCCATCACAATCATGTACCACACTTTGTTTAGCAGTTTCCCAATTGATGATTATCTCCTCAATTTCCAAGCCTTTGCTGCCACTAAGAGAGCTACTATAAATAATGTAGAATATAGGCTGTGTTTAATAAGGTGAAATTTTTCAAGGAGAAATTGCAAATTCTACACTTAGTTTCAAGACAAAAATTTCCTAGGTGGCAGAATTAGTGTCTCAAAAGCAATTCATATGAAAATGACAGGAGAATTTATTGAATTACAAGCTTTGCTTTGCTCAATGGCATGCAAAGATGGAATATTATTCACTTGTATAGCAATGTAGAGTGCCCTGAAGTTAGTGAGATGATCATTATGCAATTCTTTGTCCTGGATAGTTTATGTATGTATGTATGTATGTAACCCAGTGGCAGACTTACTTGTTTCCTTACATTTATAAAATCATATCCTTCTAGATACTTTTCCTTTGAATGGGGATCAGTTCAGCCTTACAGTCCCATCCCTGAGGAAGTCTTGGGTAACCCCACCTTACTGTATCCCATCAGAAATCCAAGTTACAATGTCAAAACCTTTTCTCCTTCCACCAAGTTAAATTTTCTTTATAAATCTGCCCATGGTCCATAATGTCTTTCTCCTCACCCCTCCCTCATGCCTTATGGGATCTTTCTCCTTGTGATAGCTAGCTAACTTTTTTAGGGTGCTAACCTCTATGGATTTAGCCTACCAGTCAAGGGTGTACTTGACTGGTTTTTATTTAGGGTTTTTAAATGTTGTTAGTGTTGTTCCTATTATTGTTTGGTTCCTGGAAGTTGATGATAATTGGCTCCCCCAATTTTTCATCTGTTCTAATAGCTTAACAATGAAAACTAGGTAGAAGTCTCTGTCATCTGGATTTCTAAAATGTGTGGGCTTTGGTTTATAGCCAAACAGAAAAGAATCATACATGCTTATCTCTACAGGTCTATATTATCTCTAAGAAGATAAGAGATCTTCTTCATTATGAACTTTATAGCTTTCTCCCTTAAAAGGAAGGGAGAGGAAGATCCAAGATAAGCAGTTTTCTCTTAATGTGAGTCTAAAGGGGATCAACTATCAGATAGCCTTCAAAAAGCTAAAGATGCAGAAAAAGAAGAAATTGCCAAATCAATAAGAAATTGTCAGTTAGATGAGCAAAATGAAAAAAAAAGTTCAAGTTGAGCTTGCTTTAAAAGAACATCCTTTTAAAGTGGGAATTTATTTTTATTTTTATTTTATTTTATTTTATTTGCATAACATATGTGTGGGTAATTCTTCAACAATAACCCTTACATAGCTTTCTGTTACAAATTTTTCCCCCCAACTCCCCACCCCTCCCCTAGATGGCAGGATATTCACTACATGTTAATTATGTTAAAATATTGGCAAATCA
>JAJPUD010002665.1:4310-23988 GCA_023553655.1 Myrmecobius fasciatus | reverse complement strand
TTACAGAACAATAATATTCCATAATATTCATATACCATAATTTATTCAGCCATTCTCCAATTGAAGGGCATCTATTCAATTTCCAGTTTCTAGCCACTACAAAAAGGGCTGCCACAAACATTCTTGCACATGTGGGGCCTTTTCCTTCCTTTATGATTTCTTTGGGATATAAGCCCAATAGAAATGCTGCTGGGTCAAAGGGTATGCACAGTTTGATAACTTTTTGAGTGTAGCTCCAAATTGTTCTCCAGAATGGCTGTATCCATTCACAGCTCCACCAACAATGCATCAGTGTCCCAGCCCTCCCACATCCCCTCCAACATTCATCATTATTAAAGTGGGAATTTCATTGGTATTATTTGGAGAAGAGGAAAATTGATTCAATATCTTCAGGATCATGTATAGCTGATGAGATCTAGAACCCTTTAAATCTTAGGGAGCTAGTTCAAGATCTAATTCAGAAGAATGGGAACTTGACTGTATTCTAGAACTATCAATCCTATCATCCTGATAAGTACCAAATGATGAGGTTGAGATCCAGCACCAAATGTTGTGCTTTGGTAACAATTTACATATGAAGAATTCACAAGGGCTTTCTCCTCTCCAAAAAAGTAGTTTAGTTTACAAGAAAAGGTTACAAAATGTAGAGATAAAATAGGCACCAGGATTGATAAGTATGAAATTTATTTGGGAGAGCATATAGTTAGCAAGCAAAGGAATTTTTCATAATCAACAAGGGGAAAGAGATTTCCTAGTGGAATTCACATTTGACCAGAAGAAAAGGAATATGCCATGAGGTAGAAGTACACCCTCGACTGGCAGACTAAATCCATAGAGTAGTTTAGCATCCTAAAAGAATTAATTAGCTATCACAAGGAAGAAGCCTTCATAAGGCATGAGGAAAGGGTGAGGAGAAAGACATTATGGACCATGGGCAGATTTATAAGGGAAATTTAACTTAGTAGAGGGGAAAAAAAAGGTTTTGACATTATAACTTGGATTTCTGCTTGGATAAAGTAAGGTGGGGTTACCCAAAACTTCCCCAGGGATGGGACTGTAAGGCTGAGCTGATCCCTATTAGTGCCCTGCTTACACTAATATAATTATTAATTGAACTAATAATTCATATTATAATCTTATGAATACTTCAGGCTTTCTCTGCTAACTACATACAGTTACCTAGAACCTTATCAATCTATCAGAATTTGGACCCAGACTAGCATTCTGATTCTCTCTAATTCAGGCTTTGATCATCCAGTGTCATGTGTCTTTTCCCTCAGTATATTAAATTCAATTTAAATCAACTATTTATTAAGTGTTATTATGTTCAGCACTGGAGATAAAAAAGATAAAGGCAAGCAAAAGCAAATTGTATCTAATCTCAAGCAATTTACATTTTGCTAGAGTTGACTTACTACTTCAGTCTGTATAGTGTTAATCATTCTAGAAAAGCTGTACTTTTTTAGTTTTTTTTTAAACACAAGCCCCTCTTGCCTACTTACAGAACTGACTGCCTAGGACTTTGCATGATTTTGTTTGTCTGGGTGCTTTATTCCAAACCTCTATATTATTCCACCCTACTTTGATATAGAATCCTTCATAGTTACCATGTGATGGAAATAGGTTCCAATGGAAAGAAGAATGGCTTTGAAGTCAGAGGGCACTTTTTCAACACAAGTACTGCTGTTTATTACCTGTGACCTTGGGCAAAACCTCTAACCAACCTGGGCTTCAGGTTTTTTTTTTTAATCTGTAAAATTAGTGAGTTGGACTAGATTACTTTTTTCATCCTGCCATTTCTAAATCTATGATCTGGACTATTTAGGTCTTTTTTTCCTCTATACATGTCTCTGGCTCTCAGCACTGTTCCACTTGTGCATCAGGTTAATCATGAATGCAATGGTAGCATTTGGAACTGACAATTGCAATCATTAAGACCAAGTCATTCTTGTCCCAATTGGCACATTTATATAGACTTAGGTTCTAATTCACTCAGTAAGTCTCTCAACCATGATTTGGACTCACTAGGTTCATGGCATTGCTCCTATGTGTTTCACTAAACACGAGTTAAGGTGATTGAAGGTTTAAAATTGGAGGTATCCCAAATCAGAATTGAAGTGAATCATCTCTTCAGAATCATCTCACTAGAATACTTCAATTTAATATACCCAAAAGATCATTTAGAAGTTTTATTTTACGATCATGCCTTGTAGCAAGACAGTGTATGTCAACAGATGATATCAATTTGTGGCAGTTTGACACACTGTAACTAAACAGTTTAGCATTCTGTTTAGTTCATAATTCCTCTGCTTTTAAGAACAAGGGACACCATTACAAATTTCTTTCAATCTAAGATGTAAAAATATTTAGTCATAAGGGTCAGTTTTGAAAAGCTGGGAAAATGTCCTGAATCACCTGAATTTAAATGTTTTAATGTTCCTATTTCATATATAATAACAGTTTTTTTTTTTGACAGAAGTTTCCATCATTTTGTTATAAGAATACCTATATTTAAGAATTGGATTAAGTTTAGGTATCTGGACCTCAGGAAACTGAGAAACATCCAAATAACCACCAAAAAATGAGTGAAGAGATAATAAATAGGTCCTTGAACATTAACAGAGTTGTCATACTTTAGCTTGGGAAAGAAAAGGTGGGAGATTGAATAACAGGAATCTATAACAAAGATGACTGTCCATTTTACCTGCAAATTATCACTGACATTTTGTTTAGTCAATATGATTTTTCCCATTTGGATTGAACAAAAAGTCATAGAGTTTTGAGTCCATGAAGTCACTATTTTTTAGGCCTGATAGGGCCTCAGAAATATATAATCTATTCGTGTAAACATTATGGGAAGGAAGAGATACAAATTCTTATTTTTGCTAAGACTGACAGTGCACTGCAAGAAAGGACAGATCAGAGTTGAGATAACTTAAAAGTTTAGGTTTCAAGGGAAATTGTGAAGATTTTTAATTTAAAGATCTATAAAAATTATATTTTATGATTGAGATTAAACAAAACACAATCTCTACATTGTATTGATTTTCCCCGTTCTTTGTACTCATAGTCTGAGGGCTAAAACAACTAAATGGAGTGGCTGGTATTAGGCTCCACTTCTGCTTCAAGCTCTGACTTTCATCTGAATTGTATTGTGGTTCATTGCAGGTTCTGGTATCAGCTGATATTATTTTCTTTTCCTCATATGCTCTCCAATCAGGACTTAGTTCTATTCTTACTATGCCTCTGACAAATCTCAGTGCTATGATATTCATTACATTTGTCTTAGAACTTTTGTATGTGTAGCTTACCCCAGAACTAGCATTCAGGTAATTCTTTTGCTCTTTATCTTTTTGTTGTTCTTAATGTCCTGAAAACTGCACAGTGTGGCCCCATCTTTGTTCAATATGCAATGACTTATATGAAAACCTCCCAACCCTAATCCAGACATTTCTGTTCTAACAGATCAGAGACAGGGTCAATATCTGGTTTCAGATCCCTGATTATGAGAGTTAGAACTGGTTTGTGACCCTAGTTTTGGCTGGCTGCAATTCCATTTGCAAGTTGCTTCTTACCTGCTTTTTTTCCCCTCTCAGCTCCTGTCAGATATTACTTGTACTTAATTCCTTTGTACAATCTCTCTTATTCCCTTCCATCTATTTATGTTTTCCAGAATTGCATGGTAAAGCTTACTTTTGTTTATTTCTTTTTAAAATTTTTTTATTATTAAAACTTTTTATTTGCAAAACGTATCTATGAAATTCTTCAACATTAACTCTTACAAAGCTTTCTATTACAAATTTTCCCCCCTACTCCCCACCCCTCCCCTAGATGTCACGATATCCACCACATGTTAATTATGTTAAAATACTTGACAAATCAAATATATGTATACATATTTCCACACTTATCATTGTTGTGCAAGAAAAATCGTATCTACAAGAAAAAAAATCAGAGAAAGGAAACACAATGCAAGCAAACATCAATAGAGAGCATGAAAATGTTATGTTGTGGTCCACATTTCATATACCTCTCTCAGGGTGTATATGGACCTCCTCATTGAACAATTGGAACTGGTTTGAAACATCTCATTGTTGAAGAGAGCCATGTCCATCAGAATTGATTGTCATATAGTATTGCTGTTGTCATGTATAATGATCTCCTGGTTCTGCTCATTTAACTCAGCATCAGTCCATGCAAGTCTCTCCAGGCATCTCTGAAATCACCCTGCTGGTCATTTCTCACAGAACAATAATATTCCATAACATTCATATACCATAATTTGTTCAGCCATTCTCCAATTGATGGGCATCCATTCAGTTTCCAGTTTCTAGCCACTACAAAAAAGGCTGCCACAAACATTCTTGCACATGTGGGGCCCTTTCCTTCCTTTAAGATCTCTTTGGGATATAAGCCCAATAGAAACACTGCTGGGTCAAAGGGTATGCACAATTTGATAACTTTTTGAGCATAGTTCCAAATTGCTCTCCAGAATGGCTGGATCCGTTCACAGTTCCACCAACAATGAATGTATCAGTGTCCCAGCTTTCCACCATCCCCTCCAACATTCATCATTATCTTTTCCTGTCACTTTAGCCAATCTGACAGGTGTGTAGTGGTACCTCAGAGTTTTCTCTGAAAAATTTGCATTTTTCTGATCAATAGTGATTTGGGACACCTTTTCATATGACTAGAAATAGTTTTAATTTCATCATCTGAAAATTGTCTGTTTATATCCTTTGACTGTTTATTGATTGGAGAATGGCTTGAATTCTTATAAATATGAGACAATTCTCTATATATTTTAGAAATGAGGCCTTTATCAGAACCCTTAAATGTAAAGATGATTTCCCAATTTATTGCTTCCCTCCTAATCTTGTCTGCATTAGTTTTGTTTGTACAAAAACTTTTTAACTTAATATAGTCAAAATTATCTATCTGGTGTTCAATTAAGAGTTCCAGATCTTCTTTGGACATAAATTTATCCCATCTCCACAGGTCTGAGAGGTAAACTATACTACATTCCTCTAATTTACTTATAATATCACTCTTTATATCTAGATCATGAACCCATTTAGATCTTATCTTGGTATGTGGTGTTGGGTGTGGGTCAAGCCCTAATTTCTTCCATACTAGTTTCCAATTTTCCCAGCAGTTTTTGTTAAATAGTGAGTACTTATCCCAGAAGCTGGGGTCTTTGGGTTTATCAAACACTAAATTGTTACAGTTATTGCCTAGTTTGTCCTGTGGTTCTATCCTGTGCCACTGATAGACTACTCTATTTCTTAGCCAGTACCAAATGGTTTTGATGACCGCTGCTTTATAATATAGTTTTAGATATGGCACAGGTTTTTTTTTTTTCATTAATTCCCTTGAAATTTTTGACCTTTTGTTCTTCCAAATGAATTTTGTTACTATTTTTTCTAAATCTGTAAAATAATTTCTTGGGAGTTTGATTGGTATGGCACTAAATAAGTAAATTAGTTTGGGTAGTATTGTCATTTTTATTATATTTGCTCGGCCTATGCATGAGCACTTGATGTTTTTTCAATTGACTAGGTCTGACTTTATTTGTGTGGAAAGTGTTTTGTACCTTAGTTTGTATAGTTCCTGACTTTTCCTTGGCAGATAGATTCCCAAATATTTTATACTATTAACAGTTATTTTGAATGGAATTTCTTTTTGTATCTCTTGCTGCTGAACTTTGTTGGTAATATATAAAAATGCTGATGATTTATGTGGATTTATTTTGTATCCTGCAACTTTGCTAAAGTTGTGAATTGTTTCTAGTAGTTTTTTAGTTGAATCTCTAGGGTTCTCTAAGTATACCATCATGTCATCTGCAAAGTGATAATTTGGTTTCCTCATTACCTACTCTAATTCCTTTAATCTCTTTTTCTTTTCTTACTGCCAAAGCTAACATTTTTAATACAATATTAAATAATAATGGTGACAGTGGGCAGCCTTGTTTCACTCCTGATCTTACTGGGAATGGTTCTAGTTTGTCTCCATTACATATGATGCTTGCTGATGGTTTTAAGTAGATACTACTAATCATTTTAAGGAAAAGCCCATTTATTCCTATACTCTCTAGTGTTTTTAATAGGAATGGGTGCTGGATTTTATCAAAAGCTTTTTCTGCATCTATTGAGATAATCATATGATTTTTGTTAGTTTGATTATTAATGTAATTGATTATGCTGACAGTTTTCCTGATATTGAACCAGCCCTGCATTCCTGGTATAAATCTTACTTGTTCATAGTGTATTATCTTGGGGATGACTTTCTGTAATCTCATTGCTAATATCTTATTTAAAATTTTTGCAACAATATTCATTAGGGAAATTGGTCTATAGTTTTCTTTCTCTGTTTTCACCCTACCTGATTTAGCTATCAGCACCATATTGGGATCATAGAAGGAATTTGGCAGTATACCTTCTGTCCCTATTTTCTCAATTAGTTTGTATAGTATTGGAATTAATTGTTTTTTGAATGTTTGGTAGAATTACTTTTGCTTCTTTTTGATTTTCTTTATCATTTATCTATTTAGGGTCTTTTTCAGCTATTTATTGGGATTTTATGTAGTAAAACTAGGCTTCTGTAGAACCTTGTTACATTTCCAAAACAATAGAATCACAAAATTTTATGTTTGGAAAGGAGACGAGTAGCCATCTAGTCTAACTCATATCCCATAAGCTTAATAAATCCCCAACATCCTTGACAAACTGATAATTTGAACCACTATTTGAAGATCTTCAAGGATGGGAATGATACTGGTAAATTTTCCCAAGGATGGGAAAGGATGGATATTGAAGATCTCAATGATTATCATAAATGAGCATCTAGATAGAAAAATAAGTCTTCAAATCTGGATCTCTAAAATGAGTTATTCATAAACATTTAATTCCCAACCCACACAATCCAATTAGGGACATGAGTAAGATGTAGAGTATAATCTAGCCAGTATTATTATGGTTTTTGGTACAGAATGAGGCAATATTTTAAAGTCTAAAATTCATTCTAATGAAAAATTTGTATATGAAAAACATGATCAAGGTTGAAAATTAAATTGTTTATGGAAGGACCTATAAATCAAAGTAATTAATTTTCTGTCTTAGTCCTACCTACTTACCCTCATACTTTTTCAGTAAAATTCCATGCTTGGAGCTTTCTGTATCTAGACTGCTTTTTGTGTTCAGCCACTGGTGAGAAGTAAGTACTGTTAAATAAGTCAAATAAAAATGGAAAAAAGAAAAGTCCTCCCTTTCACCATCTTTGATCTCTGATTTCTTATTTCTGGATCACTAGCATTTTAATTATCTTAATCTTCTTGCTATCAGGATTCCCTTTTTTAGGAAGCTTTTATTAAATCTCAGCTCTCATGGAGAAGGACAACAACACAAATCCTGAAGTATGTATGCTAAAATAGGAATTCTTTTAAAAATACTAATGATGAGATTTATAACAATGATACTACTTATTGTTGAACTATATTTTTGTACATATAGTATAACATCATCCTTCCATTTTTGAAGTCTATGCTATTTGACCACCTTGCAATGAAGTCTTTTTCAAAGAAAAATAAGAAAACTCCCTTTTATGGGATCACTTGGAAGACTCTTTTTAGAATAAATTCTCTCCTGTAGGTTACAGTATTATTTCAGGCTTCAATTTATATCCTTTTCACCAAATTTACTTTTTTAGGAAGTTATTTTCTCTCTCTCTCTACATATATACATATGCATATACATATATATGATACATACATATATATATATATATATATTTTGCCAAATTTATTTTTAAGGCATTTTCTTCAGTCAATTTCTGTTTCCTTTTCTAAGTTGTTGCTTTTCACTCCAAACTTTCATAATTTTCCTGTATAGCTCTTATTTCTTTACCCCCCCCTTTTTTTTTTTCTATCTCTCCTTTTTGAACTCTTCCAAGAGAGCCTTTTGATCTGGAGACTAGTTCTTATCCCCTTATTAGGTGTTACCTGAAAACATTTTGCCTTTGCTGTACTCTTCTGGTTTTCCTTCCCTGAATCCATAGTAACTTTCTACGGTCAGAGCTCTTTTTGTTTTTTTGCCCTTTTAAAAAAAGTTGAGCTCTGCTCCTAGGACACAAAGAAGATTGTGCCAAGTTACTTTTGCAGGGGAATAGGGGCCACTCACTGACTGCCCTGGGGATGGTGGTGCTGTAGACTTTCCAACTGTATTAGGTGGGCCTAGCCAAGTTCTGCTTATTATTCTAGGGGTAGGAGTTCACATTCTGTAGTTGCACTGGAGATCTCACAGCTGGTCTGCTGTTCCAAGGCTTTTTGAACCAGGACAGAGTAGCCAATGCTTTGGCTAAGAGATTCCTGATAGATTCCCTATGCCTCCCCATGCCAGGCCTGCTCTGGGCAGCATTCTCCCCTTCCCAATGAGACAAAATTTTCCTAAAGTTCTTCCAAGATGTCTTAAGCTGTAAAATTATTACATTACAAAAAGAAGTTTGCAGCTTCTTTCACTCCAATTATCTGTTCAGAGGCTTGATCTAGCATTAATTCTGAGGAAAGCTGGGGAGAGGTCAGGCAATGTCTTGTCTATTCTCCATTATCTTGGCTCTGCCACAGTGTATATCCTTAACTAATAAGAATATAATAATAAAAAGAACATTAGTATTTTTAAAAGAATTATATACAGTAGTTAACCAGATCAAGACTGAATTTTTTTCCCACATGGGAAATGCAAATCAAAAGAAACTGTGAGGCCTTCCACAATTTGGCAAAAATGAAATGAGATTAAGATTGTTTATGCTGGTGGGTGTATAAAAAGACAGGCATATTCATACATTGTTGGTAGGACAGTGAAATAGTCCAATTATTCTGGATTCCAGTTTGGAATTATACAAGAAAAGTGACTAAATGATTCATTGCATTTGATTCAGAAATTCCACTGCTGTTGAAATACTTTTTTGAAGTAAAAGACAGTAAAAAAAAAAAAAAAAAAAAAAAAAAAAAACAATATGCACCAAAGTAATCATAGCATCAAACAACTGGCAACAAAATATATGTCCAATAATTGGGGAGTGGCTGAAAAATTCTATTTCATAAATAGAATCATTTTTTTCAGAAAGAAATAATATTACAACATTTAGAGAAATTCAATATGATTCATATGAAATCGCATGTCAAGATAACTACAATGTAAATGGATGATCATTAAGTGTGAGTTGAACTCTGAGTAATAGAAAAATCCATGAAAGTCCTATTGAAGACTAACATAAGATACATTCATAGAAGAGAGATAGAAGACTAAAATGACAACATATTGTATACATTGTCAGGAATAGTCATTCTATTGAATGTTTATTCATACATTTATTCGTTTGATTATTTATTTATTTATTTAGCTTATTGGTTTCCTTTTTCACAAGAAGGGGCAAAATCTTGAAGGAAATCATTGGGAAATTAGTATTATATGATATAAAATTAGACATTTTCCCTCATAAGAATACAAGCTTCTTGAGAATGCAATTTCTCTTTTTTATATTTTTGTATACTTAGAATATATCACAATCCTGATACTTAGAATCTCTTAAAAATGAAATTTCATTCATTCATATCTTTATACATTTTATAAATTTTCTTTAAAAATGTCATCTTTCAAATGAGCAATTTGAAGTCCAGAGAGGCTGAAGGTTACAGGGGCACATATGGCAGACCTAGGAATCAAACCCAGGTTTCAATCAACAAATATTTTAAAAATACCTACTTAAAAGAATGCTCTGTGTTAGGATAGGCACTGGGGTTACTAAGACAAAAATAAACCAGTCTTCATCTTCCAGGAGCTAATTAAAGGTAGCATATAAAAAATAAAAGGTAACTTTTTTTTCCCCTAGAGGAAGGAAAAAGACTGGCAGGTGGAGGGATTAGGAAAAGCTTCATAGAGGAGACAATTTCGAATTGTGATTTGAAAGAAGTTGGAACCCTTAATTCAGTATTCTTTCTACCCCACCATAATGTCAAACAATGAGTTGAGTTCCTTTCAAATTAAAAATATGCACCATTCATCTCTGCCTCCCAGACTTTCAGCTTTCTGAAATACCCTTGGTCATATACTTGGGAATGAATTGAACATCATAAGTGAAGATGGTTGACCTCTTTCCAGAGATCCCAAACATGGCTAAGTTAGAAAATTTTAACAATAATTATAGTATAGATGATAATGAACTGGATTTGAAAGTCAGTCAAACTGGGAATTTTAATGTCTCCTCTGATAACTACCAAACAGCTGTGTGACTGTTTACAAATATCACCTCTGAGCCTCAAATTTCCTCATCTACGAAATGGGGATGAAGATAGTTCCTGTAACTAACAAGGTTGTGATAATCAAATATGATAATATATATATAAATGTCAATCTTTCAAGATGGGATCTAAAAGGAAGGAACTTTGTTTTAATTTTAGCACTGCTTTTTAAGTGCTTTGAGTGACTGAAATTAGAATGGGTTCTCCTGGAAGGAGAAATTTCCAGTTGAATTCTGATAGGTGGAGATGGAAAAGATGGGGGAAGCAAGGGAAAGGGGACAAGGGGTTGGAGTGGGAGGGAGGGAATGGAAGAGAAGAATCAGATTAGAAGAAAAGGCCTTTATATCACCTGCCACTAGGGAAGCAACCTCCTCTGACCATCACAGTCTCTTCATTTCACCCTGATTCTCATCACCTGTCCTTCAGAGCATCAAAGCAATAGTGATGCAGCATACTGGGGCCCAGGATTGATGACAGTGTAGCAAAAAGCCTGAATAAAGTGTTAGAAACTCTTAAAGCTGGAGAGTCCAGCTCTAAGAACTGGTGCCCCTTCTACAAATCTGTACACCCCCTTTCACCTTCCCATTCCTTCAGGAAAAGAACCCAAAGCCCCTTTGAGACCATTAGGCTGAATGTCTGATTCCTGGTGTTTGGGGGAATGGACCCTTCCAACTCTCTGGCTCAGTGGGCCTTATTACCTGCCCTGCTGACTCCAGGCCATTGCTTTTTGATCTGTTGGTACAAACTAAGGACTTTCAGATGTTTTCATCTTTTCTGAAGTTGTACCCTTTTTTGTGTGTTGTCTTCAAATAGAATATAAGCTCCTTGAGGGCAGGGACTCAATTTTCCATTTGTATTGCCATTAATTAGTATAGTGCTTGGCTCTCAATAAAATGTTTTCCCTCCCATTCAAAAAAAATAAAAGTACATAAGTCAGATTTCAAATAGAATAAAATTTTACCTTCAAAAGATTTGTTCTCCTATGAAAGTATACGCTATATTAAAAAGATGTTTTTTGTCAAAAAAGACCAACAAAACTTATAGAAGCACCACATTCAAACAGACAAAAACAAAACAAAACAACTAACCTTGAGAGATATGTAGTCTAACCAGTATCTCAATTAGAATCATCTCTATATAACTTCAGTAAATGAAAACAGGCTTTATTTGAAGACCTCAAATGAAGAATAATATACTATTTTTTGAAACAGTTCATTCCAATTTTATTATGGCTGTTTCTTGATGTCCAATGTAAATTTTTTTCTTTATAGCTTTATTTCATGCACTCTTTTCTTGGCCCAAGAGAAACAAATCTGTCCCCTCTTTCCTATGGTATTCATTCAAATATTTGAAGATAGCTATTATTCTTCCTGTACTCCAAAACAATCCTGTACCAGGGAAAACAAACAAGTTTCCAGTTTTATTCAAACTTTTATGATTTGACCTTCAGATTCTTTGCTTTTATCATCTCCCTCCCCTCCTTTCTGGATGTCCTCTAACTTCTTTTAAGTAAGTTTTTTTATAGGATGAATATTTTCCCACAAATAAAGTAATGAAAGCCCAAAGAATCACCCTCTACTCTTAGGAAACCATAACTAATCTGAAAACACCCAGTTCATTGATTAATTCATCTCAATCATTAATTTCTCTCTTCTGGATATGGATATCAGTGGAAGTTTTTCTCATTTATAAACTGTGGTAGGTCCTCTCAAGTTGGTGTATCTAAGGATGGAATGCATTTCTGTTATTTAAGGACAAGACTCAAAAAATCTGATTTCTTTCCAGATTGGCAACCAGGTGATGAGTTTTTTTGACTACATCAACTCCAGGCCTTCCGTTAAGTCTTAGAAGAGTTTTGATCTAAGTGAATAGAGTTAATACCCACAGTAATAAAATAATAAATCCATGAATTATTAAAGTAAGTAATGGTTGATAGATTAAAGAAAAACCAAGCTGGTAACAGATTGGTCACATTTACCAATCTGATGTATAAAAATTAATATGCATATGTAGCAACTAAGTTGGTGCAAAAGTTTCAGTATTGTTAAAAAAAAAAAAAAAAAAATGTGAGGGAAGACACTTAAAAAACAGAACGAGCAGAGCCAGGAGATCAATATACACAGCAACAACAATATTATATGATGATCAGTTCTGATGGACATGGCTCTCTTCAACAATGAAATGTCTCAAACCAGTTCCAATTGTTCAGTGAAGAAAGCTATATACACCCAGAGAGAGGGACATGAAATGTGGACTACAACATATCATTTCCATGATCTCTATCGATGTTTGCATTGGGTTTCTTTTCTCAGATATTTTTTGTTCATGTAGATATGATTGTTCTTGCACAGCAAGATAAGTATGGAAATATGTATACATATATTCGACTTGTCAAGTATTTTAATATAATTAACATGTAGTGGACTTCCTGCCATCTAGGGGAGGGGAGGCGATTGGGGAGAAAATTTGTAACCGAAAGCTTTGTAAGGATCAATGTTGAGGAACTACCCATACATATGTTATGCAAATAAAAAGCTTAAAAAAACAGAATAAGCCAGAGTCCACTGACTCATCAAGCTTTTCATGACCCACAACCCTAGTTCCCAGTTCTTCAAATTCTGACATCCTGATTGTAGCATATGGGGACGAAAGGATTTTTCATTGGGTAATGTAGAACTAGATCATTTCTGAGGTCCCTTTGTGTACTTCCATTGGCAAGTTAGGATTATCCTTTGTATCCTATACAGCATAGCTACATAGAATTAACTATGTCAGATGATGAGAAATTCATACAAGTTTCTTGAAATTAACTCTAACAGGCTCTTATACATATAAATTAAGGAGTTTTACTTAAAACCAGACACCTAAGTATTCTGCTTCATTGGCATTTCAATGTATGTGCTCTCACTAATCTTAGTAGTCCTTCTACTACTAGAGATTGCAACTCACCTAAATCCTTTCATCCTATGTGATTTTGGATGATGCCTTTCCAGAAATCTCCCCTGGAGGATCCATCTACTTCCAGCTCTTTTCATGTTTCATGTGGTTTAAAATAAGGCTAGAAGCACCAGATTCCCCAGAAAACAGTTTAGAATAAATGTGAAAGGAGTAAGACCAATTGACATAAAATAGAAGAGATTTCCTCTCATGTATACCATTGTTTATTCTTATCATTGACCACAGTGAAACTACTACATTTGTATTCTATTACCTAAGTACCAGATATTCTACTCAAGGAAATGTCAATGGCACTTAAGGAAATGAAATATGAAAGAATAGTGGGATCTGACCAAAATGTATAGGGAAAAACAATACATTTTGTAGATAAAGATATTCAGCAATCAGTTTTGAAGATCTCAAAGAGAAAAAAAAATTAAAAAAATAGAAAAGATTAAAAAAAATTGTCAGTAGACCTATATTTGAAACTTAGACTTTCCAAGAAAAGCATTTTGAAGACAAGATTGCTTGTAAACTGTGATGTTACAAGACAACAAGACTTTAATTAAAAACAAATATGTATACAAAAAAGCCATGTTCTCCTAAGGTATTCATTCACTTGGGCCATGGAGCAAAAGAGAAAGATTCCCAAAGTCAGGTTTTATAAATATTTATATTACACTATGTGATGTCTCATTATATTGATTGAGTACCATCCATAAATACAGCATTATTTTGCTTCAAAATTTGTGTAAAGTATAATAGAAACAAATATTTTTATATTTTAAAGGTACTCAGTGATAGCATGTCCAACCCACTTTCTCTGCATGTTTTGGTTTTTTTTTTTGCCCTTTATTTATTACATTTCAATCATTTCTTGGTATTCCCAGACCATCTTGCTACTCCATTTTATATTCACTAAGTGATTCAGAGAGACCCTGATTAACTTGAAATTTGGAATCCATTTGAATAGATTTCAAGGTAAAACTCCTATAAGGTCATCTGCTATGGAGGTAGACATCTACTCTAGCACTTTGTTGAGAGGAAATGGGGAATTCCTCTAATTGGTATTCATTGAGTGAGATGCTTCCTGATGCAAACTGACTAATTGAGGATTTGGAGGTTGCATTCTCGTCAGAACTTTCCTTCCTATGAACAATAAGATTGAGCTGTGAAATGGCTTTAATTTTTTTTCATTTTTATTTTTAACTGATTTCCCTCTTGGATTTTTAGATTATTATGGAACTAGTATTGAGTGAAAGAGAATACTTCTCTTACCTTCAGTCCTAACCCTAGTCAAAATAATAGTAATAATAATAAAATGTTTTACCAGAGAAACCCATGATAGAAATGGCAAATGCTATCTGTTGCTTAGATGATTCAGCCCAAGACTAATTTTCATTGTCCTCAAATTCCAGTGTGCAATGTTCTGGCTTTCTCTTAACTTTTCTGAGCAGAGATTGGACACAGAAGGGAGAGGAATTCCTTTACAACATGATTCTCCTAAAAAAATCAAATATAAACAAAAATTACCAACTGAATTATGTGATTGAATGACTATGCCATGACTTGACAAGAAGTATAGACTTTGCCACCCATCTCCCTTCCTCTTCTCTATCATGATACTTATAGTAAGTTAATCAGACAGATAAGAACTGAGATAAGTGGAAAATATTGTTTTAGCATTTCCTCAAAGAGTATTTGCCTTCTGAAGTAGTATAAGGATTGGACTCTTACTGTACAACATGAGGAACCTGGACTGTATGGCTCTTAAAATCTCTTCCAGTCTCTATCAAGAATCTTTCCAGAACTAAAGGAATTTTACAAAATAATAGAAATATCTTGGCCAATCCTAAATTAGGAGAAATGCAGAATTTTAGAAGAAAAATCAACTCTTTAAAGTCTTATAAGGACTCACTTATGAGTAAAGATTAAAGAAATTAAATATGTATAGATTTTTAATATGCTAATGATCTATAAGTATTTAAGAATGGGTAACATCAAGATCCAAAAATAATGATTTAAAGTAGTATAATTAACAGTTTTCCAACTGAAACCGAAGAGTGAATATTGAACAAAGGAAACTTCAGGCACATTTTCAGGAAAAAGGAGAAAAAATTATACTACAATATGTTCCCATGAAAATTTGTTAAAGTTGGAACTCATGCAGTATTTAAAATTAAAAAAAAATTAAAAAAGAAGATATGTAGTAAGGAAACATGCCCTGACTCAGAGTTTTCCAGTTTGAGATGAAGTCAAGCAAAGTAAATGACAAAATCATCCTTTTGTGATTATAAGAAACTGGGCAGCCAGAAAAATAGTTCAGATCTATAGACTTTTTCCAGGTAAATTTCTTTCTAAATTGAAATTTCAGTAATGGCATTCAGGAATATATAATTATGAATTTCTGAGTTCCATTAATATTTAGTGTCTTTGTTGCTTTTCCCCACCCAAAAACATCAGTACGTGGTAGCCAAATTATCTCATTATGTATGATTCTTGGTTACAATGATCTGTCTTTTTATTTATTTTATTTTATTTTGATTTTTTTGATCTGTCTTTTTAACTCTAAAATGAAAATAATAATGATGATAATGTAAATAATAATAACTAGCATTTATGTAACACATTCAGATTTGCAGAATCTTTTATAAATATCATCACATTTTATGCTCACATTAACCTTTGAGCTAAGTGCTATTATTATCCTCATCCTACAGCTGAGTGAACTGAGCTACAGAGTTTAAATAACTTGGCCAGTGTCACATAGCAAGCAAAAATCTGAGGCTGGATTTGAATTCAAGGTTTCATTATTTCGATGCCTAGTTTTCTGTAAATTTTCCCACTATCAACTTCTAAAGATTATTGTTAAAAAAGGAAGCTGTAGATTATAAACTGTTATCAAAATATGAGTTATTAGAAGTGATTCAGACTTTTTCCATTGGTCTTGTGATGAAGAGAGCCATGTGTACCCAGAGAGAGGACTGTGGGGACTGAATGTGGATCACAGTATAATATTTTCACCTTTTTATTATTGTTTGCTTGCATTTTCCCTCATTTTTTCCCTTTTTGATCTGATTTTTCTTGTGCACCATAGTAATTGTGGAAATATGTATAGAAGAATTGCACATATTTAACATATTGGATTACTTGTCATCTAGGCAAGGGGGTGGTGGGAAGGGAAGAAAAAATTTGGAACTCAAGGTTTTGAAAAGGTGAATGTTGAAAATTATCTATGTATATGTCTTGAAAATAAAAATCTTTATTCAAAAAAAAGAAAATATGAGCTGTTTTCACATTGGTAAAAAAATAATCATTTTTTTCTCTCTTCAACCTACAGTATAGTTGAGAAAGGAAAAAAAAGAACATAAAATCTCTCTGTCTCTGTATCTGTCTCTGTCTCTGTCTCTGTTGCTCTCTCCTGTTTCTCTTCTCTCATTTTCTCACTCTTGCTACCCCCCCCATACATACACATTTGTGTATCTGTTGACATATATTAAAGCAAAACAAATTCTTACATTGATCTTGTCCAAAAATATCTCATTCTGCATATTAAAATTTATCATATCTTGGTTGTATATATCATTCTTCCTTAACCATTCTCTGGAATCATGATGGGTCATTGTTTTAGACTAGAATTCTTAAGGCTTTCAAAGTTATCTTTCCAATGTTTTCGCTATTGCATAAATTGTTTTCCTGGTTCTCTTCATTTTATATAAATGTTTATGTAAATCTTTCCAAGTTTCTCTGGAACCGTTCCTTTCATCATTTCTTATGCCACAATAGTATTCCATTACATGGATATATCATAATTTGTTCAGTTACTTTCTAATTTATGGATACCCCATTAGTTTCCAGTTTTTTGTCATCACAAAATGTCTACTATAAATATTTATGTACATGTAAGCCCTTTTCCTCTTTCTTTGATAACTTTGGGATAGTAAGGGTATCTCTGAGTTAACACTAGCACAGTTTAGTAATGTTGTGAGCATAGTTCCAAATTAACAGCAAATATTTATTTAGAGTCTTATATAATATATCATATCTTTGCATCATCTTATCATTAGTAAATTTTCTAGTATCCCCAGAGTGGTAGTTACTATCTGGTATTTATAAGGTTGTATGGGAGCTGTTGATGTAGAAAAAAAGATTTTTTTACCAATAATTTCTGAGCAAACAAAGCATGTTTCTCTGCTGATTGTGCATTTCAGAAAATATCTTCAAACTGTAGTGATTCTAACCCTAATTACTGTGCTTCTTGCACTCACAGTTGAGAAATGAGTTGAGTTTGGTGTGAGTTTCTTAACACTTCTGATCACTGTGCTCAATCTTTATTTCTGCCTTATTTTCACATGATTTTTCTGTTTCTCTGCTGCCTTGGACCGGTTTTCTCAAAGCATCATGAATCATATTTTCAATCCCCTTTCTCTTCCCCAGCCTGAAGGAACAACCAACTAGCTTGTAAGGGGAAAGAACCAAAGAGAGTGTGCAAAATATTAAAGAATGAGTTGATGGTAAAGCTTGTTGTCATGTTATATAGACACTTTTCCCAAGAAGTTTGGCAGTAAATATAGAAGAGGAAGTTTGGGACCATGATAAAAAAAGCATTGTATAATGGAATGTAAAAAAAAAATTGGGTTAAAAGCTTACCTCTTTCACTACCTGTGTGACCATGGGCAAGGAACTTGAGCCCTTTCCCTTAGAAAGCTTCAGTAGTAGTTAGGAAATGGAGAAAAGAATCAATTATTTCTTTCCCTTTCCCTCCCTTTCTCCCTTGTCTCCCTTTCTCCCTCCCTCCTTCCCTTCTCTCTCTTTCTCTCTCTGTATGGCTGGTACTGTACCCTGTTTTCCTCAGTTTCCTCATCTCTAAAATGAGTTGGAGAAGGAAATGGCAAGCCAGTCCAGTATCTTTGCTGAGAAAACCTTAAATAGAATCACAAAAAGTTGAACATAACTGAAAGAGACCAAAGAAAGTATATACATATTTGTATACAGATACCTATGTATGTATATGCATAAAATGTATGTTTGTATCACTCAAAGCATGTCCTGCAGCATCTATGTAAATGGTTTTCATCTCTTTCATTTCGCCATTGTAGACGCTTGGAGGCAGACAATGTTGCTTGATTCTTGAATGTAATTTACATTCTGTGAAATGTTGAAAAGTCATTTAACCATTATCAGCTTGAGTTTCTTCATATATAAAGTGAAGAGACTAGAGTAATTGATCTCTGGGGACCTTTTCTCAAAAAACCTATGATCCCTTGAATTCTCTACTGATATAGATCAGAAAGTTTTTTGAAATTTGTAGTCCTAATGAAAGGTCTGGAACACTGAGAATTCAATTGACTTGATGATGACAACAGACATAGTCTCTGTCAGAATAAGGATTTGGATCCAAGTCTTACTAATTCCAGGCTCAGTCCTCTATTCACTCTGGCACATTGACTCTGAATTATTATATTAGCCCATATGAAACAGAATGAGAGAAAATACATCTGTTACTATATGTGTATGTTGATCTCACCCAGTGCTTCTCAAAGCCAAGTCAACATTATTTTTTTATTTCTCATCAATTATAGGCTACTTATACCAGATGTCTAGTTTTTTTGAGTGAATAATCAGCTACACACATGAAAATTCTATTTTAGAAATAATAGAAGGCCAATAACTGATGAACTGCATTTCAAGAATATTGTATATTTTATTTTCTAAACATTCAACACATTCGGGTAAATTATACCATATTGTAATATTAAAATCAGCTTTGTCGTTGCAGAAAAAGCATCTGACAAAGTCCGACACCCATTCCTATTAAAAAACACTAGAGAGTATAGGAATAAATGGAGTTTTCCTTAAAATCATCAGCAAGCATCATATGTAATGGGGATAAACCAGAATTGTTCCCAATAAATCAGGGATGAAACAAGGTTGCACACTATCACCATTACTATTCTTTAGTGAAGTTGCAAGATACAAAATAAATCCACATAAAGCATCAGCATTTTTATATATTACCAATACAGTCCAGCAGCAAGAGATAAAAAGAGAAATTCCATCTAAAATAAATGTAGATAATATAAAATATTTGGGAGTCTACTTACCAAGGCAGCCAGGAACTATATGAACATAATTACAAAACACTTTCTACACAAATAAAGTCAGATCTAATCAATTGAGAAAATATCAAGTGCTCATGGATAGGCTGAGCTAATATAATAAAAATGACAATACTACCTAAATTAATTTACCTATTCAGTGCCATATCAAACAAACTCCCAAGAAATTAATTTATAGAGCTAGAAAAATAATAAAATTTGATCTGGAAGAGCAAAAGGTCAAGCATTTCAAGGGAATTAATGAAAACAAATGTAAATAAAGGTGGCCTAGCTGTACCAGTCCTAAAACTATATATAAACTATATATATATATATATATATATATATA
>JAJPUD010002664.1:240623-302554 GCA_023553655.1 Myrmecobius fasciatus | reverse complement strand
AAGTGGTCAAGGGATATGAACAGACAATTTTCAGATGATGAAATTTAAACCATCTGTAGTCATATGAAAAGTTGCTCCAAATCACTATTGATCAGAGAAATGCAAATTAAGACAACCCTGAGGTACCACTACACACCTGTCAGATTGGCTAAAATGACAGGAAAAGATAACGATGAATGTTGGAGGGGATGTGGGAAAATTGGGACACTAATACATTGTTGGTGGAACTGTGAATGGATCCAACCATTCTGGAGAGCAATTTGGAGCTATGCTCAAAAAGTTATCAAACTGTGCATACCCTTTGACCCAGCAGAGTTTCTACTGAGCCTATATCCCAAAGAGATCTTAGAAGAGGGAAAGGGCCCCACATGTGCAAGAATGTTTGTGGCAGCCCTTTTTGTAGTGGCTAGAAACTGGAAACTGAAGGGATGCCCATCATTTGGAGAGTGGCTGAATAAATTATGGTATATGAATGTAATGGAATATTATTTTTCTGTAAGAAATGACCAGCAGGATGATTTCAGAGAGGCCTGGAGAGACTTGCATGAACTGATGCTGAGTGAAACGAGCAGAACCAGGAGATCATCATACACAGCAACAACAGTATTACATGATGATCAATTCTGATGGACATGGCTCTCTGCAACAAAGAATTGTCTCAAACGAGTTCCAGTTGTTCACTGAAGAAAACCATATACACCCAGAGAGAGAGAGAGACATGAAATATGGACCACAACATAACATATTTATGATCTCTATTGATATTTGCTTGCATTGTGTTGCCTTTCTCTGATTTTCTTTTTTTTCTTGTAGATAGGATTTTTCTTGCATAACTTGTCAAGTAATTCAACATTATTAACATGTCATGGACTTCCTGCCATTTAGGGGAGGGGAGGGGACTGGGGGTAATATTTGTAATGGAAAGCTTTGTAAAGACCAATGCTGGGGAACTACCCATACATAGGTTATACAAATAAAAAGCTTTAATAAAAAAATGCAAAAGTAAAAAAAATAAATAAAAAAATAAAATGGGGCTATTTAAATAATTTATTTCCTCTTCTGTTAACCTGGGCAATCTATATTTTTGTAGATATTCCTCCATTTCATTTAGATTTTCAAATTTATTGGCATAAAGTTGGGCAAAGAAACTCCTAATTATTACTCTAATTTCCTCTTCATTGGAGGAAAGTTCTCCCTTATCATTCTTGAGACTAACAATTTGATTTTCCTCTTTCCTTTTTCTGATCAAATTAACTAAAGGCTTATCTATTTTGTTGGTTTTTTCATAAAACCAACTCTTAGTTTTATTTATTAATTCAATAGTTTTCTTATTTTCAATTTTATTAATCTCCCCTTTTATTTTTAGAATTTCCAATTTGGTATTTAATTGAGGGTTTTTAATTTGCTCTTTTTCTAGTTTTTTTTAATAATAAGCCCAATTCGTTGATCTTCTCTTCCTCTATTTTATGCAAGTAAGCATCTAGAGATATAAAGTTACCCTTATAACCGCTTTGGCTGTATCCCACAAATTTTGGTATGTTGTCTCATTATTGTCGTTCTCCTGGGTGAAATTATTGATTGTGTCTATAATTTGCTCTTTCACCCATTCATTCTTCAGGATTACATTATTTAATTTCCAATTAACTTTTGGTATATTTTCTCCTGGCCTTATATTACATGTGAGTTTTATTGCATCATGATCTGAAAATGATACATTTACTATTTCTGCTTTTCTGCATTTGATTTTGAGGTTTTTATGCCCTAGCACATGATCAATTTTCGTATAAGTTCCATGAACCCCTGAGAAAAAAGTATACTCCCTTCTATCACCATTCAGTTTCCTCCAGAGATCTGTCATACCTAACTTTTCTAACATTTTGTTTACCTCCCCTCACTTCTTTCTTATTTATTTTGTGGTTTGATTTATCTAATTCTGAGAGAGCAAGGTTAAGATCCCCCACTAGTATAGTTGTACTGTCTATTTCTCCTTGCATCTCTGTTAGTTTCTCCTCTAGGAATTTGGATGCTATACCACTTGGTGCATATATGCTTAGTATTGATACCTCTTCATTGTCTGTGGTACCTTTTAGTAAAATATAGTTTTCTTCCTTATCTCTTTTAATTAGATCTATTTTTGCTTTTACTTGATCTGAGATAAGGATTGCTACCCCTGCCTTTTTTTTGTTCACTTGAAGCATAAAAGATTCTGCTCCAGCTCTTTACCTTCACTCTGTATTTATCTCTATGCTTTAGATGTGTTTCTTTTAAACAACATATTGTAGGATTCTGGCTTTTAATCCAGTCCACTATCCATTTCCATTTGATGGGAGAGTTCATCCCATTCACATTCACAGTTAAAATGACTATATCTATATTTCCTGCCATCTTATTTATCCAAAGTTATATTTTTCTCTTCCCTTTCCCCTTACTCCCTTCCCCTCTCCCCAGTATTTTGTTCTTGATGACCACCTCCCTCCAACAATCCTCCCCCTTTAAAACCCTCCCTCTTCTCCACACCTTTCCCCTAATCCCTCTATTAATTTTTCCCTTTCTTTTCCTCCCTTTCCTCCTACTTCCCTATATAGAGGGCCAAGTTTTTCCCTGAAATCAAATGCGTCTGATATACTCTTTTAGAGCCCAATCTAATGAGAGTAAGAATACTCATCACCCTCCCTTCTTTCCCTCAATTACATTAGATTTTCTAGGTCTCTTCATGAGACTGCCTTATTTTACCTCCTTTTTATTTTTACTTTATTTTACCTCCATTCCCCTCCTCCCCCTTTTTTTACAGTATGATGTACCTTCCACCTCTAAATTCTTTCTGATTATTATCAAAGTAAAATCAAATTATACCCCCATTCTTCAAGGATACCCCTAGTAGAGATATAGTTCTCAAGAGTTCTTTCCTTTTTACCTTTTTACGCTTCCCTAGAGTTCTGTGTTTGGAGGTCAAATTTTTTGTGCAGATTTGGTCTTTTCATTAGAAATAGGTGAAATTCTCCTGTATCATTGAATGACCATCTTCTTTCCTGGAAAATGATGCTCATTCTGGCTGGATAGCTTATTCTTGGTTGTAATCCAAGTTCTTTTGCCTTTTGGAATATCTGATTCCAGGCCCTTCGATCCTTCAATGTGGAAGCTCACAGATCCTGTGTAATTCTAATGACAGTTCCTTGGTATTTGAACTGTTTTTTTCTAGCAGCTTGTAATATCTTTTCCTTGGTGTGATAGTCCTGAAATTTGGCCACGATATTCCTTGGAGTTTTAATTTTGGGGTCTCTTTCAGGAGGTGATCGGTGAATTCTTTCAATGCCAACTTTGCCTTCTGATTCTAAAACATCAGGGCAATTCTCTTTCATGATTTCCTGGAAGATAGCATCAAGGTTCTTTTTTTCTTCATGACTTTCAGGGAGTCCAGTAATCCTTAGATTGTCTCTCCTGGATCTGTTTTTCAAGTCAGTTGTTTTTCCTAGGAGATATTTCATATTTTCTTCTATTTTTTCATTTTTTTTTGTTTTTGTTTCACTGATTCTTGAAGCCTTATTGAGTCGTTCATTTCAATTTGTTCAATTTTAATTTTTAAGGTGTTATTTCCTTCAGCTATATTTTTTAGCTCCTTTTGTAACTGGCCAATTGAATTTTTTGGTTCATTGCATTCTTTTTCCATTTTGCCAATTTTATTTTTCAGTGAATTGTTGTCTTTTTCCAATTCACTTATTTTATTTTTCAGTGAATTGTTGTCTTTTACCAATTCACTATTTTTATTTTCTTGTGATTTGGTAACGTTTTCCAATTCACCAATTTTGTTTTTCAGTGAAATGTTGTCTTTTTCCAATTCACTAATTTTGTTTTTCAGTGAATTTTTGTCTTTTTCCAATTCACCAGACTTATTTTCCAGTTTTTCACATCTCTGTTCCAGGGCGATGTTTCCTTCTTGCACTGCTCTCAATTTATTTCCCCAATCTTCTTCTAGCTCTCTTTTGAGATTCTTTATGCAATCTTCCAGGTAAGCCTTCTGAAAGGGAGACCAGCTTAAGTCCACCCCTGTGGCTTTATCTGGGATTGTTCTCAGAATCTCAGGATCTGGGGACTTCTCTAGTTTCTCTCCGTAAAAGCTGTCTAAGGTGAGAGCTCTCTTTTTCTTGCTCATGATTTTCAGCAGAGGTATCAGTCACCAGCAGGGAATTCTGCAGCAGCAGGAGTAGCAGCAGCAGCAGCAGCAGCAGCAGCAGCAGCAGCAGCAGGAGTGACAGCAGCAGCAGCAGGAGGGGCAGCAGCAGCAGTGATTTCAATTTGCCCTGGGGCAATTTGCCCAGTTGACTTCTGGTCTGGGGCTGATCTGGCTAGATCTGCACTAAGACCACACTTTCAGCTGCTCTCAATCCACCCTTTATCAAAGGTAGATGTGCCAAAGCACCTGCCCGCAAGGAGAGCAAAGTGGCCCAAGCATCTCCCAGGGACTTCCTGGCAACTTAAAATCTTCTGGTCCTTCCCAGCCCCGGACTTGCACCCCGGCTGTGCCCTGGCGTCTAAGCGCTGGGAGCTGCTCGATCCCCTGCCCGTCTAAAACTGACCTCAGAAGTTCTTTCAAAGTAGATATTTGATAGAAGTGCGTTGTAGTCACTCCAAAACCAGTCCAGAGGCTCAATTTGTCTGGGTTTGAGGGAAGATCTCAGGAGCTCACAGAGGACGCTGTCTGCAGTTCGCCATCTTGTGATATGATTTTTAAATTATTTTTCCTTGAGCAATTTGGAAGTATTCCCAAAGAGCTATCGAACTACATAACCTTTGTTCTAGCCACGTGTCTCTATTGGTTCTATATTCCAAAGATATCATAAAAGAGGGAAAAGGAGTCACATGTGCAAAAATATTTGTAGTGGCTCTTTTTGTGAAACCAAAGAATTGAAAAAATATGCAATATTATTGTTGCATAAAAGTGAACAAGTTGATTTTAGAGAGACCTGGAAAGATTTATGTGAACTGATGCTGAGTAAAACAGGCAGAACCAGAAATACATTGTATGTAATAACAGCAAGAATTGTGTGATCAACTATGACAGACTTGGTTCTTCTCAGTGATTCAAGGAAATCCCAAAAAATTTTCAATAGAAAATGCCATCTATATCCAGAGAGAGAAACATGGAGATTGAATGTAAATCAACACATGTTTAGTTCACTGTTTTCCTCCTTTTTTTTCCTTTCATGGTTTTTCCCTTTTGTTTTGATTTTTCTCTCTCAACATGATTCATAAAGGAATATATAAAAAATAAAAATGAATATGTACATATAACCAAAAACTCCAACTTTTTTAGTGTAACTGGGGAAAATAAAAATTAAGAAAAAGGACAAAAATAATTTTGATCTATTTTCTGTTAGTTATTTTTTTCCAATGAGATATTTCACACTTTCTTCTTTGTTTTCAATCTTTTGACTTTGTTTTTTGGTGACTTTAGGTTACAGTTACCCAATTCTAATGTTAAGATAATTATTTTCTTCAGTGAGCTTTTGTATACCTCTCTTTCCATTTGATTAATTCTGTTTTGTAAGAAATTCTTTTTATATGACTTGGCCAATTTTTAAAATATATTTTTTGTTCTTTTTTGCCAAACTAATTCAATTTTAGGTATATAATAATAGGGTAATAATTTTGAGTCACAACAGCTAAAGATCAAGTTTAAATGTAGTACTGAAACTACATTGAAATACATATAAACAGGAACAGAACTGATTCTCATACCAAAAGCTCAGTTTTAATTCTCCTCATAATTTTGTTGTATCACTCACATTTTTTTTCTCTAATTTTCCTCTGTCACTCATCTTTTTTTAAACTCTCCTAGAAATTCTTGTTGGACTTCTATCCAATTTTGAGGCTTTGCTTGTAGGTATTTTCATATTGTTGTCTTCTGAGTTTGCACCTTAATCTTCTCTTAGAACCTTTTTGTAGTCAGGTTCTCTTCAGTCGTTTGCTCATTTTTCCAACATTTTTCTTGAATTTAGACTTTTGGTTAACATTCGTCTTTGATGACCTGGGGTTGGGAAAGTATTACAGAAAACTTCAGTCTTTTTTGGAACAACTGTTTTTAACTCTTGTTTGGAGGTAGAGGGCTCTGTAACTTTTTGGTATGTTCAATGTGATATGATCCAGAGAGAGGTTTGGTCACTGTTCTTCTGGTCTGTGCTCTAGTCTTTACCCTAGAAGGACTCTTAGTTCTCTGAAGCTTCAAGCATTAGCACACCTTTCTACCCTGGAACTGCAACCAAGACCCTGGCTTCCCTGCAGCCACAATCACTTTTTCTGTCTTGGAACTGCAACCTTGAATTGCCATGGGCAATGAAATTGTCAGACTCTACCCAGTTCTGTGCCCCATGTCAGTTCAAGAATTAAAAAAAAAATCTCTTTCTAACCATTTGCCCAATATCTTTATTATCTCTGAGATGAGAGCTCCTAAAGGTGCTGTTGCCATCTTATGTCCTCAGTTTTGGCTTCCATTCCATGTCACAGACCTCTATTTCCAACCTCCTGAATTGTCTAGAACTAGAAATATATCTTACCTGATCTTTTGTTCCTATGTTACTCTAGAATTCAATTTAACACATTATTTTAAAATTTATTAGAGGGAAATGTTGGGAGAGGTTGACTCAATTGCTGCCTCTACTCCACCATCCTCACTCTGCCTGCCTCATGTACATTTTCATGGGGTTACTAGACTGATGGATAAGGGATCTGCTGTGGGCATAATAAGCTCAGATTTTAACAAGGCATTTGGTGAAATCTCTCATGCTATTATTCCTGTAAAGATTAGAAAAATGTAGAAATGGTTGTTAGCTTATAGGACATATAATGTTCTTCTTTGTCCAGCTACTCTTGTCTTTCTGCTTGAGCAGATGTCAGCCTTAGCTTGAGAGGAGCTCCTTGATAATGAGGAAGGAAGGAAGATGCTTGGGTACAAAATGAGAAAGGATCTGAGCCATTTCACTGATTGCATGACATTTTAAAGAGAAAAATGAGGACAAAATTGTGACCAAGCCATATCAATTCCTCTTCCTGTCAAGTATCCCAGATTTATTACCAAATTGCAACACAGCTGGAGCTTTTTACTTATACATGGTAAGAATGGGATGGGACAAAATTTAAGTGGATGTAATGAAGATTAATAAAAATTTCATACTGGCAAACAGCAGTAAGCAACAACAGGAATAAGACACAACTGTCATTCTGATGTGAGACTGGTAGTCAATCCAGTTTGCCTCAGGAACCCACACTCATAAGAGAGATGAGAAAAAGTGTTTTGAGTTCTTGAGTCACACCAAAATATTGAGTACCACCCCTTCTTTGTGTTTTTCCTATGAATGGAAAAGCTCTAGAATATTCTCTTTTGTTTGTTAGGGAGGGATACTGAAATTTTGTTGTTGTTACTTTTTACTTGCTTGCCAAAGTTTAGGCTTCTTTCTGGTCTGAAGGGTATTGTTGGCTGGGGGAGATATCCATACTAGGTATATCAATGTTACATACTTTTTTGTAGCTCTAATATGTTGATTAAATTTAATACAATGTGCTTTGCAAATATTTGGAGCACAATTCAGGGACATAAAGTGTAAGAGAAATGTAATGGGTAATGAAATAATTAGGTAAGTCCATAATACCCTTATATCAAATTAAAGTAGAATTTCTACCCATTAAGGGAATAGAGCTAAAGGAAGCAGCTTCAGCAGTTAACCTTAGAGAACCCTCTTTTGTTAAGTGTTCTGAAACATAGGTGGGGATGAACATTTGGATGACAGTGGCTGTTCCTTATTACTGAAAAGGGTCAGGAACTTCTTGTAGCATCTCCTAGTTGAATGATAGTTCCCAAAGTTAGCAATGATTATATGGAAGGTGGATTTTGGTAGATATGTGATTGACCCTGAAGTAATTAATATTTTTTTACTGATGAATTTCATAAAATAATAGATGATATGCTTATCAAATTTTCAAATTATATGTAGTTTGAGATGGTTAGTATATGGGATGACAGATTACATGTCCATATAAATCTTGACAGCTTAGGATTTTGAGCAAATCTAACTAGATGATAAGTAATAAGAATAAATAGTCTTTAAAAACATTTTTCCTTCTGTGATCTGTGCTAAGTGCTATAGATACCAGTATAAAAAGTGAGATATTCTCTGCCCTTAAGGAGCTTTTATGTTAGTGGAAGAGAGAGATGCAACTCATATAGGGGAGTAGCTCTCATGGAAGGTATATTTGGGATGAATAGCCACAGAGACACTCAGTAGACCAATAGGGCAGCCAATTGGTTTCCTTTCCAGAAACAATGTTAGTATTAATTTGATTACTGTACCCAGAGCAAGAGTTTGAAAGGGTTAGACAGAGAACTGAATGTATACAGCAGGGCAGATGGCAAAGTTGTCTATGCAGATGATGTTGTGAAGAGATATGGAATATAGAATGATGAATTGGCCCCTTCTAGATAATTTGCATTTACTAAGTCACCAAATAAAAGATTAGGACAGGAGTTCCAAAGTTGGAAAAATAACTTCCTCGCTTGAGATCTATAGATTCAGGCAGTATGGTAAGGAGGATATTGGTCCAGGTCAGAAAAATGACAGTGGTAGCAAAGCAAATAGCAAGTTGTCTTGGGTATGTGGATGGCTGGATAGGTTGTAAAGCATTTTAAATTACATAAAGAAAAAAGTTAATATCCAGTACTGGAGAAGTTGTAGTTCTAATGTAATATTCCCATGTCAGAACATATGTGATTTATTGTATTTAATTTGAATGCTTATTCTAGAAGGATTATTCCTAAATTAAAGATTGTCCAGAAGAGAACAATAAAATTGTGGAAGACTGAGACTTGATTGCATATTAGGATCAGTTAAAATAACCAGACACAGATTTTTAAAAAAAGAGATCGACAGGGATAGAGTGTAGAGGAGGGAGCTTTAAGAACTCGAAGGGTTGTCATGTTCATAAAGAATTACACTTGTTCTGCCCCAAAGAGTAAAACTAGGAGCATTGATGGATGTAGCAAGAAATAGATTTAGATTTGATATAACAAAACAAAAACCAAACCAAACCAAAATCAGCCAGACTCCCCCCCAAAAAAACCCTCAAAATGTTTCTAACAAGTAGGACCATCCAGAAGTGGAATGGGCTGCTTTGGGACAAAGTAGGTTTTTTTCTCAATGGATATCTTCAAGAAAAGACTGGGTAACTTTTTTGTGGAAGGGATTCTTTCTGAGATAAAAATTGAACTCATTGACTTTTGAATTCTCTTCCAGCTGTCAGATTCTTTGGTTAATTTCCAGAGCAGTTGAACAATCCTCTTCAATGATGATCTCCTGTATTGGCTGGTGCAACCTATTGAGGTCAACCATGTGAAAGGTAAGAGATAAGTTCAAGTTGTTATTACTATGAGGCATGTAGAATTCTAAGTGATACCACTTAGAGGAGAATCTTTTCTATTGCTAACTAGAATATTAATATTAGGAACTTACTAAGAAGATAGAATAATCTTGCTGGATATCCCACATTAGGAACATAAAGTATTCTGCATCAAAGCATATCATTTACATTTCTCCTTTTCATCTTTAATTTGATTATGAACTATTAGTATGCTTTACCATAAAATATGAAAGTTTTACATTTTGATAGTTTTTCAAATGCTGATTTTACTTTCTGTGCAAATACTTCATATCTTCTCAGCATAATTATTTAGCAGCCTTTTCGGGTTAATTATTGTCATTAACAATATGAGTCCTATGAGAGAATATCAATTAAAATATGCACAGCTGAACTTTCAAATGAGTAAATAATTTAGTTTTGGAAAATGACTAGAAACAGCAGGGTAACAGTCAAAAGGGGAACAATTATTTTAATGCTTATTTGACAAATGAGTCATTTTTATAGCAAATTAGATTCTTATCATAGCACCCCTACTGGTTGCCACAGGAAAGCTGTTAACATGAGTTTTTAAAATAAAGCTGCTAAGTTATGCATGCAAAGTTAAGGAAATCATTTGTATGAAGAAAAGGTGATTAGGATATGCATTGTTAGCTGAAGGAATCCTGCCACTGGGATCTAATTAGGGCCATAAATCATGCCAAAGGATGTGTGTACAGAGGGCTGCAAGCAATAGAGTGATACCCGCCACTCACTGAGTTTGAGATATTTGGAGATTTTGAACACCTGGCCTTTCTTAACTGCAATACTTAGCTAAGTAGGAGGGAGTCACATTCATGTCTGGGTGGGGCTGGGAGGTAAACTCACAGACTTTGAAAGTGGTGAGTGCAGAAAAAAAAGGTAGGCAGGATCAAGGAGTCAGTCTCCCTGGGAGGATAAAAAAAAAAAAAAAAACAACCCCCCCCAAAAAAACCCATAACAGTAACAAAAGGCGGGTCCTGGGGTTAAGTCTGCTAGGAGGCAGGTTTTAACTTTTGTTCTGCTGACTGACTTTAGTTATTTTTTGACTACTCAACAATTTAGTGCAAGAGGAGGGAGAAAAAGAGAAAAGCAAAGAAGAAAGGGGGAAAAGAAAGAAAGGAGAAAAGAAAGAAAAAAGATAAAAGGAAAAGGAAAGAACAAAGACAAAGAAATAATAAAAAAGAAAAGAAAAGAAAGAGCAATTAAAGAAAAAAGAAAGGAAAATATGAAAAGTATAAAAAAAACAAAGAAGAAAAAAGAGAGGAAGGAGTAAAAAAGGAAAAAAAAGACAAGGAACAAAGACAAAACAGGGGAAGAAACAGAAGGATAAAAAAGAAAAAAAGGAAGGAAATGTGAAAGATAAAAGAGAAAGAAAAGGAGGGGGAAAGAACCCAAAAAGAATGAGTGAAATAAAAGAAAAGAATAAAGAAAACTAAGAAAAGAGAAATTTTTTATAATTATAGAAATCATTTTCTAAGATAAAGAGAATACCTTCTCCCAGGTTTTTTTTGTTTTGTTTTGTTTTGTTTTTTTTGTTTTTTTTTTTTTAGCATTAAGTAGGTAGCTGGAAGAAAGCCCTTTTGTTACCACTTTTCAGAATCTTCAAAACAGGCATACTTATTTTGTCTATCTCTGTGTCACTTATTTTGTAGTTTCTTGCCCCACTGCCCTGCCCTCTTCCTCTTTCCACATCATATCTGATCTTCTGCACTCCCATTTTACTTTATTTCTCTCTTAATGCACTTTTACAATCTACTTCACATTATAATTATTTGTGCACATGTTTTATATCCTCTAATTGAAAGTTCCTTTTTTGCAAGGTCCATATCTTGTTCATCTTTGTATCTTCCTCAGCATCTAGCATAGGGTCTTACATATAAATATTGCATGAATGAATGAACAAATGAATGAATTCTATGGTCCAAAGTATATTGCCCCATAGACAACATAGCTTCTTGTAAAAATCAAAGAATTTCAGAGCTGGAAGGGATCTCAGAAGTTATCTAGTTTAACCAAACCCTGAACAAGAATCTCCTCTATGATATCCCTAATAAGTGGTAATGTTATATTCTCTTAAAGGCCTCAGCTGCCATTTATTATGGCAAGTTGCATAAACTGCTCTGGAAAGCCTTAGTTAGATTTTTACCAAAGGAACTGGCCCATTATAACCTCAGATATTATGGATTGGAAGAAATCCCCAGAGATAAACTGAACAATCAGAAATATTTTATTGTGTGTCTAGTATGTTTTAGGTGCCATGCTAGGTACTAGGCATACAAAGAAAAAAAAGAAAGAAACCTCTGCCTTAAGAAGCTTACATTCTGCTTGAGAAGACAGAATCTACATATATAAGTAAATAAAAATATACTCAAAATAGATTTAAGGTAATTTGGTGGAAAAGGTAGTAGCAGTTATGGAGATGAGGAAAGGCATTGTGGAGGATATGAATATTAAGCTAAGCTTTGAAGGAAACTAAAAATTCTAAAAGATAAACTAGTATAGACTTTGAATGGGTTATCTATATTAGGAACAATTAATGTTTCCAATCTAAGAAATATCTAGAAGGTAGCTTTATAAGACTTTCTCCAGGATCTGTCTTCCTCTACCACTTACTAGCTATATAACCTGGGACAAATTGATTAACTTTTTTTGGCTTCATTTCTTCAATTAAGAAATAGTGATAATTCTTTAGGCAAAAGTCTGAATAAGATCATCTTGTAAAATATTTTTCTAATTTAAAGAGATATGATAGTGAATGAAGTGAACTGTGAAAGCTGTCTCACAAGATGGAGACAGTGTTGTAAAAATTGAGCGAACCCCAGATCCAGGCTTCTTTCTCCAGAGATCACGTGGTTTACAAGGAGTAGGACCTTTTCTTTGAGAGACTAAATTGGGGGCACCTTGGCATTGAAACTCCCATATACAGTAATCTACTAATCCTAAAGATGGGGTTGAGTTGAAAGTTTTTCCTCATTTATGATTTACAATGTCAGGTCATTTGTCGTGGCTAATCAGGGCAAAGATCTTACCCCAGAACCCTATATAAATCTTGTCTGTTAACTGGGCCTCACCTCCCCTTGCCTAACTGCTTGTTGAAAGGGACATGGCCTTTCTCTCAAGATCATAATAAAATTCCTTTCTGCTTTTACCTTGAGAAATCTCCTTAATTTATTTGATTTATTTCAGCTAGTGGTCTTTCTCCCACACAATAGTATCATATTTTCTGGAAGTTTTTTTTCCCACCCATGCCACTCAGAATGAGAATCAATCAATATTCATTTATGAAACATTTATTATAGACTTTTCTTACCTACCAAACCTCTTCTTAGTTTTTATTGTAATAAAAATTAAAGAATGATAGAATTTTAGTGCTTAAATGAACCTTGAATAACATCTAAAATCAACCTCTCTTTTTATAGATGAGAAAACAGAGACCCAGAACAGTTAGTGACTTGTCCAACATCATAGAAAATAATGCCAAGGCTTTGAGCTACTCTGACATACAATTCAGTATTCTTTCTAATTTTTAGTTCTCAGCAAGAACCACACTTATGCATGCATATCACCTTTTAGAAAGAAAATGATAGACTAGCATCTCATACCATATACCAAGATAAGGTTGAAATGGGTACATGATTTAGATATAAAGGGTGATGCCATAATCAAATTAGGAGAGCAAGGAATAGTGTACTTGTCAAGTCTATGGAAAAGAAGAGAATTTATACCCCCAAAGAGAAAACATTATAAAATGCAAAATGGATAATTTTGAATGCATTAAATTACAAAAAAAGTTTGCATAAATGAAACCAATGCAACTAAAATTAGAAGGAAAGTATAAGACTGGAAAACAATTTTTACTGCAAATATTTCTGATAAAGGCCTTATTTCTCAGATATGTAGAAAACTGTGTCAAATTTATAAGAATATGTCATTCCCCAATTGATAAATGCTTAAAGAATAAGAACAGGCAGTTTTCAGATGAAGAAAGGAAAAGTATTTATAGTTGTATTAAAAAATGTTGTAAATCACTATTGATTAGGTACATGCAAATTAAAACAACTCTGAGGTACCACTTCACACCTATCAAATTAGCTGATAACAGGAAAAGATAATGATAAATATTTGAGGGGATGTGGCAAAACTGGGACACTAATGAATTGTTGGTGGAATTGTGAACTGATCCAATCACTCTGGAGAGCAATAGCCCAAAAGTCTATAAAACTGTGAATAACCTTGATCCAGTCACTACTGGGCCTGTAACTCAATGACAGGGAAAAGGACTCACAAGTGCAAAAATGTTTGCAGCAACTCTTTTTATGGTAGCAAGGAACTAGAAATTAGGTGGATGCCCATCAATTGGGAAATGGCTGAATAAGCTGTGGTATATGATTGTTTGTAATGGAATATTATTATTGTATAAAATTGATGAGTAGGCTGATTTTAGGAAAGCCTGGAGAATGAGCTATACATTTTTACATATGACTGATAAGAAAATTTGTTTGTTTGACTATTTAATTAGTTTCAAGGTTTTTTTTTCTTATTTTCCAGTGTGGAAATCATTGAAGAAGAGAAAATAAATCATTATTAATTAAAATAAAACTATGAACAAAAATAATGTGCTTAGGATTAAAAAAAGAGAATCTTAGAAAGACTTTTGTCACCTGATGCTAAATGAAGTGAGCAGACCAGGAGAGCACTGTACACAGTAATATCAACATTATGTGTTGTTCAACTTTGATAGACTTATGTCTACTTTGCAATAAAATCATTGAATAAAATTCCAGAGGACTCTTGATAGAAAATGCTATCCACACACAGAGAAAGAATTCATGGGGTCTGAATGGACCATGATACTTTCAGGTTTTTTCTTTCTTTTGTTCTGATTCTTCTTTTACAACATTACTAATGTATAAATATGTTTAATACAATTACACACATATAACCTATATCAGATTATTTCTTGTCTTGAGGAGGGAAAAAAGTTTCAACCTCAAAATCAAATAAAATTGAATGTTAAAAATTATCTTTACATGTAATTGGAAAAATAAAATTCCATTAACTGGGGGAGGAAGAAATTTAAAAAAAGGAAAATGTGTTAACCATTGTGAATTTTTCTCTAATTTTCAAATTTGTTGGGGAAAATAAGTTGGAATACATATACTTATTCATAGTAGTTATGGATGGAATGAAAATTTATTTTCAAAATGCTAATTTCAGTACTTGTAATATAGTAAGAATTTCTTAAAGAAACAGACAATAATAATCAATGAATCACTCCCTTATTCTTCAATGCAAACAAAAATCTGTCTTTAACGGGATGAATTAAACATAAATCAAATCTTTCACATGGTGCTATAAATGAAAAGTTTCTCCAAAAAGTGAGAGAATTTAGATTTTCTCTGGGCAGACTTTCTTGGTACTTTTCAGCAAGATTTCATTTGGGTCAGAAGTTAGAATTTATGCATTTATACATTTTGTTTCACTGAAAAATGATCTGTAGAAAATCAGCACTTTGTTCCTGGTTTATTCATGTTACGCATTGTGGACATGTTACTAGCAACAACAATGGATATTAAAAATTTTGTATACATGAAGCTTGTTGTCATTCAGAGATGTCCAACTCTTTATGACCCTATTTGATTATTTTTTGAGGAAAGACACTCTAGCTCATTTAACAGATAGGGAAACTGAGGCAAGGAGGGTTAAGTGACTTGACTGAGGTCACATAGCTAAATAAATGCCTGAGGCTGGATTAAACTTAGATCTTTCCAACTCCAGCCCCAGTGCTCTATCCACTGCATTACCTAAATGCTCTGCAGACACATGAAGGGCTAATTCCCAAACATAGATATGATGCTAAGTATAGCTATTAATTTTAGGGGGATTTGCTTGTAATTTTTCAGATTTCCCAGAATGATCCCTGTTTAAGCCAGTATGTTATTATTTGCCTAGAAAGGCATTTTGACTGATCAGACAACTCTATTCTCTCTGTATAACATCATGAAAGAACCAGAAAAATAATACAGCAAAAACTTCAATTAACCAAAATAGCTGAATAATGCAATGTTCAGGGTAATTAAATTTTTTGTTTAACTAAAAATTAACCTCAAACTCTTTATTTTCCTTTAACAGTTATTGAAAAGCTTTCTTTAATGTTATTAGTTCACTAAGCTGACTTAGTGAGACTAGTACATTGAAAATAATTGAATTGTTTTGGGCTGACTGAAGATAATTCAGGCCCCTGAGACATCCTTTTGAGGATGAATTCTCCCTGAACAGGACTGTAGAGTAAGAACATATAAGAAACTGGGCTAAATTCAAGGAACATTCACTAATGAATGAATGGAGGAAAAAGCATTTATTAAGTGCTCAGTTTGTATAAAGATCCCTGATCTCAGATTCTAATGGGAGAGACAACATGTATGGAAGGTTTTAGCTGCAACTGTGGTCCTTAAGGTGCAGCAGCAATGCATAGAGTAATACATCTTCTTTAGTGCTGTTTTCCACTAATAAGATCCTATTAGTTTCTTATATTGAACCATTTGACAGTGTTTTGGTGGTGAGAATGTTCTTTCTCCTCTCCTTAGTGGTATCTGTAGAAATGGGATCCAGAACTTACAAGAAGCAGTTGCTAGTTTACATATCCACAGGAGTTGCTTCTCAGAAGTGTGGCTACAAGGCTAGAAGAAGGACCAGTCATCTTGAAGGGGAGTGGGGCACTGCTGCCACCCTCTGACTTAATTGTGCTTAATAATAGTAACTGATATTCATATAATGCCTAGGTTTTCAGTAAGTTGAGTTAAATGCTTTATAATTATGATCTCATTTGATCCTCACAATGACCTTGGGAGGTAGGTCCTAATATTACTCCCATTTTACAATTAAAGAAACTGAGACAAACAGAAATTAAGTTATCAGTGAGAAAGTCAAATGTGATCGTGGAAATATCATAGAAAATAAGAAAGATATCATATATTTGAAAAAGGGCAAAAGTTGTCTCAATGTTCAAAATTGGGAAGAGAACAAAGTCTGCAAAGTGTAAGGCAATGTGCTTGACTGATTTCTGGCAGAATTTTAGATTGAATCAGTAAAGAAATGTCTAGAAAATATTCATAAAAGGGAAGTGGTAATTGGTATTGCAGATCATACCAGAATAACTTCATTTTCTTTTCTGTCAAGATTATTAAACTGCTCTTCTGATTGGTGAATCCCTGGCTGGAATCATTATTTCTTCACTAACTTCACCTCCAACTCAAAACAGTCTCCTGCTCATCTTTCTTGTTTCCTTTTATGTTTTGTCTCCCTGTTTTAGAACATAAACTACATGAAAGATGGGACTATCTTTTGGTGGTTGTTATTTGTATGCTCAGGCTTACTACAGTATGTGGTACATATATGCTTGATACAAGTGCTATCTCTTTCTCTGTCTCTCCCTCCTTATTTGTTTGTCTACCTAGTTATCTAACTGCCTGTCTATTTATATATTGATTTATCTATCTTATTTAACTATGATCAGAAGAATTTTGTGGAAAAATTTACCTATAGTTCAACAAGACCTTTGATAAAATATCTTATGGAGAAGATGGCAAGATATAGGTCACACAATAATGCAGTCAGAAGGACTCGGAGGGGCAGCTAGGTGGCGCAGTGGATAGAGCACCAGCCTTGAAGTCAGGAAGACCTGAGTTCAAATCTGGTCTCAGACACTCAATATTCCCTAGCTGTGTGACCCTGGGCAAGTCACTTAACCCCAATTGTAACAAAAAAAAGCAAAAAAAAAAAAAAAAAAAAAAGAGGACTTGGAACTGATTATATGCAGAGCCTCAAAGAGTATCCATTAAGGTCCTATGCCAAAATGGAAAAGGTGTCCAGTAGAATATCCAATAGATTTATGCTTGACTTGTACTGTTAACATTTCATCAATTATTTGCATGAAAGTACCATATCAAGTTAGTCAATTATATATAATTGAGAGGTATAGATAACAGTAGACGATAAATTTAAGATAGAAAATGATTTATACAACTCGCCATCTGACAAAAACTTCTGGGAAAGTTGAAAATAGTATGGAAGAAATGAAGCATTGACCCACACCTAACACCATACACCGAAATACGGTCAAAATGGGTTCATGATTTAGACATAAAGAGTGATATTATAGGCAAATTAAAAGATTATGGATAGTTCACCTCTCAGATCTGTGGAGAAGGAAAGAATTTGTGTCCAAAGAAAAACTGAAACTCATAATTGAACACCAAATAGATAATTTTGATTATATTACGTTGAAAAGTTTTTGTACAAGCAAAACTAATGCAGACAACATTAGAAAGGAAACAATAAATTGGGAAAACATGTTTATATTTAAGGGTTCTGATAAAGGCCTCATTTCTAAATAGATTCTAAAAAGACAACAGGAAAAGATAGTGACGAATGTTGAAGAGAACATGGGAAAACTGGGACACTGATACATTGTTGGTAGGATTGTTAATAGATCCAACCATTCTGGAGAGCAATTTGGAACTATGCTCAAAAAAATTATCAAACTGTGCATAGTCTTTGACTCAGCAGTGAATTTCTACCGGGCTTATATCCCAAAGAGATCTTAAAGAAGGGAAAGGATCCCATATGTGCAAAAATGTTTGTGGCAGCCCTTTTTGTAGTGGCTAGAAACTGGAAACTGAATGGATGCTCATCAATTGGAGAATGACTGAATAAGCTATGGTATATGAATGTTATGGAATATTATTGTTATATGAGAAATGATCAGGAGGATGATTTTAGAGAGGCCTGGAGATATTTACATGAACTGATGTGAAATGAAATGAGCAGATTCAAGAGATCATTGTGCCCAGCAATATCAATATTATATGACGATCAATTCTGATGAACGTGACTCTTTCAAAACAATGAGATTACTGATGACAGTTCCAATGATCTTGTAATGAAAAGAACCATCTACACCCAGAGAGATGACTGTGGGAAATGAATGTGGATCACAACATAACATTCTCACTCTTTTTGATGTTGTTCACTTACATTTTTTCTTATTCATTTTCTTTCCTTTTTGATCTGATTTTTCTTGTGCAACAAGAGAATTGTATAAATATGTTTACACATATTGGATTTAACATATATTTTAACATGTATAACATTTGTTGGATTGCTTGCCATCTAGGGGAGGAGGTAAGGGGAAGGAGGGGAAAATCTAAAACATAAGGCTATGCAAAAGTCAATGTTGAAAAATTATCTGTGCATATGTTTTGAAAATAAAAAGCTTTTAAAAAAAAAGAAAATGACAGGCAATATGGAAATTTGTGCTGAAAATAATAAGATGGAATTCAATAGGGATAAATGTAAAGTTTTGCACTCACAAGTAAAAGATGAGAAAGTAATGAATAGAATAGGATTTATTCTAAAAATTATCCAAGGAGCTTAGTGTACCTGAAATTCTAAGTGAGTCAGTAGAACTCAAAGTGAGTCCATAAGACAGCCCAAAAAAGTAATTTAATCTTGGGCCGGTTGGGACCATGGCTTCTAAGTATAAAGAGCTGATCCTTTCACTTTCTTCTGATCTTATTACACATCATTTAGAGTTTTATGTATACTTCTGAGAACCACCCTTTGAAAAACATACAAATAAGCCAAAAACTGTCCAGAAGAGGGAAGCTAATATGGTAAAGGGCCTTGAGTTGATGTCATGTGATACTTGGTTTCAGAAACAAGAGATGTTTAACCTGCAGAAAAGGAAATTGGGGAGGGAAAAAACATTGTTGAGAGCTGTCATGGGTAGGTGGAGTTAAATATTCAATTTAACTTCAGAGTATAAAGCCAAGAGTTTTGGAGAGAAGTTCCAAGGAGGAAAATTTAGACTAGATAGATGTCTGGAAATTTTTTTTTTCACAATTAGAATTATCCCAAAATTGAATGAGCTACTTAGACAGCATGTTGGTTCCTTCTTCTTAGAAGTATTCAAGTAGAAGATGGATGTTCACTTGCCATGTAAGTCGTAGTAGGAATTTATTTTGTGTATGAGTTGGATTGAATGGTTTATTAAGGTTCATTTGTATTCTATATGATTACTTTTTGAGTCTTGTTATTCAACCATTTTTGAATCCTTCTGATTGTATTATTTTCTAGGTCTTGTCCCTAGATAAGCCATATTTAGTAACTATCAAAAATGAAATACGGTTACTTTGACATGACCTGCTCTTAATGGTCATGCTTTATAATTATATAATTGGAAGGTACAAAGAATTCAAGATCCTACTGTACTTACTATAACCCTAACACATTTAGTTCAGTAAAGCAGCATGTTGCCTCACAAATTCTCCCTCTAACAAAGTATCTCCTATGCATATGCCAAAATCATAAACAATTCCTTGAAACCAAAAAGATGATTTTGTTTTTTAATCCTCCAACTTTTTACATTAAGAAAGACATAAGACAAGGATATTTGTTTGCCAAAAAAAGGTTTGCCATTGAGATGGATGCTATTCAACAGAGTCCAAATAAGAGGAGTGTTCCTTATAGTGAGATCAGATGTCTCTGTTTGGCATTAATATTTTATTGCTTGCAGAAAGCCCCAGAACAATGAAGAGCCTTTTATTGGGACTCAATCATTTAAAAGAGTTTGGCCTAACTTTGTACAAAAGAATAAAAAAGTAGATGACCAATATTTGTTATCTAGACTCTTCTATAAAATTAGAAGGATAACTCATAGAACAAGTCCACTAGTACACATATCTTGGACAGGCATTATGGATGAACAATGAAATAGCCACAGAAATGAATAGGAAGAAGAGAGTTGGGTAGATGGCATTTGGGAAATTAAAGTGCTTTTATTGACTCTAAGTTTCTCCTTGAAATAAAGATCCATCTTTTTAACAACAATATTCTTCCAGTGATGCTCTATGACAATGAATCGTGAAAAACCATAGTCTCCAAAAAAATCAAAGTGGTACATTACCAAAATAGCAATGATATAGTGCATGATGAATATGACTGGATTGCAGCAGAGTTTAGAAGAGATTACATAGGAAAAAAAGGATAATCAATTGATAATCTCTTTACCCCATTAGTATCTATGTAATGTCAAGAGGCCAAAACAAAGTCCTAAGTCAATTGGATAGATGCCTTGTGGAGGATTTACAGGATATGAGTGTTGTCTGGAATGAACAAGTATGCATGCATTCTGATCTCTGTGACTGGAGTCATAGCTTCTCCAGTAGAAGAAAAGCTTATTGATGATAGGAAATACTTTATATTTTTGTATTGTTACTGCCTATAATATTAATTTGTTCAAAAGGTGAATAATAAAGATATGTCAATTTTGAACTGAATTGAATCATCAGAATATCAAAGGAGACATATTAATATAGTGTTTACAACATACTCTTTAGTATGTATTATCTCATTTGATCCCCATAGCAAAGTAAAATGGATATGGTAGATGTTATTTCTGTTTTACAGATAGAAAATTGAGGAAAGGTGATTCGCTCAAGATCTAGATAATAAAGATTTGAGGAAAAACTTGAACCTGTGTGCATTGGCTTCATTTATTGTTATTTTTTATAGTATATTAGGCTTCCTTTTTAAAATTTACATTAAATTTTACACTACATTAAAAATAATGGTACACCTTGAATTAGAGCTATCTGTATCCATGTCTTATCACCCCTATAAGATAAAACTTGAGGGCACTATCATATATATATATGTATATATGTATATATACATATATACATATATATATGTGTGTGTGTATGTATGTATATATGTATATATACTCCCCTCAAAACTTAGAATGATAAATGGGATATAACAGATGCTAAATAAATGTTATGTGAATGGATTAAAGTTCTTTTAAAAGCAATTCATAGGTAAGGAAATTATAAGATGATGGTGATATTTGATGATGATGATATTGTTCTGATCTTTTTCAATGGTGTTCAATTAGAAACAATCATGGAATAAGGTACCATTCTGGTTTTCTTTTATATTTATTGTTTTATGAACCATTCATAGGTGGACAAAATAACTGCTTTTAATAGCTAAATAAAAGTAACAGAGTCTTCCTCAATACCAGCAGCAGACAGGAGAGCAAAGAGTGATAAACACCTTAGCCTATGTCCAAGTTATTCTTACTATCTTTTCTGTGTCTCACTACTTGGGGAACATTAACAATTGTTGAGGATCAGGGAAGAGTTCATAGAAGAGGTAGCAACTGAGCTGAGTTTGGAAGGTAGAAAATGATCTATAGAGCTGAAAAATTTTAAAAGAAGCAGAGTATGAAGGAAATAGATTATTTTAGAGTTTCCAAAGGTGTTTAATGCCATTAAAGAATCTATTTTGGCAAAAAGGACTAGTGCTTGAAAGAGTTAAGGAGCAACTGCATTCTACATCCTGGGTCCCCAACTCATTCCAATTTTTCTCATCATTACAGAAAGCTAAGTAGGTATATCAGTTTCCAGGCTATTCAGCTTCATCAGGGAAAACAAGGGTTTATGAATTTTGGTTTCTGTTAGAACACAGACTACTAGTTTTGGAATTGTATTCTTTTCTAATACCTCCAGGAAAGATGTAAGCCAATCAATTATAAAGACCCTGCCCTCAGAGGTATTGTGCTAGTTTTATCTGACAACCTAATAAAGGGGAGAGAAGATGCTAGGATTTCAGAGAGCCATAAAGTCTCTAGTAATGAGATTCTTTATTGAAGAGCGCTCCATCTCATATATCAAGGTAAATATAGCTAATTTGAATGTTAGACTTTTTTTGTTTCATTTGGAAAGGCCAATATTATAAAAATGAACACAATTATGGGGAGAAGTTTCCCACCTATGTGATCCTGGTTTGGTAAGTTAGATCCAATAAGAAGCTGCATTAATTTTATTGGTTAATAATTTGTTAATTATTATAATGTTATTAATTTATTGAGGATTTTCTAGTTCCTTTTCAATGAGGACTAGCATGGAGTAATAGAAAGAGTATTGGATGGGAATCACAAATCTTTGGTTCAAATTTTACCATAATTAACTAGGTGACCATAGTCAAGTAAATTTACTCTCTTTGAGTTTCAATTTCCTTATCTGTAAAATAGGAATGAAATAGATTCAGTCCTACATTACCAGGTATATATTTGACATTTTGAACTGGATAGCCTATAGGCATAGCAAATTTAATATTTCCAAAACAGAAATTATCTCCATACTACACCCAATTTTCCCCTCTTCTGAACTTCTTTATTAGTAGTTAGAGAACCATAACCTTCCCAGTCAACTTTTCTCCCAGAAGGGAATCATCAGCATGGTTGAGAATTCAAGGGTTCACCAATCATTGAGTTTAATGGATTAAAGGCAACCAGTTGGTGAATAGTTGGAACATATTGGAAGATGAGCTAGGAGAGAAGAAATTAGCATGGCAGAGACTTGTAATAAGGTGGAATTTAAGTTTAATATTTGAACCTATTTGTCTTCTGATCTCTTCCCACCTTTCCAATTTTCTTCCTTTAGTAACTCTCCTCCCTACATTCTGTGGTCCATCCACACTGGTCTGCTTACTGCTTTCCACACAATGTTCTTTGCTTTTGCACCAACTGCCCCTATGCCTAAAATGTTCTCCCTCCTTTTCTCTGCCTTTTAGAATCCCTGGCTATTTTCAAAACCCAAATCTAATGCCACCTTCTGCAGGAGACTTTTTTACAACCACATCCTACCCCTTCTCAGGGTTTTTTTTGAGGGATTTTCTAAGATCATCTATGTGTTCTATAAGCACCTATTTATATACATTAGAGCTTAATATTAGATTGTAAGCTCTGTGAAGATAGAGAAATAAAGAAACTACTTGACCCAGATTAGAAGGATAGTAAGTATCAAAAATGGACAATGTCTGATGCCAATCAGTGCCCATTCCTCTGAATCATGCTGTCTCCATCTTTGAAGCCTGGCTTCAATGTGTTTCCAGCTTGCTTGGATCGCCTGAGCTTGCTTTTCAAAGACAAAGTCATAGAAATTCTTCAATCTCCTCCATGCCAAATTGAGGAATCATGTTAAGAAATATTAAGGAAAGCCTAAGTAGCTGAATAATGGTACAAGAGGTTGGGAGGCAGTTTTTTTGGCAGAAATTTGTCACAGACTATGACAAATTTTAGTGAAATGCTTAGTCACATAGGTAGGTGACTGACTGTTCACAGTTTTGTTCTGTTGAAGATAAAGAGTGAAATACTAAAACTTCATCTCTCTATATTGACCTCATTCCTCTATATGGATGGTGAATCACTGACCTAATCTTTCCCAGAATTCTTTTTACCATTTCAGCCATATATGAGTGCTAATTAGTTTATGCTACAATCTTTCTACAGCTCCTGAAGATGAAACCAAAGAAAATGGAAAGTAGCAAAGGGCTGGGTTTGTAAATGAGAAGGTCCTTGGGGATATGGGTTCTGAGAGTGTCATCCATCAAATGTCTACTTGATGGGGGAAGCTGGGCTCAGGTCACATCCCTCAGAAACTTGTCAAAAAAGCATTTCCCCCTTTTAGCCAGTTACAGACCATTTGGTTAAGAACTAACTCTGCTACTTAAGTTTAGATATTCTGATAAAAGAGGAAGAAGATAACATGTCTCTAACAACTCAGACATCTTTGAACCCCACATTTAATATGCGTGGGGAAGTGTCCTTAATTAACAACGTTCCTGTAAAACTCTCTGGCCCTGAGGGGAAAAAATTGGAACCTGAGCAATGGCCAAATACACTCAAAATGTAACATAGAATTTGAAAAGCATCTGGACTGCATGAAGTGTGAAGTAGTATCTTAAGTGCTGTGATTGCTTTATTCCTTAAGGCATATTAAAGAAGTAGATATTAAATAATGTACTCCAGAAAAGGCTAGTTATATGTATATCCCAAATCTTTGTTCCAGTATGTTTATTGAAGTATGTTTACCTCTCTACTTCATACAACAGTTTACATAATACATTAAAGAAACTTCTACCAAATCCCTTTTTTGTTCTAGATTTTTAATACCATGACATCCTCAAGCAAGCATAATACTGTCCCCCATACCCAGAACTCTCCACCTGCCAATAATAAAATTCAAGTCTTACCTAGTCCTCAGTGTTGATTGAAAACAAGGTGCAGGATTTGAAAAAAAGCAAGGCATGGTTGGTGCCAGTATTTATTTCTGAAAATTGAATTATAAATGCTAGTTTAAATATATTAAAAAATCATCAACAACTATTTTCAAAATGCCAGAGCATTGTGCTAAATTATGGAGATATGAAGAAATGCAAAATATTAATGAAATATGAAAAATGACCTCTCAAAAAAATGAGCTCTCAAGAAGCTCAAAGTCTTTTGGAAAAGGCAATATGTAAATAATTGTGTAAACTTGACTTACACTGGACCAGTTGGAGATGATCAGGAGAGGATAGGCACCAGTACTAAGGAAAAGCTGCCAGAAGAAGGTGGGATATAAGTTGAGGCTTGAAGAGAGCAAAAAAAAAAGTCATGCTATGGAGAAGAGGAGGAATTCTATAAGAAGGCATGGAGAACAGAAAGTGAAAATGTCCTGGTTCAGAAAATGGAGAATCTTGTGTGGGGAACAGCAAGGAGGTCAGTGTCACTTAATCATAGAGTATGTGGAGGGGAAATGATGAAAACAATAAAAGAAATGGAAATAAGATTTTCTAATAGTTGGTATATAGAATAACATTGACACCCCTACTACTATGTGACATTGAATATCACATGGAATGGTAGAATACTGGATTTAGCTTTAAGAAGATTTAGATTTAAAATTCACCTGGGATGCTGGGTTTGGGACTAGGGGCAATTCACTTAAAGTCCCTGACCCTCAGGCATCTAAATCTTATCTACTCAAGTTATAGAGAAGCTGTGATTCATGCCAGAGAGAGTTCCCACAACAAAGAAATGACAGATCTTTGATGTATTGATGTTTTCTGGGAGAGGTGATACATATACATTAATTTCAGAATCAAGATAAAGCATTATGCTTGCTGTAACCCAGCAAAAAGGTGGGCCCTAACAAAAAGGGGGAACAGGGCCAGGAATTTTTGAAGAAGAAATGAGATAAGAGGAGCTCTAAATCGAGAATTGGTGTTTGATTCTACCAGGGGATCCCAAAGTGGGATGCTGGATAGATAGCAAGGAACCAGAATGAGGGTGCTGGCATTTGGTAGGAGACATCTATTGACTTTAGGGGAGAGCCAAAAGGAAGAAAAAAGTTACAATCACTTATTGATCATTTGTGTCATAGTTTCTTAAGTATTAATTTCCAAGCCCCCATTAGTTCTAACAAGGGAATGTCTGAGATAATAGGAAAGACCATAGAAGATAATGTCAGAAAACATCTGAAACTGCCCTTTTGACAGTTATCACTGACTATCCATTTGTCTACCCTAAGCCTGAAACTTTAGGCAGTTTGTGACAGAGCTGTATCCATAAGGTTTTTGTAGGGATACCACATAAGATAACAAAAATAGTTACATGCATGTACCTACACATCTGTACACACACACACACACACACACACACACACACACACACACACACACAGGAAGTCACCTTGATAACCAGGCTTCTTGGAGCTGCATCACTCTGCCACAAGCAGGAACACCTATAACTTCGTGCTTGCTGTTCTTCCAACATGATCAACTCTACAGCCATAGTAGAAGAGCCAATTAAGGAAAACAAGGCTGAGAGGCCCTACTTTTTTATACTATCCACTACTATACTTCAGAGTGAGAGGTACACTGGTTCCCCATCTTTAGAAGTTACTGCCTCATTGCCCCAGAGGGAAAATGCTCTTGCTTTCCTGATTATATCATAAGATCATAGATTTTAACCTGAACTTTAAAGTTCATTAATCTGGAAACAGAGGTGAAGAGAAATCGTGTAGCCTCACAGTTAATAAGGGGATGTGATAAGATTTGAACACAGATCTCCCTGTCTCAAAGTTCATTTCCTGAATATACAATGATGACTCACATAATTCATATTATACACAATATATTATATCTAAGGCATAACCAATGTCTTCAAGTAAGATAAAATGTAGCTGGAGGAAATATATTATGTATAATATATAATATAAACTATAACTAATAATGAATGAATAACTGTAACTAATAATGAAAGTCAATGTAAGAAGTGCCAAATGAGTGATATAGACCAGGGCAAGCCCCTTTTTCACTCAAGAAATTTTTACATGACACCAGGTATATATGTTTATAAAATAGGCATGCAAATCAAATATTTACTGAATAAATCATAATTTCACCACCCCCACATTCATTTATGCATCCCTCTATGGGGTTCTAAATCACAATGTAAGAAACTGGCATATAGAGAAAAATTTAGATGATTACAAAAAAAAAAAAGATTTTTAGTGTGATTAGAGAGGGCAGGACCTTTAGGTCTTTTAAGATAGATATCTTTTAAGATAGATAGCAAACAGAGAGGTGGACAGCAAGGAGAGAATTTTAGCAAATGTTATGAGCGAAATCATAGGCATATGAGCATATAAGGAATTTTCAGTTCCCTTGTCTAATTTAGCAGCTTGGCTGGAGAAGATAGTTAATTTGGGAAGATAGGAGGAAATAAAGTTAGAAAGTTAGATGGGGCAAAAATGCATAGTTTTGAATAATGAATTAAGGTATTCATGTATCACTTTTATCCTATTGGTAATGGTAAGTCATTAAAGTTGAGCAGAGAATTACACAGGAACTTGGTGGATCTAAGATTCCATCGAGAGGTATTATTTCTATTAAGGAAGATTATAAGTTCTCTGTCTTCTTATTTTGTGTCATACTTACCTATGTTTTTCAATAAGTTCTCTTTAAAGTATTTTCCAATGTTCTAGAGATCTTCCTTAAACATGAGATTGACTCAGGACCAATTTCTAGTTATCCTTCTCTGGACACTCCCAGACTAACCAGTATCCTTCTTAAACTGATGCATTCAGAATGCAAATCTTAGCCTAGACATGAATGAAATAAACCTGGAAACAGGAAGAGCTGCCTTCAAATTTGGGTTTAGGCATTTATGAGCTGTGTGACCCAGAGTAAATCACTTAAACTTTGTTTCTTCATCTGTAAAATTAGGATAATAATAGCTTCTACCTCCCAGGGGTGTTGTCAAGATAAAAGGATATAACATTTGAAATGTTTCAATAAAGTCCAATATGAATTCTAGTTATTAAAAATCTTGCTAAAATCATAGTAAACTAAATCAACAGCATTCCTTTCATTTATAAATTTACTAATCATGTCAGAAAAAGAAATGAAGTTAATCTAGCATGACTGCTTCTTGATGATGCCATGTTGGCTTTTTGCAATCATTGTTTCACTTTCTAGATGTTCAGCAATAATCTCTTTAATGATCCTTTTTAGAATTTCCCAGCAAAGTCAATATCACTGGTCTAATAGTTTGCAGAATTAATTTTTTTCAAAACCATAATTTTGGTCTTCTTTAATTTTTCTCTTTTCTCCTATTATTTTTATATATCTCTAACAGTAGCTGAACAATCACCTCATTTTCATTAAAAAGTTTTCTACAAGATTAGTTAATAGATGATTGCCTCTCATAATACAATAATGAATAATTAATGATTTTTCTAGGATTCACAAAGTTCCAACATCTACTTCATATCTTATTCAACTTAAGCCCCTTGTATATTTAGAACATAAAAACACTCTCTGGCTGATAGTTTTTAGTCATATGGGAACCACACCTTTACCTAACGCATAGTCTCAGCTTCTCAGCTAAATACAACACCCTGTAAAGATATGAGCTGGCATTTTTACCTCTAATTAATTTAATGAATCTTCTCTTTGTATTCCAAAGATTGAAGGAAAATGAACATAGCTATCAAGGCTCCTTTAATCTCAGTGGATTGAAGCAAATTTTTTCACCAGAATAATAGCTGTAACACTATTTATTTATCAAAAGTACTTACTAAATATTCCTTTAGCTAAGTCAGTTCTAACTTAGCTTTAAATATGATGATCCTGTGATCCCATATCTATAGTACTATGCTTTGTGCTGAGAAAGTTACAAGAGAAATATAAATAGGTTCCCTGATCTCCAGGAATATATAGTTCAGATGAAAGAAAAAAAAAACATAAAGATATAAAACAATTAAGTAGCAATTCAATTCAATTTATTTCAATAAATATTCATCAAGTGCCTACTATATGTGAGGCACTGCACTAGAAGTGTGGATACAGAGACAAAAGAGAAAGGACTTGCCCTCAAGAAGCTTACATTCTATTGGGGAAACAACTTGTATAAATATGAGTCAATGCAGTACATAAAACTTAGAAAATAATTAAATGGTATGGGGAGCACTAATAATTAGGATTTGGATGAGTAAGCTTTCTGTAGGAGGCAGCACTTGTGCTTGAATGGAGTGTTTGAATGGAGTCTGGGAATTCCAAAAAATACAGGAAAAATAAATAGTTTATTTCTCAATATGCTTCCTGGTAAATTACTTACAAGCCATGTAGCCTTTCAATGTAAATTTAATTCATTTAAATTGGTTAATCTCAGAAAATCACAGAATTCCAGTATTGGAAGAGACCTCAGACTGGGTCAACTGCTTTAATTCATATTCAAAAGATAATCTTAAATCTGGCAAATGGTCATCCAGGCTTTGCCTACTTCAGTGAGATGGCTCTCTATTGCTGGAGGAGATTCATTCCACTTTTGGATAACTCTTATTATTAGGAAAGAATTTTTCCTTCACATTAAGTGTAAACTTGTTTCTTCAACTTCTAACTATTACTTTCAGTTATGACCTCTGGGGTCAGAACATGTCAAATCCTTTCCCCATGTAATAGCCCTTCATATACTTGAAGACAATTGTTTCCTCTTTACCCCATCCAAAATTCCTTTCTTCTTCAGGAACAATTTACCCAGTTACTTCAACTGATTCTTTCAGACCATGAAATTTATAACTCAGAAGGATTATGAATATTTGTCATATTAAATAATTATGAATTTTGTCTTCTCTACATTGTTCTCTTAATTACTCTTCAACTTTCTATATTGTGTTCAATATTTGCATTAGCTTCTAACCATATATATGTCATATATTGTTATACAACATACAAAATTAGACAATTTTCTCCCATCTCTACCTTTTTCTCAAAGGGATACAATTTTAGGCTCATTTCTTTGGCTTTGGATGTCTGGCTGCTAATTTGAAAAAAAAAAGTCCTGAGAAGCCCCCTATTCTGACACAAAGTTTTGAGTAGCTCCAAGAAACCTATCCCAAAGACTAGGATGATAAATTGTTTAATACTAGAGTCTCTCTTCTACCACAGAAATGTGAATTCCTTATAAATGCTTTGTGCACAAAACCAATGCTACCAAGATTAGAAGGAAAACAGAAAACTGAAAAAAATTTTTACTGCAAGTATTTCTGATAAAAGTCTCATTTCTAAAATATATAGAGAACTGAACCAAATTCATAAGAATACAAATCATTCCCATTTGACAAATTATCAAAAAAGATATGAATAACTTTTAGATGAAGAAAATAGTTGTCTATAGTCATATAAAAGTGCTTTAACTTGCCATTGACTAGAAAAATGAAAATAAAATTAATTATGAGTTACTGACTTATACTTATCAAATTGGCTAATATGACAGAAAATGAAATCAATAAATGTTGGAAAAAATGTGGGAAAATTGGGACAGTGATACACTGTTATGGAAGTTGTGAAATGATCCCTCTATTCTGGAGAGTAATTTGGAACTATGCCCAAAAGGAGATCAAATTTTGTATGACCTTTCATCCAGCAATACCACTATTTGATCTGTGCCCCAAATAGATCAGAAAAAAGGGGGAAAGTTACTATATGTAAAAATGCTTATAGCAACTCTTTCTCTGGTGGTAAAGAATTGTTTTTAAATAGCATTTTATTTTTACAAATACATAAAAGATAGTTTTCAACATTCATCCCTGCAAAAACTTTTGTTCCAAATTTTTCTCCTTCTCTCTCCCTTTCCCAAACCAGCAAGCAATCAATATAGCTTAAACACGTGCAATTATTCTCAACACAGGTTCATATTTCATCATGCTGTGCAAGAAAAATCAGATGAAAAGGAAAAATCATGAAAAAGAAAAAAACAAGCAAACAATAACAAAAGATGAAAATACTATGCTTTGATCCACATTTGGTCTCTCTCAGGATATGCATGGGACTTTCCATCACAAGTCTATTGGAATTCCTTAAATCACCTTATTGTTGAAAAAAGTCAAGTCCATCACAGCTAATCATCATATAATCTTATTGTTGCTGTATACAATGTTCTCTTGGTTCTGCTCATTTCATTCAGCATTAATGCCAGTCTTTTGAGAGTTTTCTGAAATAAACCTGCTCATCATCATTTCTTATAGATCAATAATATTCCATTACATTCATATATGATAACTTTAAATTCAGCCATTCCCTAGGTCAGGGACATCTCAACAACCAGTTTTTTGTCACTACAAAAAGAGGTGCTACAAACATTTTTGCACATGTATATCCTTTCCCCACTTTTATGCTCTCTTTGGGATACAGACCCAGTAGAGAGACTGCTGGATCAAAAAGTATGTGTACCTTTATAACCCTTTGGGCATAGTTAATGATAAAGAGTTGTAAACTGAAGGAATTCCCATCAACTGAGAAATGGATGGACAAATATTGGTATATGAATGTGATGGAATATTATTGTGATACAAAAAATGATTAGTAAATGAATTTCAGAAAAACCTGGAAAGACTTACATGAACTGACACTGAGTGAAGTGAACAGGACCAGAAGAACATTGTATGCGGTAACAGCAACGTTATGTTATGATCAACTATGGCAGACTTAGCTTTTTTCAGCAATACAATGATTCAAGACAATTGCAAAAGACATGATGAAATCAGTGATAGTCTGAATAAAAATCAAAACATAACTATTTTCTCTTTCTTTGTGTTCGATTTTTTCTTTTTTTAGTTATTTTCTTTTGTTTCTTCTTTCACAACATGACTAATGTGCAAATATGTTTAACATAATTACACATGTATAACCTGTATTGGCTTGTTTGCCATCTTAGAGAGGGGAGAGAGGAGGGAGGAAGAAACATTTTAAACTCAAAATGCTCAATGTTAAAAAAAAAATACCTTTACATATAATTGGAAAAAATAAAATACTATTTACATAAAAAAAGAACTTCTGTGCAGAAGAATTACCAGCATGATCATACTCTAAGTGAGAGGTTTTATTTGATGTATCTGATTAATAGAGACAAAAGTTCAGGAATTTATGTGAATTACTAAACTTTTATTGTAGCTATTTAAGTTTCCTTTCATTAGTCACTTATTCCTTTTTTTTCACATTCTACTTTTCCTTTAATTGGCCATAAGTATTTATTAGTACTTTCTTAGAACATGGTTCCATGCTTACAATAATTTATAATAATTTAACATTTATTCAGGTCTTAAAAATTATGTCATGCCCAATAACCATTAACTAACTGGTGCATAAATAATGGGTTAATGTCTACCAATAGTCAGTAAGTATACCTAACTCATGGCTACTTATTTTCAAAGATTATTTATCCCATCAAAATGGGGTTTCTGAACATGGCAAAGCTCTATAGGTTATCTATATTTTGTTATAAAAGCTAATTTTTAATAAAAATAACATTGTATATTCTAATTCTCCATAATTTTTAAACATACTTCATAAAATTATGTAACATAAAAGTTATATATCAAAACAAATATAATGATCAATTTTCAGATTATGAATGGGGTTTGCCTATTGTTGCATAATATCAATAAAATAAAATGCTCTTACTTCTATGGATTACTGAAACAATATGTACTCTCTCTTCCCTCTTTCTCTCTTGTAAGCATTAACAGGAGCTTCCTTTTAGTTCATAGAACAACAAGCTTCAAATCAGTTCCTCTTTAGAGGTATAGGTGATAGAATATACATACATACATTTATAATGCATTCATGAATATATGAATATGTATATATGGTGAGAAAGACAAAAAAAGGGAGAGAAGAGATTGATTAAGATGACAGGAAAAGATAATGAAAAATGTTGAAGAGGATGTGGAAAAATTAGGACACTAATATATTGTTAGTGGAGTTGTGAACTGATCTAACCATTCTGGAGAACAATTTAGAACTATGCCCAAAGGGCTATCAAATTATGCATAGCCTTTAATCCAGCAGTGTCTCTACTGGGCCTGTATCCCAAAGAGATCATAAAAAAGGTAAAATGACCCACATATGCAAAAATGTTTGTAGCAGCCCTTTTTGTACTGGCCAGGAACTAAAAACTAAGTGGATAGTTGAATAAGTTATAGTATATAAATATTATGGAATGTTATTGTTCTATAAAAATGATCAGCAGAAAAAGGCCTGGAGAAATTTACATGAACTGATGCTAAGTGTAGTGAGTAGAACCAAGAGAACATTATACACAGCAGCACAAGATTATGTGATGATCAATTCTAATGACATGTCTCTTTTCAGCAATGAGGTGATTCAGACCAATTTTAATAGATTTGTGATGGAGTCATTGGCATCCAGAAAGAGGATTGTGGTTACAGAATGTGGATCACAAAATAGCTTTTTCATCTTTTTCGTTGTTTGCTTGCTTTTTGTTTTCTCTCTCATCCCCCCCTTTTTGATATGATTTTTCTTGTGCAGCATGATAACTGGGGAAATACGTGTAGAAGAATTGTTCATATTTAGCATATATTAGATTACTTGCTGTATAGAGCAGGGGGATGAGGGAAGGGAGGGAGAAAAATTTGGAACATCAGGTTTTGCAGGGGTAAATGCTAAAAACTATCTTTGCACGTATTTTGAAAAAAAAAGTAATTATTTATTAAAAAGAAAAAAAGACACCTATACTCAGAGTTGGAGGGAAGAGAGAGAGACAGAGAGAAAAAGACAGAGACAGACAGTCAGACAGAGCAGAGACAGAGACAGAGGTGGGGGGAGAGAGGGAGGAAGGAAGGGAGGGAAAGACAGAAACAGAGACACACAGAGAGAGGGAGACAGAGACAGGAACAGAGAGACAGAGAAAAAAGAGAGAGAGAGACAGAGAGAGAGAGTGAAAGCAGAGAGGAAAGAGAAACACAGAGAATATGTGAAGCACTTATATGTTTCAGATTACTTACTAAATGTTAAGCTAACTCTATTTTTGAAACCCATATATTAAGCATTGTATTTCAGATTTGGATGGGGAGAGATTTTAACTCAAATTTGTTTTTAAAATATTAAATTAAAAAAATAAAATATTAAATTTTGATGAAATATACCTCTATGAGAATGAAGAAATATGGTGACAATTTCTGTTTTGCTTTCTAAGGCAATTCTTTCACTTAGCACTCTGAATTTTTTTAAATACTATTTTATTTTTCCAAATCCATGAGAGATGGTTTTCAACATTTATTTTTGTAAGATTTTATGTTCCAAATTTTTTCTCCCTCCACCCTTACCTCTCCATCCCCAAGACAGCAAACAATTTGATATAGGTTATACTTGAACAATAATTTTAAACATATTTCCATATTTGTCATGTTATGCAAAAAAAAATCAGACCAAAAGGTAAAAACCACGAGAAAGAAAAAACAAAAGGATGAAAATACTATAGCATCCTGAATTTGATGCTAAGGATACCCTTAGGAACAGAGTCATGCATAATTAGGAAAACCTTCCCAATCATAGACTAATTCTATTCTTCTCCACTGATCCCCATCTATTCTTCCATGTTTCATCTCAGATCCTCCACTCACTAGAGTAATTTAGTATATAAAGAGAGGGCAAGGAAGAGGGAAAGATATGGTGGAACTCAGACTAGGGAGTGGCAGCACATCAATTAGTAAGCAGAGCCTAAGACAGTTTAGCCTAAAGTTAGTACTTGATTTTATCAGTTTCCAATAGAGTTTAGGAATGTCCTAGATTTTGAGATATAAATTAAATCTCCCAAAGTAATTAATCAAAAACTACAGTGGTGAGAATATAGTAAATTTGTAGGTGGTAATCAGCCTCCTATCATTAGAAGAGGTCACACAAAGACATAGTCCAATCATAGCTGAGAGATCAATCAGCACTAGGCATCTGGCAGCCCAGATTTGTATTCATTCATGCTGTTCCAAGATGAGATTTCCACAAATTCATGAAACATACACATCACAGATTTGATTCATCAATCTCTACTGAGCTACTGAGGTAAAAAATAAATCATGCTATTGCTTGAACTATCTTAATAATTTACTTAAAATATTGGTCCAATTCTCAGTCTGTTTTCCTAGACTGAAACAGTACATTTTGTTTTCGGTATTCTTAGAACAGAATTACCATGACTCTTTAGCATTACCTATCATAAGAATTGTTGGTAGATGGTGGTAATGGAGTAATGATGACAACGGTGAAAAAAAAATGAGTTGAGAAGGATAATTTTGTTTTCTTAGTTGACAGTAACTTGGGTATATTTTCTGAGATGTTAAGCAAAATTTTCAGAATGGGCCTCTTGATTTTTGTTTGGTGTATAAAAATCTAAGAGATCTTTAGTGGAGAGAAAATTCTGTTGAAGGAGCAATTTCTATTCCATACAGCAGAACTTTTTTCCCTTCAAAGGTAATGAAATCATCCTAAACTTAATCCGAGAGATGAAAGGTCAAATCTTCTATTAATTTTCTGGTCACCTAAGTAGGAATGTAGCCCACAAGAATTTGGGGACTTCTCAGTCTTGAAAAATCCCACTGTGACAAACGTGGAGGCAAGTAAGTTGCCCTGAGTCAATATCTTTGCCGAATATCCTTTCCATGTTATTGTTAAGTAAAATTCTTTTCATTAAATGTTAAAAGGTCTACCAGAATCTTATTTTGTTAGATTCCTGAGAGTGAATTAATGGATGGGCATGCATCAAATTTGGCCCAGAATGAATTGTTGTAACTTCTTTCTCACAACCATTAGGATTCCAGAGATAATTCTAAAAGTCTATTTTTTTGAGGGAGACCAATTACTGGGTCTGTTACTTGAAGACAACAGAGTATAGTTGAATGGGTTGCAGAAGTGAAAAGACTCATGTCTGAAACTTCTGCTACTTATTCCTTGTATGACCTTGGATAATTCACTTAAATTCTTAGGGTTTCAATTTCACTTGTAAAATAAAGGGTTTAGGTTCAATGGTCTCTCAGGAAACTTTCTGCATTAAATCTATATGCCATGCTTAATGAGTTCTTTCTAACCAAGGTGGGGGAAATAGCAAATAGCTACACTAATGTGGAGCTTGTAGTCTATTCCATTCCAGGTAGATGAATAAAGTCTTTGTATCAAAGCATCCAAGCTATTTGACGCTTATTAAAAATAGCAGCTGACCCAAAAGTTCAGATTTTGTTCACTTAGTTTGCCTTATCAGTATTTAAAAAAACCCAAACATATCAGTGAAGAGTAAATATAATGGTTATGTACCTATTTAATTCAAACCACTACTCCCAACCCACAAAAAATTTGTAGAGAAAGCCATATGTATTTGCTTCATGGATAGAAAATGTTGTCATCTCTCTCTGGTAATGCCAGAAAGCTTCTTAGAAGAAGTAGGATTGTAGTTGGTGTTTAAGAAAATAGAGAAGATGATAAGTATATTGGGAGGTAAGAATTAATATTTAAGTAAAAGTGAAGCAAGGGCAGCACTGGAATCAGAGAACAGTAATCCTGATTGCATGGTGTACTATATACTCCTTTATATAGATGGGATTTCCCCCTCACCCTTTTCACTTTCCTATTCTGTCTTGATTAAAAGCTTTGCTATTTGTTTACAGTTGCATGTTTGTTGATTGAAGATGGATAGAAGGTAAGAGCAGGGAGAAGGGGTCAGCAACTTATGCTATATATACTTTTGATTTATGTTGGGATGTCTTTGTTAAATGCAGATCTTTATGATAATGTTTTATCCTCACTAAATTGAATTTTTATATTCATAACATATAACAAAATATGCATAGAGGGATCTTATACTATTTATGTTATATTGTATTTTGTGATTATAAAGATATGTTCCTTAAAAAAAAAAACACTGATAAAATATCACCTGTTTCCTTCTCACATCTTCATCAATGATTTCCCTAATGCATATATAGAATTTTCTCATTTTAAAGTAAATATTAACAAATGATTAGATAAAAAAGCTTTTTCTTTATCTTTTTGAACATAATTAATCTCAAAATTTTTCTCCCAATCATTGAGTATTTTTTCTCTGTGAAATATAATACAATTCACCTTCCAAAATGAATACTACCTCTAAGTATTTGGTCCAGTTCAGCTGCTTTTCACATCTTTTTTTCTCTTTTATTGTTGTTTCTGCTTCCTAATGAAACATGTGACATGAGTCCAAATAAAAGGATTCCATTTTTCACTTGTCTTCCTTCCACTTTGATTTTAAAATATCCTTTGGGAAATCTTTTAAAAGTTTAACTTCTTGTCAAACTTTTTGTGTTTGTTTTTTCACTACTAATTTTCACTGTATTATTAAATGATTCTGTACACTCATTTTCACCATGATCTTTCAAAGATTTTATTAAATAATTTTATATTCTAAATTGCTGCTGCCCTCATCAGCCATATCTCTTCATTTGGCATAGACATCAAGGATTTGAGATTAAATATAATGCTTCTCAGCTTTTTTTTTTGACTTTTCATTGTAGCAATTTATTTATATAATTTAAACTTCCTTAGGAAATGGTGATAGGTGGTTTCCAAGTCTATTATATCATCCATTTCACTTTTTTGCATCAATAATTAATTCAAATAGGTCAATTACATGTCATGGCTCCTCATAGTTTCTTCTCATTTGTCATTGATTTTGTTCTCCACTGTCACAAATGTCACACTAATAAAGATAATTCTGAACTAACTTTACATTGAGGATTAGGCATTTCATGTCCATTAAAATATAAACAATTTCATTTTTGTGATGTTATTTGATGCTAAACTAAAAATGTAGTTGTCAATGATCCAACGTCAATATAGCTGAATAGTCTCAATTGGAGTATTACAGGAATTTGTTCTTTGTTGTGTGTCATGTAACATCTTTATCAGTGAATTGTATAAAAGTGCAAATGGCATGTTCATAAACTTTCCAAATAAAACCAAGCTGGAAGGGTATCTTTCTTTGTATTCCCACCTTAGTAGAATGCCAGATAGTAACTTCTCAATAATTGTTGATTATCTGTTTAATACTGCAAGGCAAAAGTCAAAAATCTGAAAAAATCTCAACAGGTCATACAACTGAGCTAAATCTAGTAAGATATAATTCAAAATGCATAAATTTGAAGTTCTAAATAGGTACAAAAATAGGTAAAGGGAAGATATAATTAGGTAAGAGTTTTTCTGAAAATAAAAATAGAAGTTTTAGTAGACTTAGTATGAGTCATCAATACAATGCCATAACCTAAAAAGTTAATGTAATCCTTTGATCCATTAAGAGGAGCATAGCTTCTAGGAAAAAAAAGTTGTGATAGTCCCGTTGTACTCTACCCTTATCAGATTTTATCAGGAGTATCATACTCAATTCTGAATACAATATTTTAAGAAAAGTTTCAACAAATTGTAAAATGTCCAGAGGAGAGGAATTAGTGTGGGGAAGAATCTTGAATTCATATCATGAAAGAGAAGATCAAAGGTAAATATAACTGCTTTCATTTGGAAATGAGATTAGGCTTTTTGAAAAATTGTCTCCTAAAGGCAAAGCCAGCAGCAATGGATGCAAAAAAAGCAATTATGATGCAATTATCATGAGGCAGGCATTGTGCTAAAAACTGAAGATACAAATAAAAGCAAAGAAAAAAGTATTTGCTTATCAATGAATTTACCTTTTAAGTGATCTGGAAGACTACTCAAAGAAGAGAGTTAGAAAGCAGGTTAGGGAGGATAGGGTGTGAAGGGAAATTATGTATACACACACACACACATATATATGTGTATATATATATATATATATATACACACAGAGACATATATTTATACATATACATATATAGGTATATATATATATATATATATATATATAATAGAGTCAGAGTAGAAGAGACTGAAAAATTAAGAGCAGAACTAGAAAAGATTTGAACATAGATGACCTGTACTCTTCATTTAAAAATAATGCCAGCAGAAATTCACCAATCAGAAGTTGCTACTAGGATGGAACTACCTTCAGGGTAAGAATATTGGTACAAATGTAGAAAAAAATCAAAGAGTTAGAAGCAGCACTAGGAGAGAAGATGTGGAAAGGAATATTAGGGCTTTAGGACAGGAAATTTCTTTAAAATTTTTTAATAATTTTTTATTTTCAAAATACATACAAAGGTAGTTTTCAATATTCACCCTTGCAAAACCTTGTGTTCCAAATTTTTCGCCCTCCCCTAGAGAGCAAATAATACAATATAGGTTAAACATGTGCAATTCTTCTAAACATATTTCACATTTATCTTGTTGCACAAGAAAAATGAGATCAAAAAAAGAAAAAATGAGAAAGAAAAAAATAAGCAAGCAAACAACAAAAGTGAAAATACTATGTTATGATCCACAAACAGTCCCCACAGTCCTCTTTCTGAATGCAGATGACTTTCTCCATCACAAGTCTATTGGAATTGGCCTGAATTACCTCATTGTTGAAAAGAGCCAAGTCGAATACAGTTGATCATCACATCATCTTGTTGGTATGTCTAATGTTCTTTACACTTGCTCTACTCATTTCACCTAGCATCAATTCATGCAAGTCTCTCCAGGTCTTTCTGAAACCATTATGCTGATCATTTATTATAGAACAATGATATTCCATTATATCCATATACATATCCATATACATTATATATATATACATTCAGGCATTCCCCAAATGATGGGCATCTACTCAGAGAAATCCCTAATTTCCAAAAGTAGAATGGGCTTCTTTGACAAGTGGTAGGTTCCTATGTTTTTGAAGATTTTAAGCAGGAATTAGAAGATCATTCATCAGGTATGTTAGAAGGAGAAATCTTTTAATATTTGAGTTGGATTTGATGGCTGCTGAGGTCCCTTATAAACTTTCAAATTTAATAACTTGAAATTGATGGAATTACTGTACACAGAGATTAGTCTTTCATGAGTAAATAACAGTCTGCAGGAAAGTCTCTGTTAGTGGTTTGGTCCTCATCCTTTTGTTGTTTAACATTTTTATCAAACAATTAAGTGACTTGCTTATCAAATTTGTAGGTGACACAACTGAGGGGGGATAAATATCAAACTAGATAACAAGAGAAAGATTTTTAAAAATCTTGATTTAGAATGGGCTGAATCTAACAATAGGAAATTTAGTAATGATAAATTAAGCATGACTAAGTAGCAGCTCATAGAAAAATATTTAGGAGGTTTAGTGGATTTCAATCTTGGGGTAAGCCAATAGTGATATAGCAAACAAACAAACAAAAACATTAATGCAGTGGGAGGCTGTCATGAGAAATATACATGTCCAGATAGTCAATGACTATAGTAATCTAGTGTTTGGCAAACCCAAAGACCACAGCTTTTGGCATAAAAACTCACTATATGACAAAAACTGCTGGGACAATTTTGAAACTAGTAAGGCAGAAATTAGGCATTGATCCACACCTAACACTACATATCAAGATAAGGTTGAAATGCATTCATAATTTAGATGTAAAGAGTGATATTATAAGCAAATTAGAAGAACATAGGATAATTTACCTCTCAGATCTGTGGAAGAGGAAGGAATTTGTGACCAAAAAATAACTGGAGCTCATTATTGAACACAAAACAGATAATTTTCATTATATTAAGTTAAAAAGTTTTTGTACAGACAAAACTAATAATACAATATTAGAAGGGAAGCAATAAATTGGGAAAACATTTTTACATTGAAAGATTCTGAAAAAGGCCTCATTTCTAAAATATATATAGAATTAATTCAAATTTATAAGAATTTAAGCCATTTTCTAATTGATAAATGGTCAAAGGATATGAACAGACAATTTTTAGATGAAGAAATTGAAACCATCTCTAGTCATATGAAAAGGTATTCTAAAATCACTATTGATCAGAGAAATGCAAATTAAGAGAACTCTGATGTACCACTACACACCTCTGAGATTGGCTAAGATGACAGGAAAAGATAATGACAAATTTTGAGGGAATATGGGGAAACTGGTATACTAATGCATTGTTGGTGGAATTGTGAATGGATCCAACCATTCTAGAGAGCAATCTGGAACTATGCTCAAAGAGTTATCAAACTGTGCATACCCTTTGACCCAGCAGTGTTTCTATTGGGCTTGTATCCCAAAGAGATCTTAAAGGAGGGAAAGGGACCCACATGGGCAAAAATATTTGTGGCACTCCTTTTTGTAGTGGCAAGAAACTGGAAACTGAGTGAATGCCCATCAATTGAAGAGTGGCTGAATAAGTTATGGAATATGAATGTTATGGAATGTTATTGTTATATATATTGAAATGATCAGCAGGAAGATTTCAGAGAGGCCTGGAGAGATTTACAGGACCTGATGCTAAGTGAAATGAGCAGAATCAGGAGATTTATTGTACACAGCAACAGCAAGAATATGCAATGATCAATTCTGATGGACATAGCTCTTCTCAACAATGAGATGATTCAAGCCAGTTCCAATGATCTGGTGATGATGAGAGCCATTTACACCCAGAGAAAGGACTGTGGGAATTGAGTGTGGATGACAACATAGCATTTTTACTTCTTTTGTTGTTGTTTGCTTGAATTTTATTTTCTTTATCATTTTTCTTCCTTTTTGATCAGATTTTCTTGTGCAGCAAGATAATTATATATATATATATATGCCTATATTTGATTTACATATATTTTCACCATGTTTAATATATATTGGATTACTTGCCATCTAGGGGAGAAGATAAGGGGAAGGATGGAAAAAAATTGGAACCTAAGATTTTGCAAGGATCAGTGTTGCAAAATTATCCTTGCATATATTTTGAAAATAAAAAGCTTCAATAAAAAAGTTTAAAAATAAAATAAAAATAATTGAAAAGATAAGCATACATATCCAAATATAAATGTCCAAGAAAGGGATAGTCCTGCGGTATTCAGATCTAATTGTATAGCATTTGGAGTAGTGGCTCTGGATACCAAATCTGAAGAAGGACATAGTTAAATTGTATGATGATAACAAAGATGGTACATGGCCTCAAGTTTATGTCATCTTAAGACTGGGTGAAGCAATGAGATTATTTATTCTAAAGAAAAGAAGATAAGAGAGTCAAGATCACTAGCTTCTAGTATTTGAAAGCAAGTCATATGAAAGAGAGATTAGATGTATTCTATTTGGACCAAAAGGAATACAGGGAAGCAATGAAGGTTAGTTGTAAAGAAACAAATTGAGATTCAATATTGGAGCAGAGACACTTCTTGAATTAATTAACTGAACACATTTATTAAGGATTTTCTGAGTCCTGAATACTGATACAAATATGAAAAAAATAGAAGCTTATAGTCTATTTCAGAGAAACAGTGTATATAAAAAAGCAACTCTGTCAGAAAGATGAAAGGGACCAGAACTCAGGTTGTGCTGTCAAAACCCAGGAATTCTCAGGTTGTACTAGTATGTCAGATGACACTATCCAAGATGGGTGCTAAGGAATGAAGAATTTAGAATTCAGTGTTAGAATAGATAATAAGATAATAAGAATAGTTAGAATAAATAGATAATAATTCCATGTCATCAGAGCTGTCCCAAAGTGCAATGGATTACCCCAGGAAGTGTTGGATTCACCCTCATTAAATATCTTCAAACTAGAATTGTATCCCTTATCAAGTATGATGAAGAGCATATTCATTCATGTTCACTTGTAGTATTATATTGCCTTTAAGGTCCCTTCAAAATCTGAGATTCTGTAAAATATTAAATTCTTAACTTCAGTTCAAATAAAACAAAATGCATAAATATGGGAAGGGAGAAGCATAGTTAGACAACAATTTTTGTGGGGTTTGATGGAATGCAAACTTGATATGAGTCAACGTTGTAACATAGCAGCCCTAGAAGCTAATGCAATCCATCTGTATTAAGTATAGTGTTCAGAGTGAGGAAGGTCATAATTCCATTGTATTATGTTCTTGTCAGACATCTGGAATAGTGATCCCTTTATGGAGAAGAATCTGTTAGGTTTGGAAACCACATTTTAGGAAGGACATTGAAAAGCTGGATTATGTTCATAGAGGGGCCACTAGAATAAAGAGGAAAATTCAAGTATAACATAAAAGTATTATTCAAAGGACACAATGAATGTCTATCATGGAGAAGACTGAAGAAGACATGAAAATTGTCTTTAATTATTATTATATATCAACTATGCTGGTATATTGTCAAATGTATATGATAATAGATTTGTTATGCTTGGTTTTATAGGGTTCTAAAGGGCAAAACTAAAGTGAATAAATAGGAATTGGAGAGAAGCAGAATTAGCTTTTAGTATATGAAATTTTTTTTTAGGATTTAGTGTGGTCCAAAAGTGAAATGGGTTGCTTAAGGAAGGAATAGGATTCCCTAATTACAGGGATTCTTCAGGTAGAAGCTTCATGGTCACTTGTTGGATATGAAGAGGAAAAGATCACTGTTAAGGCATTAATTGGACTAAGACACTGAGGTACCTTCCAACTCAAAGATTGTTTCATTTGCATATCTTATATATGTAAACATTTTTCCCAGCTGAGATAGAAACTCAGAGATAACAAAGATTATTATATTTCTGTATATGTCTCATACTTTTGGTATAATGTGGTACACATACATAGTCAATAAGTACTTAAGAGAAGAAATGAACTTAAGGCAATTAATCCATAGTAATTACATACTAAGGAAAGCTTTCCAAGCGAATGAGGAAATTTACAATTTTGACTACTGATTTTGCCTTAGTATGAATGCTATTTACAGATAAATTCTTACTTCACCAAAGATGTATTCATTTTGCAAGTTCAGAATCTGGTGTATTAGCAACATCACTAAAGTGATATTCAGGAGAACTTTGTTCTCCTAGTATAGCCTAATACAGCCTTTGACAAGCTGTATGACTTTTTTATAAGTCAGATGACATTGCTGAGACTATAAAATAAGGTAATAAAATAGAATCATGTTTTTCAACTGATAGTCTAAGGGTAGATATGATTCATGAAAAAAATATTAATGAATGTGGAAGATTCCTCCTTAAAAATTTATAAAATGAAAATGCTTGACTGCTTGTTCTTCCTTGTGTTCTTGCAACTCCCAGCTCCAAGTTCATATATCTCTTCTTCTTAGTCTTTGATCCTTGAGCCACACTAACTGTGAAAGACAAAAGTCTACAGTGGAGAACTTGGATATTTTTCTAGTTAACAGTAGTATTATTATCAGGAAAAATAAGATAGCCATTAAAGTCTCTTCTAGTTACAAAAATGGGTTTCCTAACTCTCTGCTGTATTTTACTATAAGGGGATTGATAATGCAAGGAGACAAAGAGGCAGAGAGAGGAGTTAAAACACTGTTGGATTATTAGAATCACTGAACTTTACTCAGAAATAAAATGTGTATCGCCTGGTATGTGTCTCAGCTAGTTTCTTTTCATGGAAAAGAATCTGTCAATGTAGCTGGTTGGAACAGCTCAGAGTGGGTAAAGGATGTTATTAAGAGATGCTGAATCTTTGAGCTGCTCAAGACTCATGGGAATATGACTGGAAGAAGAATAGGCAATGAGTCCAGTCAGCAGAAGTATAGATAAGCTAGAAGAGTTTACAATAATTTAAATGTAAAGAAAGGAGAAAGGAATGAGGAGAAGGAGGGGCAACATGAGAAGAGTAAAAAGCAGATCAAGTGGGCTATTTGGGGAGAATATTAAACCTACTGGCTCAGTCATCTATTGAAATTTTGTGTTCTGTAGCATTCACTAATTTCCAAAACCAATGTTGATAGATGTTACGGTTGTTTTGAGACCCAATAGCCTGTAAAATATACTCTCAAAGGAATTATGGAAAAACTCATTCTTATGAAACCAGTTCAAATCTTTGCTGAACATTTTTATTGAACTTTTATTCAAAATGTCTGCACTGTGTAAGTGATACAAGCTCTTTCAGAAAATAATTTCTGTGTTCTCTCATTGAGGCAGTTTATAAATGTTGAAAGCTAGTAAGTGCTGCTACGATAACTGAGATGAGGGCCTATTAGATTACTAATTAAGTATTATGTGCCAAAATGGTTTAAATAAGTAATACCAAAAAACTCTCATTGGGGATATCTGAGGGGAAGGAGGAAACAAAAAAAAAAGAAGCAAAAGATTAACTTGCTATAATTGGAGAAAAATCTGACATGAATCAGTCTTTTAACTCTAGCATGATATGTAATTTTATGTAACATTTTCCTTTTTATACAACATAGGAAGGAAAATAAATCAGTATGATGCAATTTTTTTAATGTTTTTTTTTTCCTTGCGGCAATTGAAGTTAAGTGACTTGCCCAGGGCCACATAGCTAGGAAGTGTTAAATGTCTGAGACCAGATTTGAACTCAGGTCCTCCTGACTTCAGGGCTGGTGCTCTATCCACTTTGCCATTTAGCTGCCCCTCAGTATAGTGCAATTTTAAAGACTCTGGATTTGATGTTAAATAAAATAAATTCAACTCTCAGCTATCCCACTTATTACCTGTGTGAACTTAGGCAAGTCACTTTCTAGGCCTCATTTTTTTCATTTGTAAAAGGAGAAGGATGAATTGGATCTGGGTGTCTGTTAGTTCTAAATCTATGATTCTGTGAAAGGAAGCAACAACTTTGAGAACTAGAAACCATTTTTTATTAATCTTGAAATGATTACTGAGAATTTTTAAAAAATCTATTATGCCATTATAAAGATTACTGAAAAAATTGTAGCCTGAATATAGTTAGATTCTAACTAAAAACTCTAGGATAAACTAGTAAGGAAGTATTTGGGTTTCATATTAAGAAATCAGGATGAAATGGTAAAAACAGAATTTATTATTATTGAAAAAGATAATAGATTATACTTTATATGCTTATTTCTTCAGAAGTAGCTCTAGAGGATTACCTCTGAGACTACTAATAGTTGCTCCTGTAATACATATAGGCTCTCAAGCAATTCTCCCAAACCTCATTCCCCTGTGGGTTGAGTCCCCGGAATTCAAATATTATTTCTCTTAGTTATTACTACTTAGGAGTAATCTTGAAAGGTTAAGGATTTTTTTTCTAATATTGATAAAACTCCCTACCCACTATCCTTCCCCATATCATTATATTTAATATTTCCCCAGTTTCATCTAACCAGTTATTACTGTCACAATATCAATCACCAATTATTATTCATTATCAGTCAACCAATTACATTTAGATGCAGATTAGTATGATTGATGAATCCCTTAAGGAATTTGTTTTGAATTTTCAGGAACTTCTGGGGGTAAAGCCAGGGTAGCAGGTAGAGAAAATACTCAGCTGGCCTCTTCCAATATTCCCTTCCAAATAATTTTAAAGTAATATCTTAACTCAAATTCCAGGGTGGCAGAGCCAACAAAAGATCAGATTGAGACATTCTTCCAGCCTAAGACAATATAAGATGTTGGGAATAGAAATATGTGACACTGAGATGGCAGCTGGCGTAGAACCCACATGAATGAAACATCAATGGTAGAACTAGATAGTGGTGATAGAAATAGGAGCAATTTAAAGAGCTTCAATCCATAGATGGTAAAGGGACCTGGGAACTGTTCATAAATAAATTACAGGATCCTCCTGGATCAATACTGAATGCAGGATCAGGACTGGATTCTATTTGGAAACTCCATTGCCTATATCCCTTTCTAGATCATAGTTCAAGCTTAGAGAGGAACACTTTTGACCAAATGGTATCATGATCCCTGAGAGACAGGATTATTTCTTGTCAAAAGATCAGGGGCCCTAAGAGTCCCAAGAGACCAGGGCCTTTCTTGGATAAGGACCAAAGCAGACCAATAGAGCAATGACCATACTTCTCCCTCAATCTCACCATCTTGGAAGCACTAGGACATTTCCCAAACTCCAAAACTAGCTCTGAAAATAGCAGTGCAAAAAAGTTTAAAGCTTGAGACAGTGTCTCCTCCCCTTTACTAAAAACAGAGCCCAACTTCAACATAAAGCTCCAAATCAAGAGATAGGGTAGAAAAAAGGAGTAAACAAGAAGAAAAGAATTTGGCCACAAAATCATTACTACGGTGACAGGAAAGATCAAGACAGATATCAGCAAATCTCCACTGAAAAAGTGAATTGGACACAAGCCCAGCAAGTATTCCTGGAAGAGCTCAAATAATTTTCAAAATCAGTAGAGGAAAAATTTGTTAAAGAAATGAAAGCAAAGAAAAAATATGAAAAGAAATAATTAGCTTGGTAAAAGAGTACAAACATAAACAGAAAAAACAACATCTTAAAAGACAGAATTAGCCAAATAGAAAAAGAAGAATTATAAGGGACTTAATAAGGATAACATGTTTTCCTACATGGGAACATGATACATGCAACTTCTAAGAACTTTATCAGTATTGAGGTAGTTAGGAGTCTACATAAAAAGAGAAGCAGGAATAAGTTATTAATGTTGGGATTATATAAAAAATGAATAGGTGAGAAAAAGAGATATCCTTGGAGAAGGGGGAAGAGAGAGGAAGTTTGGAGGAAATTATCTCACTTAAAAGAGGCATATAAGGAAGAGGTTTTACATTGGATTGGAAAAGGAGAGAGGAAGCAGGTATTGCTTGAACCACGTTCACATTAAAACGGGTTCAAAGAGGGAAGGTATATGCACATTCACACATGCACACACATACATATATATTAAAATATTCATATAAATTTAACTTACCCAACAGGATTGTAGGAGGGAAAGGGGACAAAGGAAAAAGAAGATTATAAAATGGAGGGCAGATAAAAGAAAGCAGTAATCAGTAGCAAAACAGATTTTATAGGGGGAACAGGATAAAAAGAGAGAGAAAAGAATAAACAGAGGAAAATAGAATGGAGGGAAATATATAATTTGTAATCATATTGTTGTTGTTGAATGTCCTTTGTCCTAGAAGAGGATCACAACATTAGGGAAATGATGCCATGGCATGCAAGTGAATTGAAGTGAGGGAGGACTGTGCAAGGTCACCTGCCTCACTTTCCCCTCCAGAGCTATCTGGGTTTAGTGACAAAATAGAGATCAAGATGCCTGGAGATGGCCCTCCACATTTATGGAATCATAACTGTGAATATGAGTAGGATGAACTCATTCATAAGCAATTAGTAGAATGAATTTGAAACCAGAATTCAATGATTCATTTTTAAAAACAAGAAACATGCTTTAAACAGAGATAACCAGAGATAAAAGAAAGAGCTGAAGTAAAATATATTATACTTCAGTTAAAGTAAAAAAAATCAGGGTTAGTAATCATGATCTCAGATAAAGCAGGATCAAAAATAAACCTAATTTAAAAAGCAGAGAAGCTGCATCTTGCTAAAAGGAACCATGGACAATGAAGCACTATTAATATTCATCCCATATATATTGAAAGTCTTCAAGGAAAAATTAAATGGATTATGGGAACAAATAGATAATAAAACCATATTGGTGGAGGACCTTAACTTTCTCCTCTTAGAACAAGATAAATATAAGTATAAAATGAATAAGAAAAAAATAAAGAGGATGAATGGAATCTTAGAAAAGTTTGATATAACAGACCTCTCAAGAGAACTGAAGATGATCATTTTTTTCTCAGCTTAATTGTCACCTTAACAAAACCACACCATATATTGGGATATAAATCAAATGCAGAAAACAGAACTATTTAATGCAAACTTTTCAGAGCATAATGCAATAAAAATTAAATTGATTAAATGACCATGGAACCAAAAATTGGAAATTGAGCAATCTGAACCTAAAAAATGAATAGGTAAAAAGAAAAAAATCATAGAAATAATAAATTAAATACGGTGATAACATTTCAAAATTTGCAAGATACAGCAAAATCAGTAATTGGGGAAAATTTTAGATCTCTGAAGGCATAGTTCAATAAATGAGAGAGCAGATCAATGAATTGGGCATGCAACTAATAAAAACTAGAAAAAAGAACAAAGTAAAAATCCACAATTAAATACCAAAATCAAAATCCCGAAAACCAAAGGAGAAATTAAAACAATTACAGACAAAAAAATAAACTAATAAATAAAATTAGGAGCTGGTTTTATGAAAAGCTAATAACAAATAAATTATCAGTTAGTTTGATTTTTAAAAAAGAAGATAAAAACTAAATTATCAGCATCAAAAATGAAGAGTAAATGTGCCATCAATGAAAATAAAATTAAAACAATTATCAAGAGTATTTTTTCCAATTATATGCCAGTAAAATTGATAATCTAAATGAAATGGATGAATATTTTTAAAAAAAATAAACTACTGTGCAGTTAGATGGTGCAGTGGGTAGAGCACCAGCCCTGAAGTTCAAATCTGATCTCAGACATTTAACACTTCCTAGCTGTGTGACGCTGGGCAAGTCACTTAACCCCAATTGCCTCAGCAAAAAAATAAATAAATAAATAATAAAATAAACTACCCAGATTAACAGAAGAAGCAGAATACTGAAATAATACTAATTTAGGAAAAGAAATTGCCAACATCATCAATGAGTTCCCTCAGAAAAAAATCCATAATACCTGATAGATTTTTGAGTGAATTCTATCAAATATTTGAGGAACAACTAATTTTAATACCATATGAATATTTGAAAAAATAAAGAAAGAAATCCTATGAATTTCTTTTATGATACCAATATAATGTTAATAACTAAACTAAGGTGAAGAAAAACAGAGAGAAAAAACTATAGACCAATTGCCTTAATAAATATTAATACAAAAATTTAAACAAAATACAGAGATTATAGCAATATATCATATAGGTTATGACCAGAAGGGTGTTATGCTGGAAATTCAAGTCTGGTTCAATATTAGGAAAACTATCAGCAGAATTGACCACATCAATAACAAAAACAACAAAATCTATATAATTATATCAATAGATGCAGAAAAAGCCTTTGACAAAATATAACATCCATTCCTATTAAGATTACAAGAAAATATAGGAATCAACAGACCGTTTCTTAACAATAAGTTAAAGCATCTATAATAATATCTGTAACTTAACAGTAACTTAATTAGTATCTATCTGAAACCAACAGCAAATATTACAGGTAATGGTAATAAACTTGAAGTCTTCTCAATAAGATCAGGTATGAAGTAAGGAGGTCTGCTATCATCATCATTATTCAATATAGAAGAGCTTTTGTTGTTGTTTAATTGTTTCACTTGTGTTAAATTTCTGATGTTATTTGAAGTTTTTTTGGCAAAAATGTTATAGGGATTTGCCATTTCTTTCTCCAACTCATTTTACAGATGAGGAAACTGAAGGAAATAGGGTTAATCCAGGAAATAAGTTTCTAAGGATGGAATTGAACAAAGAGTTTTCCTGACAACAAAGCTTGCTACTCTATTCTCTGCACCATCAAGCTGCCTCATGCCATCTAAAAACACCAGCTATAGAAATAAAAGAAAAAAAGAAATGGAAGGAATAAAGATAGGCAATGAGGAAACAATATTATCACTCTTTGTAAAAGATATCTGATTAATATGGAAATTTATTTTGCATGACTTTATAAATGATATCAAATTGTTTGCTTTAAGGAAGGGGTGGGCAGGAGGGAAAGATACAATTTGGAATTCCAACTATTAAAAATTATAGCTAACATGTTAATGTGATAGGGAAATAATGGAATAAATTAAATACAAAAAAGACACCATTCGAAGATACAATTAAATAAAATATGGTCATTGGTTCCAGTCCAGTAAAGATAAGCAGTGCAGATTCAAATGTGACTGCATCATTAGATTCACTATTGGTCCCTTAATTAGCTTTTAAAAAGTGATATTTATTAAGAATTCTCTCTCTCTCTCTCTCTCTCTCTCTCTCTCTCTCTCTCTCTCTCTCTCTCTCTCTCTCTCTCTCTCTCTCTCTCTCTCTTTCTCTCTCTCTCTTTTTACCATCTTCATCCCTAGAACAGTAGATCCAAAGAAAAAACTGCCAATATTGACCTCACCAAATTCCCTTAGGGGTGTGTTATAGTTGATGGATGAGTCACTCCCTTGAGAGGAGCACAAGGTGAGTTGGTTCACTATTTGGCAGGATTATACAGATTGCTGTTTAGGAATGGCCCACTTCAAAAGTGATGAACAGACTCTGTTATAGACTCCGTTTACTGGATCTCTGATGTTTTTTTTCCCCAATCTTTTACAATTCACATGGTCATGACTTGGTTTGTTCCATCTCTGATCTCCATTCACCTACGATCAGGAAAAAGAAGCAGAAAGAGAAAAAAGAAATGGCACACTGCATTCATTGTCGTGTTGCATTTAGGTGGGTGAGGGACTCCTCCAGCCAAAGACTTATAATATTTCTCCTTTCTTGCTCAAAATCTGCCATGGAGACAGAGAATTTTCATCTATCTATAAATTTTTAATGCAGTTCTGGATTAGTAGCCAACTGAGATTTTTTTTTCTTTTTTGTTGGTTTGGTGTGTGTGTGTGTGTGTGTGTGTGTGTGAGACCATACAATCAGTTAATAGAAAACAATCAAAAAAAAATCTGTGCACACTCTGAATTTTTCTCTTACATGGGCCCAGAAGTAGGTTCACTAAGTTTCCTTGGTGCATTAGCCATCTAGCAAGAGCACTAATATGTACCAAGGACTGGGATCATATTGGCCAATACTGATTAGTATTTAAATTCATCAATTTTACTAAATAGGTTTTTTTGCATTGGAAATGTAGTGTAGAAATTTCATTGTTAAAGATCTTTGGGAAGTAGAATATTAATAGAAAATGTCTTCTGAATCTTGAGCAAAATGTAAGTCATTGGACCATTGGACCACATCAAATGTATAGTAATATTGTACCTAATTGAAAGATTTGTTTTTGAAAAACTAACCAAATCTTATTTTTAAAAAATTAGAGGTAGGAAGTAACTATAGCAAACATTGTTGTTACATTTCTTAATATGTTTAAAAGTAACCAAAAAAAAGAAAAACGTAACCAATGTTTACCCAGTATATACACAGTGCTAAAATAGAGCACCTCAATCTCAGTTCCACTTATTTCTTCCTCATCTTATATGTAAACTTTATATTAATAAAAATTCACATTAATATAAAACTTATAGCAGTTAATTTTCAAAATACTAATTTAAAATTTATTTATTAATAAAGTGAGGTTAAAAAATAAGTTGAGGTCAGCTGATCAGAGAGAAAATGAGTAGTTACTGGCCCATAGAATTAATCCTTGTTTCTACTTTCTAATTAGAAAGCTTCATTTGAAGATAATTTCATTTAAAGATGTTTGGGCAAAAATTCTCTCTTTCATTCTCTGTCTCTGTCTCTGTCTCTATCTCTGTCTCTGTCTCTCTCTCTCTCTCTCTCTTTCTTCTTCCCTCCTTCACTCCTTTCCTCCCTCCCCATAGATGTTGCTCCTTCAAGACAAAAGATCCTACTTCTTTTACACTTTAGTCAGAGGGTATTTTCTGATGATGATGAGCAGGCAGATTTCAGAAAAGCCTGGGAAGACTTACATGAACTGATAGTGAAATGAGCAGAATTGGGAAGGTATTGTTTATAGTAACAGCAATACAGATTATGTGGATAATCAACTTTGATATACTTTGCTCTTCTCAGCAATATAATGTACTAAGACAATCCCAAAAGATTTATAATGGAAAATGCTGTCCACAACTAGAGAAAGAACTGTAGAGTCTGAATATATATCAAAGTGTACTGTTTTCATTTTTTTCTTTTTCTTTCTTTTTCTCTTTTGTTCTGATTCTTTCACAATGTAACTTACATGGAAATAAAAAAAAGAAGCTTTGGAATAGTGTATACCTTCTTATCCTCATTTTACCTGAATACTGCAAGGTCAGAGGGACTGAATCTGTGATTTCACTGACTTAGAGAGTTCCCAGGTAAGGAAATTATAAGCACAGGTCACCACTTTCTCTGCAATTTATCTTAGAGAATTGTCTATGGTTCTGAGATGTTAATGTTGTTGACTTCTTCTTTCATGCTTGATTTTCATGATCCCATTTATCCAAGTTAAAGAGATTGGAGTGGTTTGTCATTTCATTCTCCAGTTCGTTTTATAAGTGAGGAACTGAGGCAAATGGGATTAAATGACTTGTCCAGGTTACACAACTGAGAAGTATAGGAAGCTGGATTTGAACTTATGAAGATGAGTTTTCCTGATTCCAAGCCAGTGCTCTCTCCCTTCCTGCCTCCTCTTCCTTCTCCCCTCCCCCTCCTCTTCTTTCTCCCATCCTCCTTCTTTCCTCTCCTCTCCTCTCTCCCCCCTCTTTCTCCTTCTCCTTCACTCTTCTGTCTCTCCTCCTCTCCCCCTCTCTCCTCCCCTTCTCTCTCCTTTTCTCCCCCTCTTTCTTCACCTCTCTCCTTTCTCTCCCCTTCTCTTCTCTTTCTCCCCCCTCTGTCTTTCTGTCTCTGTGTCTGTCTGTCTCTGTCTCTCTCACTCTCTCTGTTCTGTTTATGTCACTCTGTCTCTAACTCTGTCTCTTTCTGTCTGTCTCTCTCTGTCTCTGTTTGTCTCTGTCTCTCTCTGTCTCTTTTTCTTTCTTCCTTCACTCCCTTCACTCCCTCCCTCCCTCTCCATAGATGTTGCTCCTTTAAGATAACAGATCCTACTCCTTTTACACTTTAGTCAGAGAGTATTTTCTGAGTGTCTGTGACAAGCAAAATTCACCCCCTAAAAGTCAACTCTCTGGCAATGAATATCTTGGAATTAAGTATTCAATCAACAAATATTCAGTAAATTCTTTAGATCTGTCAGATTCTAAGCACTGGAAATACAAAGAAAAAATTCACAGGATAACCCTAGCCATAAAGGAACTTATATATGAATGGGGGAGACAGCATGCAAATAAAATGGAATCTACAATATACATGCAGAGTAGAAGGAAGCCAGTCTTATAGAGGAAGATTCAAATCAATGAAGTGGACTAAGAAGTTCTCTGGCATTTGGTACTTGAATGTAGGTAGGGGTCAAGTGATAGAGGCAATGGGAGGAAAGGAGGGAGAAGAAGAGAGAAAGAGAGAGGAAGAGAGAAAGAGAAAGGGAGAGAAAAAAGAGAAAAATGAGAGAGAAGCACACACAGAGAGACAGAGACAGACACAGAGAGACAGGGAGACACACAGAGAGAAGATAATTGAAATGGTAAGAAGAGACTTCATTGTAGATAATTTAAAATATTAAACAGTGAACTTTATGTTTGATCCTGAAGGTAACAGAAAAATACTGGGGTTTATTGAGCAGGGATGTGACATATTTAGACCTAATTACTTTTGAAGCTGATTAGAGGAGGGAGAGACTTGAGGCAGGGTAATCAATTAGCAGGCATTTAAAACAATCCAGGAGAGAGAAGATGTAAAGTAGAAGTACCTTGGGGCAATGTGCCATGAAATATGACTTTGTAAGCTTTAAAGTATTTTATAATTTTAACTTGACCTATCAATGTGAGTTATTGGTATTATGTTCTGGGTTGGTTCATAGAGAATAGATATACAATCCATCATCATAACCCTGACCAAAATTTGGACCCTGCTGGTTTAGCCCCTGAAAAATCATAGGAACTTCACCCTTCTTGAAAATACATGAAAGGGGGACAGCTAAATGGCGCAGTGGATAGAGAACCAGCCCTGAAATCAGGAGGACCTGAGTTCACATCTGGTCTCAGACACTTAACATTCCCTAGCTGTGTACCCTGGACAAGTCACTTAACCTCAATTGCCTCAGAAGAAAAGAAAAAAAAAAAGACAATACATGAAAGGGAAAGTCCCACAGACTTTCCCACATTTCATGATAAAGGCAGAATCCCACTGTACCCACCCTTTCTTTTCCATATTATCAAGCTCTCATCACCTCATTCCTGGGTTACTTGTGTGACCCCTGATTAGTCTCCCTGGCTCAAATCTCTCCCCATTCCAATGTATTTTTCAGTCATCTGTCAATAGGCTCTTCTGAATGTGTAGGTCTGAGCATATCATCCTTTGTTCAACATACTTCAGTGACTTTCTTTTTTTCTCCAGTATCAAATATAAATATAGTATCCACATTATGATGAGATGGTGGGGTAGGGCTTTGCTAGAGGATTTTTATTTCACTGAAGAAGAAACTGAGGCTCAGAGAGGAAAAAATCAGTCAAGACTACATCTAGAATGGTCAGGCTAAGACTTCTACCTACAGCTATTGACTTCAAAGTTCACTGACCTTTTCATTAGATCACAGATGATGGATCATAGATTTGGTGCTAGAAGGGACCTTGGAGATAATGTGCTTCAAGTCCTTCATTTTACAATCAAAAACACCAAACAACTTAGAAGTGAATGGCTTGCCCGACAACAGATGGTAAATGAAGAGCAAGGATTTGAACCATGTAACTACTATCACTGTGATGTAGATACAAAGAATAACTTAAGAAAGGGATGGCTTCATATTCTATTCTTAGAATGACATGTTACCCTTTCCCCCCACAGAGTAAATACATTTGAAAGTAAGAAATATTTTTGGATGAATTGAATTTATGCTTCATTTCTTTTTTATCCATATTAATTAATTCATTGTTTAATATTTTGGAAGTAAATGATAAAAAGGAACTAACAAATAGGAAAAAGCACTTTTTTCATAAGGGAAAAGCCTTGCTTAGAAGAAAATCACACAGAGGATTATTTCTAAATTTCTTGTATACTGATTAGTTTGGAATATTTTCTGGCCATGTATATAAGCCCAGTTGTAATAGCCCCTCCCACCAAGACTATGTCTACTATTCCTGTATCTTGAAGAGGAAATGGAATCTTGAGAGATTACAGTTAAAACACTACTTTCCCTAAATTCTCTTCCTGTTTAGAAGGGACCATTGAAACTCAGTTTTTAATAGAATGAAAAACTAATATAAGAAATGGAATTTTCGGAGGAAGTGGTATCTTGCACCAGACAAACCAGGCAAATTATTATTTCATGCCAATCAAATCAGGGGCACTGAGAATCTTTAAATGATTTGTATTTAAAAATTATAGATAGCAGCATGATTTTTAAAATAAATACACACACACACACACACACACACAAAAAAAAAAAAACTTGCTCTATTGATATTGTGGTGACACACTCTGTTTCTAGGGGCATATTTAATTGGGGAGTGCCCTTCCCACCTAGTTGGAACATTGCCCAGCTCAGCAAAATGCATTTCTGATGATTCTCCCAGCTAAGGCGAGGCCCCAGCCACTGGCACCATTGGGCTGCCTTAATATTGTTGCATCTCATCTTAGTCACATTTGCAATAACCCACCCATATAGCAGGAACTCCACCCTTCTTGAAAATACATGAAAGGGAAAGTCACACATTTCATGATAAAGGCAGAATCCCATTGTACCCACCCTTTCTTTTCCATATTATCAAATTCTCATCAGCTCATTCCTGGATTACTTGTGAGACCCCTGATTAGTCTCCTTGACTCAAATCTCTCCCCACTCCAGTCTATTTTTCAGCCATCTGTCAAAAGCATCTTCTAAAAGTGTAAGTCCGACCATATTCCCCTCTGTTTAATACTTTTCATTGACTTTCTCTTTTCTCCAGTATCAAATATAAATTCCTTCATAACCTGGCCCTCTCCTACCTTTCCAGTTTTCTTACACTATAATTACCTCTTGTCTCTGATGAGACTTTTCAATCTAGTGACACTACTTCCTTGTTCCTTCATTGTTCCTTTTTTGTTCCTAATGATACCTTTTTCTTCAAATGGGACAGTCATCTCATGACCTTGGTTATTTTCAATGCTTATCCCCCATGCCTGGAATTCACGTTCTCCTCTTCTTTTATCTTCTGTCTTTCCTGGCTTCCTTCAAATCCCAGCTAGGACATTATGAGAAGTGGTTCCTCCTTTATCTCAATGGCAGTGCCTTCTCTCTTTTGATTATTTCCAATTCATCCTCTATATCTTATTGGAACATAGATGTTTTCATGTTGTTTCCTCTAATAGACTGTAAAATCTTTGGGAACAGGGATTGTTTTTGCCTTTTTTTGTATTCCCAGAATTTACCACAGTGTTTTGCATATGATATATATATATGTAATAAATTCTTGTTGACTGACTGATAACAGGGTTATTTCTACACAAGACATTCTTTCACAATATTGCTCTACTAATGGGAATGCAGTAAACCCCACTCAGAATGTGATTCTGTTGAGAAGATGATTTCTTTCATTTAGCAGTCAATATGCTTAACAAATCTGGAGTCCTTTTTGCACAGCATCAGTTTCTAGCCAGAGTTGTGCTGGTAAAGATTTAACAACTGGATTTCAGGGGGGAAGATAGTATATTTTTATATTATTGATATTCCACCCATCATTTTCTTAAGACTAAATAATCAATAAAACTACAAATCAAACCTCAACTTGTAGAATTTTCTGACTTCTGACATGTAAATGTTCACACTAAAATTTTTAAAAGTGGCACCTGGGATTTGTTATGAGGTGGCTCCAGCACATTCTTGTTTCTATCCCATGTTTTTGCAAAGGCTAGACATAGTGCTTTTGTAATATGTCACATTTAACACAATATGATGTACTCCAGAATGTCAAATCAAATACATTGGGGTTTCAGAAATTACGTATATCCTTATGGTTATTGGTAAGACCTGAAAAAGGTAGAAGTCATGTCAGAGTAAAGGTAAAATACATTGTGGGTTTGTTTATAGAAATATTAACTCTTTCTAGACAGCAAATTGCCTGAAATCAAAGTGAAGTACAGAATATTAGAATTAGAATGAAATATTTATCTGATCCAATTTTCTATAAGATATACAAATCCCCTCCTCATCATTCCTAATAAGAGGTTATGTAGCTTTTAATTAAATGTTTCTGATGACTAGGAACTCACTACTTCATATGGAAATCCCATTTCATTTCCTGACATCTATAATTGTTGGACAGTTTCTTCTTATATTTAATCAAAACCTTCCTCTTCTTCTACTTTTGCCCCTGAAAATATACAGAGAAAGCTCAGCCCCTCTCCAAGTTGATATCTTTTTACATATTTATAGGTATCTGTCATATCTACCCTTAATTCTTCTCATTTCCTCTCCTTTTAATCTTCCTCATGTAGCATGGATATTAGTCTTCTCTCCATCCTGGTCAGCCTTCAGTTTTGCTTCAGTTTGTCAATGTTCTCATTAAAATGTGGGAAATAGTAAATACTCAAATACTTAAGATGTGCAAAATATTCTAGATATAGCCCAAATGGGGCAGACTAAAAAAGAGTTTATTCTGGACATTTCAAATAGAGATCTATTGACCTTTGGTCACCATTAACTCTTTTTTTTAATTAAAGCTTTTTATTTGTATAACATATGTATGGGTAGTTCCCCCGCATTGATATTTACAAAGCTTTCCATTACAAATTTTACCCCCAGTCCCCTCCCCTCCCCTAGATGGCAGGAAGTCCACTACATGTTAATAATGTAATAATAGTTGACAAGTTGTGCAAGAAAAATCCTATCTACAAGAAAAAAAAAAGAAAATCAGAGAAAGGAAACACAATGCAAGCAAACCTCAATAGAGAGCATGAAAATGTTATGTTGTGGTGCATATTTCATATCCCTCTCTCTGGGTGTATATGGTTTTCTTCAGTGAACAATTGGAACTGGTTTGAGACAATTCTTTGTTGCAGAGAGCCATGTCCATCAGAATTGATCATCATGTAATACTGTTGTTGCTGTGTATAATGATCTCCTGGTTCTGCTCGTTTCACTCAGCATCAGTTCATGCAAGTCTCTCCAGGCCTCTCTGAAATCGTCCTGCTGGTCGTTTCTTACAGAGCAATAATATTCTATAACATTCATATACCATAATTTATTCAGGCACTCTTCAATTGATGGGCACCCATTCAGTTTCCAGTTTCTAGCCACTACACAAAGGGCTGCCACAAACATTCTTGCACATGTGGGGGTCACCATTAACTCTTAATGAGCTTGCAGTCAAGACAAAATCCCTGATCTTTTTTTTTCCCACCTGAAAGGCTATGAAGCCAGAACTCACTTATTTTTTACTAGTATAGTTGATTTTAAAAATCATCATTAACAACAAACCTAACACTACTTTAATCCAAGGGTAGGATTTTACATTTATCTCCTCTTCTAAATTTATCTTACTTTTTTTTTGAGTGGGATGTAATTCCAGCCTGTGGGCAAATTTTATGTATTTCAACTCAATCATACAATGCAGTTTTCATATCTCCCAATTCTTGTCATTTTCCCCTTTATAAACCTTATGGATAAAAATGCTGAGTAGCCAGGCAGGTAGGTAGTGTAGTAGATAGAGCACCAGTCCTGAAGTCAGGAGAACCTGAGTTCAAATGTGATCTCAGACACTTAGCACTTACTAGCTTCGTGACCCTGGGCAAAGTCACTTAACCCCAATTGCTTCAGGAAAAAAAAAAAAAAAAAAGATGGATTTGCAGAGCTAAACACTAAGTTCAGATCCCTACATAATTATCACTGAAACTTCCTCCAGGATAATATTGATCCATTATTTAGCTTTAAATATGGATTTTCATATTGTAATTTTAAGTGATAAATTTCATTGCAAATTTAACTTTATTATCATTCAGCTATTTGCTACCTGTGAGAATTTGGGAAAGTAATTTGATCTCTCTTGATTTCAGTTTCCTTTCCTGGAAAGGGAAGGTGATGAATTATATGGGATCTGATGTCCTTTCCAGATTGAAATTCTATAACTCCATGAGTATCTTTCTTCAAATTATTTCTGAGAACATTGTGAAAAACTGTGTCAAATCACTAGGAAAATCAGAATATTATAGTCACAAAATTCCCCTGATCTACCAGTATGGAAAATAACCCCTAAAGTTAAATGAAGTTTGTTAAATATGCTTTGTTCTGGCTGTCATATTTAAAGAGAAAAATTGATAAATAAATACATCCGCAGAATAATGGCTGGTATAGTGAGGGGTTTCAAAACTAAGTTATTTAAGAAATGGTTGAAGGAACCCAATAGTGGAAATATGATAATTGTCTGCAAGTATTTGGAGGGATGAATTTGATTTTTCTTAAAACTACCAGTTATGTTTTTTTTCCTACCCTTTTGCATCCTGAAGATAATTTTTTGACCAAAAAGTTGGATGTAGCAATAAACTAATGAGTGCTGTCATTTGATTTTGTCAGTCATCTGCTAATATTATACCATTTGCACCAAGTAGTTGACCTTCCTCTTTCTTGTTCTTGAACTGATCATACTCCTAAAAGCTTATTTTATTGATCTTAGCATTTTTTTACTAGTCCAAACTTGTAAAGCTTGAACCTTCTTATCACTATTCTTTCAGGTACACACCTCTCTAGCAATATGTATCTGTTATTCCATCTTATGTACATTTTAATTAGAGAACTCTCTATGCATGTTAGGTTTAGGGTCCCTCTGGTTATCTACTGAGTTTTTTGCCTTGTCAGAATTTTTGGTCTCTCTGCTTCAACTCTCTTACTACTCCAATATTTTTTCTCCTCAGATGCCAAAGTCATTCTCTCTCTCTCTCTCTCTCTCTCTCTCTCTCTCTCTCTCTCTCTCTGTCTCTCCCTCTCTCTGTCTCTCTCTGTCTCTCTGACTCTCTCTCCTTCTCTTCCTCCCTCTTTTTCTCTGTCTCTGTCTCTTTCTCTCTCTCTCATGCACACACTTTCCCTCTCCCTTTCCCCATAAATATATAATATATAAAATTTCATTTTTGTAAAACTTTGTGTTCCAAATTTTCCCTCTTCTTTCCTTATCTCCCCCTTCCCTACGACAGCAAGCAATCTGATATACATTAAATATGTGCAATTATTTTAAACATTTCCATGTTTGCCATGTTGTACAATAAAAATCAGATCAAAAAGGAAAAAAAACACAAGAAAAAATAAAAAACAAGCAAGCAAACAAACAACAATAACAAAAGGTGAAAATAGTATGCTTTCATCCATAGTCTCCATAGTTTTCTGGATGCATTTTCCATCCCAAGTCTATTGGAATTTCCTTGAATCTCTGCATTGTTGAAAAGAGCCACGGCCAATTTTTTTTAATTTTTAATTTTTAAAAAATTTTAATAGTATTGTATTTTTCAAACACATTCAAAAATATTTTTCAACATTCTCCTTTCTTCCAAAATTTTCTCCCTCTTTCCCTTCCCTTTCTATTTTCCAAAACAGCAAGCAATTCCACATATGCAATTCTTCTAAATATATTTCTATATTCATCATGCTATGCAAAAAAAATGGGTCAAATGGGAAAAATTCAAAAAAAGAAAAAAATGAGAAAACAGGAAAAAAGTGAAAATAATGTTTTTTGATCCACATTTAGTCTCCATAGTTCTCTTTCTGGATGTGGATGTCACTTTCATCACAAGTCTTAGAATTGCCTTGAATCACCTTATTGTTGAAAAGAGCCAAGTCTATCACAGTAGATCATCACATAATCTTGTTGTTACCATGCATTACATTTTCTTGGTTCTGTTTACGGCATTTAGCATCAGTACACATAAGTCTTTCCAAGCTTTTCTGAAATCAGCTTGCTCTTCATTTCTTATAGAACAATAATATTTCATTACATTGATATACCACAACTTATTTAGTCATTCCCCCAACTAAAGAGATTCAATTTCCAGTTTCTTGCCACTACAAAAATGGGTGCTACAAATACTTTTGCACATTGGGTCCTTTTCCTCATTGCCATTTTTCTAAAGCATAAATCTAAGTCATCCCCAGCTCAAAAAGCTCCAGTTGCAACTTTTTAGCTCTGTAATCAACTACAAAGACATTGATTTGACATTTAAAGCTCTTCATAGACCAATCCCTTCCTTCCTTTGAAGCATTATCATATATTTTTTCCCCTCCACAAACTCCATGATTCAATAACACTAGCCAACTTGCTGGTCTTCAAATTCTGAATTCATCTGGCATCTCATTGTCTTTGGCACTTGACTGTCCTATATTTAGAATGCTCTTCCAAGTCATTTTTGTCTCTTAGTTGCCCTGACTTTTTTCTTTAAGACTCAGCTCTAATCTGATCTTTTATAGGAAATCTTTCTCATCCTTCCACCTGAGTTCCTAGTGCTTTCCCCATGTGATTATTTTTATATATTTTGTGTATATCCTACTAGTTATTCATATATTGTCTTTCCCACAATTATAAGCTCCTTGAGATCAGGAATTGTTTTTGCTTGTATAAGTAAGTGATTAATAAATGTTTGTTGGTTGACTAATGATGCCCTATCACTTTTTTTTAATAAAGCTTTTTATTTACAAAACATATGAGTGATTTTTCTACATTG